>JARHVA010004190.1:397500-1000000 GCA_037957365.1 Torreya grandis
TATTATTTGAGTCTAATTCTTGCATGTTATAGATATAGATTTATATTATCATGAAAAATAGATAAGTATCTTATTTATTTTTCATTACAATAAATAACATAATTTTACTTTCCATTTTAGCATATCTCATCATAGTAAATTCAATATATGTTATGTATAAGTTTCAAAAACAATTGGCTTGCCATAGATTTGTTTATCACCTTTGTGTATATTCATTTCTATATTATTAACCCTATATAATCCATAATATGATACATATCTAATTTATGGTTAAACATTTGGTGAACTTGACATGAATTTAACATGCAACCTTTTGATTTTTGATTTTTCCAAAAAGAAATTTTTAAATTTTTAAAAAATAATATTTTTATTTTCCTAAAATCATGTTTATTATGGATATATATGTTAATTGTTTAATGTTTCAACACCTTATGGTGGTTTTTAATTATTATTCCTCATGTATTATTAAAAAAATTCAATCTATAAGGAGTTCTAAATCTACTTATTTCAAATCCACTGCATTTTTGCATACCCCTTCTTGTTCTAATGTTTACAATGAGATTTTATCTATTAATATAAAGTGATAAATGGATTACATGAAAAACCATTATCCCCATACCATATAACCACCTAATCCAAGGATATTAGAGCTAAAACTCCACTCTTAAATTCATTACACTATTCATTCCATTACAAGGATGTTCTTTTAGATGCATTTCATATGACCGACCATACTACCTTGCAATGAGGAAACACCACATGTATATTATATTATAAATTGAATCAAATGGATTGGTAATAATATATTTTCTTAAAATGAGTATTTAATACCTCAACATCTTATAAATAGTTGTTTACCACTCTACATCCATGTGTGTGTTTGTAATAAAATAGTAAAATTAATTTTTATGGACAATGGTGTAGGGCTTAAATTTGAAAAATATATTTTCTATACTTAAGTGGCATTATAACTTCATATTTGAAACCATATAATATGAGCATCAAGGTATTTGATAATATTTCATGATAACTATTGGGATAAATAATATTGAATATTATTGTGGGTTCCTGTACATTACCTACTTTATGCTAAGTTATGATAAATGATTTGAACTATAACATTATTTTGGGATGGCCTTGGATACATGATATGTATGTAATTCCATATAATTTTCATGTTTGATTAAATTTCAATCATTCAAGATTCATTTACACATATCCAATGGATACTAATCCCTTCAAACATTATGAAATGATCTAACAAATGGATAATCCTTCACTATAATCCTATAATCCTCATTTTAGTTCTCTACATTTGCTAAAATATGGAAATAAAGGATAAGGGTTGGGTAAAAATGAGCAAGTAATAGTTTAGCCCATCTCTCCTAAAAATAATATAAACTATCAACGCTATGGTTTTTCATATAAAGCTACAAGTCATATGCAAAATTATTATAGTATAATTTATTTTCAAAAAGTCCAAAATAGAATGTATGCATATGTCTATAACTAAGATCAAATTGGTCAACCCTTATCTAATTGATGAGAATGATCCCCCATACATTTTGACATTTTATGATTTCTCTAATGATGAATCATTACTAGAATACTTGGAGGCATATGAGGATCTCCCTTCCTTCTATCATAATAATAGGTTTCCTCATGTTACCTTTGCTCATGCTTACTTTAGTCTGAGTGATGATACCAATGTCAAAAATAATAGATCAAACATTATTCTTACTATACCATCTAGCATAGAGAGATTTATTTTTCTAAATGAATAAACAATCAAATATAACTATGGAGTATATAAAGACCTTAAGCCATTTCTACTTTCTACAATGATGAAAGATGATGAAAGAAATTCCTATAAGTAAGTCTTTCATTATTTTCCCAAAAAAAATTCTTGGGATTATTCATATATACCTGAGATTGACCCATCAATATCAATGCATAAATATTATTTTACCTAGATAAAAATTTAGTTAAAAAAAATATTTACGAAATGCATCCTAAAGTGGTACTATTGGTAAAAGACAATTTTTAGAAACTCTTAGATTCAGGATTTATAAGATCTATTTCACATGCCAAATGGGTTCCCTACTTTGTGCCTATTATAAAACCTAATGGTGATATTCATTATTACACTTATTACTTTGATTTAAACAATAATTATCCAAAAGATGATTTTACATTACCTAATATAGACATCATTGTTAATTCTACAACTAGATATGAGAAATTTTAATTTATGGATGGCTTTGCAAGATATAACTATTGACCAAATTTTGTCTACATGCTAAAAATGTACTTAGTCTAAGAGTTTAGTGTAAGGATTAGGATCCTAATTGAAAAGTGACCCAATGTCACAATGAGTAGACAGACCTAAAATGGAGATCATATAACTTTTCCAAATCTTTTGAAACACTTTAAGCAAGTTCAAAGTGTGATCTAATTGATTTACAAGGGATAGGTATACAATCACAAAATGGAAGGGTCCAAGAAAGTTTTATGGTGTTTTAGGCATTCAATATCATGAAATAAGTTTCACAATCCTTAAAACGTCATCAGAGCCTTTAAATATTTATCAAAAGATATATTGTACAAGTTTAAAGAAAAATACCATCACCAAGATGTCATCTAAAAAATATGGACTAAGTCACTTGTGCATTTAATAAATGCACCTCAAGAAAACTCATGAGCTAAATATTTATATAAATATGAATTACCTTATGCTAATAACATGCTCTACAAATTTCATTTCCATGTGAGCTTTCTAGTTTAATATCTAAGTGTTCAAAAATAGGCTTATAGAACAAGATGTTTATACAAGTGTCAAGTTTAAGATCGATAAAGTGACCATTTGAGCTTAAAAGGTCCTTAAAAGGTTTTAATTTGATCTTGATATAATGTTCTACATGATCTTGCATATTGATAACATTGATCTAATGGTTCATGCTAGAGTCAAACAAGTCAAAAGGACCTTGGGTTAAAAGCCCTTAAAGAAATATAAGTTAGACAAGATCCAATGGTATGGGTTCATCGAGCCAAGATCCAATGGCATGAAGCAACTAACATGAGAGGTGGGTCTAATCTAAATCAATGATTAGTGTTCAATCATATTTAATATCTAATGGTGTGTATTGACTAATAGGAAAGTGGGCCCAATGAAATATATGGTGTACATGAGCTCATATATTTAGGTCGATGGTGCAAGATCAATTCAAAATGTCAAAGGATCTTGGTTGGTAAGAAATAAAATAATAACATGGATTTCTAAGAAAGGAACCTAGTGGTTGGATAAGGATAATGTGCATTCAATTCTCTTACAAAATTTGCTCAAATTTGATAAGGTCATGAGTTAGTATCCTTAAAATTGTGTTAATACATTACAGTTCCCTCTCTTTCTTCCCTTTTTCTATATATGTTCTTACTTCTACCACATTTAGACCTCTCTAAAAAAATTTAGAAATAAATATCTTGAAATTTTTATATAGATATACTATTATGCTTTGGTTTTCTTATGATATGCCAAAATTTGTATTATGATACCTTTTGATGCAATAAAGACTGAATTCCATCATTTTGCAAGTTAGATTAAAGTGTGTTCCATGAACTCATGTACTGTAGTTAAGTGAATGTATGTTATTTGTCAATGTTTGAGTTTTCTCATCTTCATGAAGTGTTTGATAAGTTCTCATAGGTCATTATAAGTGTAATTTACAATTTTTTGTTTAGCTTGAAAGTGGTTATGTGCCCTCTCATGTTAGTTTGATAACTAATTCATGCCTTATTGTGAAATACTCATGTAAAACTGATCTCTTTGGTCTTGAATGTGTCTTATAGTGTATTTTATGTAGAGTATAATTTTTCTAATTACTGATGTATCACCCCATTTTACATGATTTCTTATATTGTTGTATCTCTCTATCTTTTTTCCAAGCAAGTGTTACATTAGGTCTAGTTTAGGTTATAGATCTAGAAGGAAGTCAACCTTCTCTAGAGGTCTAATCCATTATTAGGATACCAATAACCTGAGATCAGTCCCATGTTGGACTAGATTTGAGTAATAAGATCTTAATAATCCCCTTACTCAGCTAGGGTGTAAATCTAAGACACCAACAGTTTTGGCATGCCCAATGGGACTCAGCTTATTTGGAATAATTGAAGTTTCAAGATTGAGAATAAGAAAT
Source organism: Torreya grandis (assembly GCA_037957365.1). Lineage (NCBI taxonomy): Eukaryota > Viridiplantae > Streptophyta > Pinopsida > Cupressales > Taxaceae > Torreya > Torreya grandis. The sequence continues at coordinate 401,694 of JARHVA010004190.1, forward strand.
TACAAGAGGATACATCTACCATCTAAAATTTTGAAGATCCTTCAAGTTGTAAAGTTCATAGCATTTTTTAGACAGTGTTTTCATGCCAAAGATTACAAAAAGATCATCAAGTAAAGGTATTCCTTTTGAACATATTGAATTGCCTTCTACTTATTATAAAAGATCAAGATTCAATATTACATGACCTTATCCTCCAAAGAAATATTCATCCTCTAGTCAACCTATTTTTTTAGTCCAATCTATTGTCCCCATAAGTTAAATCCATTTTGCCCAAATGGCTATTAGGAATCAATTTTTTGTTCCATTTAATATGGGTAGTCCCATTAATTTATCCGACTATGATGGCATCCCTTTGTCTACCCTAAAATGTATACTTTTCTTCTCTAGAGAATGGGATAAAACTACTACTATTGAGCATATCTAATATGTTTACAATCTATGTTCTCTTCATAATATTACTCAAGATAATGTGGTTATTAGACTACTTATTGCCTCCTTCAAATGAAAAGCATTACAAAGGTATAGGAAATTCCATTTGACTTTCATTACTATTTAGGGTGATTTAGGTGCAGCTTTAGTTGGGAAATTTGAAGACAAGTCTAATCATCTATCTTTGATTAAATAACTAACTAACATACAAAGGTAACCCCATGAGTTCATGTCTAATTTTAACCTCAGATTCTAAAAGACATGGACTAGGATACCTACATTGGTTATACCATCTCTAGAGTATGCATTTTTATACTATCTTAAGGCCCTTAATTCTGATATCAGTGTCATGATATAGTCTATGGGTGGTAATACACTACTAAATGCCTATTAAATTGCAATAATAGTGTAAAATAGCTTAATACAAGTTGGTAAACTTGATTTAAAGCCTCTAATGTCCATATTCCTAGAATTATAACCTATTTCTCCTCTTTAAGTTCCACAAATTCCATCTATATCTCTTATTCCATCTCCAAAGCTCCAAGTTGTAGCCTCTCCTAGTCAATATAATAATATTGGTGATCTAAAATTCATGTTACAAGATTTTTGAAATGAGATTATTCAAATCAAGAGATAGGATTACCAAGGTAAACCTTATCAGCAACAAAACTAGGGCACTTATCATTCTTTCAATAACCAGTGACCCCTTATCAAGGTTTCAAGGATAATAGGCAACCTTATCAAAATCAAGGACCCATAACCCAAACTAATCCATATGCATCCCTTGATCTTAATGTATCTTCTAGTTTAAAATCTATTATTCCTCAAAATAACTTGATGCAAGATTAAATTTGGTATCCTTCTAATCCAAATGACACTCAAAATCAATCCTTGGTATCACAAGATATTACTATGACACATGTTAAGTTATTTCTTCAAGGTGGTTGGTATCAAAAAATTAATATGGAATTCCAAGGAGAAACTCAATAATTTCTAGGGTAGCCTGATGCTATCAATGTTAATTAGAAATTAGATGATCATATTGCATTCAACTAAGTTTGTGAAACTAGCAGCACAAATGGTCAAGTTGTAGCTCTGACTAGAGATAAAAGAAGAGAAGTTGAGGAAGCTCAAAATGTGATAAATAATTATAGTGTTCCTAATTTTATTTCCAAGAGTATCAAGGATCAATTTATTATTCCTATAGTACAAAATATTTATAATGTAGAGACAGTGAAGGTTCCTCAAATGCCTCTAATTAGAGAACACCTAGTGGTTCAAAAGTTATAGCCAAAGGTTAGTGGAGAATTATTAAGAATAATATATAAAGTGAATAAATCAAATCTTATAATTAGAATGTGGGATTCCATTTCCATTCTAGGATAAACAGACATTCTTATTCAAGAGCTTTTAGATATTAAGGTATCTAAAGAACCAATTAAAAAACAAGGAGCTATCTTGGCCAATTCAGACTAGCAAATCAAAAAACCTGATCAATAGGTACATAACATGACAAAGGTGGAAAAAAACAATGTAAAATAAAATAAAATACCTTATTTTTATCTCTCTTTGATATTTGGTGTCTACTTAGTCCATAATTGTATGGTAGATAGTGGAGCTAGTAGCACTATCATGCCCAAACAAATTACAGACAAGCTTGGTCATGTCTATGAGCCAAATACCAAGAGAGTATTATAATTAGATTGGTCACCCAAAAAGATATTAGAAATAATAAAATATATAAAACTAACATTACATGCTTGCGCTAATGTTATTATTTCATAATATGTAGTTGTAGTGGACTTGCCTCCCTATTTTGCCACATATCTATCAAGAGACTTTACTTCAAATATTGGAGGATATTTGTCTGAATATTGGAACTATTTAATGTTTAAGACCAGGTATGGTACTAAGGTAATAATACATTCTAAACCTATTATAAGATTTCATTTGGAACCATATATGCCAAGTATGGTGAACACAAATTGTGTTATCTCAAACAAGGTACTCGAAAATAGTGAGGTGGAAAGTAAATCACCTCTAGGTGGAGTCCCAAATATTTTCCTTGATGAATGGGATTCTGATTTTCACATACATGATACCTAAAATTTAATTAAATAAGAAGGACTTGGTGTCTATTATCTTCATGAAAATTATGCACCAATTCCAACATTGATGAATGATGATCAGCCTAGTGATGGACTATGGAAACTATATTTTGATGGATCTAGAAAAATTCATGGAACAAAAGCTAGAATGATTTTAATTTATCCATCCAATAAAATGTATTTATCTTATCCCAATTTTGATTTTGGTTGTTGCAATAATTCATCTAGGCAACAAATTAGGTGACGGGTCTACCCTAATTGATGATGAAACTTCCAGGATCCATAACTTTTGCATTGTAGCTCCAATTGACTCACAATTGGAAAGATAATAATGAGAAAAATGTGGTGAGATTTCATGGAGATTTTCTTGATGAATTTTTACCCCTGAAAACCCAATGGAAGTGCCCCAAATTTCAATTTTAGTAGTGTAGTCTAAAATAGTAATTCCTCAAATTCTGTATTGTTGTAAATCATGGAAGTCAAACCAATTCATCTCCTTTGAGATTTGTCACCTTACACATCCTACCCACACCTTAATAACATGTATAAATGAATATGTAACCCAGAATGGAAATTAGACATCTCTTCGTAGAGATAAGCATATGTTTGGGTCTACAAATTTTATCAATAAAACATCTCTTCTCATAGATAACATTATTTGAATTGTCTTGTTCTAGTTTCTTGAATTATCTTTCAACAAAATATTTTTGAGTTTTGGATCAATAATGTTACTAAATATGAATAAATAGTGCATGTTTTGCAATGGACAAGAAATATGAAGGTCAATTATTTATAAGTTTGTGGAGATAGTAAACTTGTTGTTCACCCAGTAAGGGGACTTAATGTATGAAAAAACCCATTTCTTAAGTCCTATAATCATAGAGTATGGGACCTATTTGAATAATTTCAAGATTTAAATATTCAAGCTTTCAATATTAAAGCCATATCAATAAATAAGAACAAGCATGCAGATAGGCTAGTTGTCATTGGATCACAATTTAGTATCCTTAATGACATAAAAAATGAAAAGATTTAATCACACATCAAGATAATTGTGAGACCTTTTGTCCCAGAAAACCATGAAAATTGGTAAGTATTTGAAGATGATATTTAGATTGTTATATTCTTAAAATATGAATTTGAATTCTCCTCAAGAAACCAAGACAAGTATTTGTAGTAGTATGTTGACCAAATTGTACAATTGAAAACAAATAAGTTGCCTAATGGGTTGCTCACCTTTGAAAACATATTCAATAGAGATGATGAACTAAGAAAATAAAAGTTTTCTTTAGAAATTAAGTAATAACACTATACAAATTTAGATATTGTAATAGGTAAGACTTTAAATTTGGGCAAAGTTTGCACATCTTCAAAGAAAGAAACTTTTGTTAAGTTATGTTCAAGTTTTGCATATGTCTTTGCATGGTAGTATAGTGACCTTATAGGATTTGATCTAAGTTTAGTTAAACATAACATTGAGTTAGAATATGATGCTAGGCTAGTCAAATAGAGACAAAGGCCTATTAATCTAAATCTTGAACCTTTGATGAGATCTGAACTACATAAGCTCATTGAGTCAGCTATAATATTTCCAATTAATCACTCAACTTGGGTGGCAAACCTTATTTTAGTACCAAAAAAATGGTGAAATAATACTATGTATTGACTTCCATGACTTGAAAAAGGACTCTCTAAAAGACCACTAACCATTTCCATCAATGAAATAGATTTTACAGCTAGTTTTAGGTTTAGAAAGGTTCTACTTGTTGGATGGCTATAGTGGTTATAACCAGATTTTGGTCAAAGAAGAAAACTAGTTCAAAATAGCCTTCACCATAAAGTGGGGGACATTTTCATACAAAATTTTTCCTTTTGTCTTATCTAATACTAGATCCACTTTTTAGAAAGCCATGGACATGGCATTTCAATGTCTCCTTAACAATTTTATACTTATTTATTTGGATGACATAACAACATTCTCTAATAGTGTAGATGAGCATATGATTCACCTTAGATAAGTGTTTTAAAGGTGCAAGGAATTTGATGTGTCTTTGAGTCTCAAAAATTTTGTTTTATCTATCCATGAAGGTAGGATTTTTGGACATGTGATTTCAAAACATGGTACAAGCATAGATCCTGATAGGATAGACTCAATTCTTGCACTTTCCTTACCTAATCATAAGAAATCCTTGCAAACATTTTAGGCAAGATAAATTTCATAATGAGATACATTTTAAATTTTTCTAATTGAACTAGGCCACTCACAGTCATTTTAAAGAAGAGTCAGAGTTTCAGTTGGTCTAAATAAGGAGTAATAAGTTTTGAAAAAATACAGAAATCTATAGCCAATGCTCCTACACTCCTGAATCCTAACTTCAAAAAGGGTTTATTCTTATATACCTATGCTAAAATTGACATAATTTTATGTATTCTCATGAAATATAATAAAGATACCTTAGAGTAGCTAATGCCCTTCTCTAGTCAAGGCTTAGAAGAATATGAAACAATGTATTATTTTGTTGAAAATCATATACTTCTAGTCATAAGGTCTCATAAAAAAATTAGGTAAATTTTTTCCAATAATAAGATATATTTGATGGTTGCACATCCAAGTGCCAAATATTTCTTTTTGAACAAAGATATAAATGACAAAAGAGTCAGGTGGATAACCAAGGTCATGGAATATGATATTTAGATGAAGGTCACAAAGCTGGTTAGAGGTAAAAGACTTTGTGAACATCTAGCCCAAGACTCTTAGGAGACTAATGGGATGGTTATGGTGTCAAATAATGAAGAAGCTACAACTAATCACACCCCATCTTCCATCTAGTTTCAATATATGGCCATATACTTATAGGATGGTGTTTATCCTTATCATCTAACCCCTTCAAAGAGGAGATATTTTAGATTATAGTCAATTCCTTTTATTCTTGTTGATAACATTTTGTTCAAAAATGATATCAATGGCATGTTGCTAAGGTGCATAGAGCCAAGTCAAACATAGAGACTACTTGAGAAATTCAATGATGGACATGGTAGATTTCATTATGCAACAAGGATCACAACCCATAAGATAATGAGAAGTGGGTATTGTTGGCCAAGTATATTTGGTGATTGTCATGCATGGATCAATAAATGCAGATAATGTGCCATGTTTGTTAGAAAGATGAAGCTTGCAACCTTATCCCTCTAACCAATTTTAGTGAATCAACCCTTTTTCCAATGGGAATTGGATTTTATTGGTCTTATTAACCCCCCTTCAAACTCAGGACATAACTAGATCCTAACTGCTATAGATTATTTTACTAGATGGACAGAGGTAGTGGCATTAAAATAAGCTAATGAAACCAATGTTTTGGGCTTATATGAAGGTTTGTTTACTATATTTGGGGTCATTTCAACTATAATTTTTGATAATGTTATGGTTTTTGTAAGGTCTAAGATCAGCCAGTGGATAGTTCAACATAGTGTTTTTATCAGTACCTCATCAAACTATTATCCACAAGGTAATGGCCTTGTTGAGTCCATTAAAAAAATTTGTTGAAGATAATTAAGAATATAATTAAATAAAATTAAATGTTGTGGCATCTCAAATTGAATATATCTATATGGGCTAACATGATCACCTATAAGAGGTCAATTGCCAATTCTCCATAAAAGCTAGTATATGGTAAGGAAGCAAGAATGCCTATTATTCTTGAATTCCCTACTTTGGAATTAATGCATAAACTTGAGATTTTAGAGAATGAGCCAATAGAAATAATAAATTTTGAGCTCATGGAGATATAGGATATAAGGTATTAATCAATGTTGACTATAGAAGCCCATCAAGTAAAGATAAATAAATCATTTGATAAAGGAGATTTTTCAAAAAAAATCCAAGAAGGAGATTTGGTCTTCAAGTGGGATGAAGATAGAGCTAATCTAGGAAGGCACAAAAAAAATTATTCTCTTTGGAGTGGTCCATACATAGTCTTCATCTACAAATATCACAATGATTTATAACTCACAAGGATGAATGGTGAAGAGCTTCCTATCCCAATCAATGGGATACATATAAAGCACTATTATTGAAGAAGTTAAGTCCCATGTACATAGTTAGTTATTTTTTATTTTCTCTAAATTTTTTTCATGACATATTTTTTTGTTTATGTCTTGTCCTAAATAAGTGATTTGCTTGCAAAAAAATTTAGTAGGTTAGATGCCTTTACTTTCTTAGGTTAGTTACCATTTCAAGTTTATTTTTTTCCCTATTTATTGGAATTTTTAATTTTACAAGTCAAGAGGCTATTTTTCAATCAATTTAAATGGTCCATGTATCATATGAATGATCCAATATTCATATATATGGTCCAAGTTTTCAAGCATAATAGGCATGTTGTCCAGCCAAGTCACCAAAGATGTCGACCAAATTTGGTTTACATGCCAAAAATGTACCTAGTCTAAGAGTTCAATGGAAGGATTAGGTTCCTAATTAAAGAGTGACCCAATGTCACAAGGAGTAGATAGACCTCAAGTAGAGATCATATAGCTTTTTTAAATATTTTAAAACACTTTAATCAAGCTCAAAGTTGATCTAATTGAGCTTCAAAGGACAGGTCTACAATTCTAAGATGGAAGGGTCCAAGCAGATTTCATGGTGTTTGAGGCATTCAGGAACATGAACTAGGTTACACAAGCCTTAAAATATCATCAAATCCTTGAAATATTGAGCAAAATATGGACTATACAATTTTAAATAAATAGACCATCACCAAGACATCATCTAGAAAATAACGAACCAAGTCACTTATGCATTTAAAAATGCACCTCAAGAACTCTTACAAGCCAAATAGTTATAGCACCATGAAGTCCCCTGTGCTAAGAACATGCTTTGAAAGTTTCATGTTTGCATGAGATTTTTACTTTAAGATATAAGTGTTCAAAGATAGGCTTATAGAATGAGACATTCATGCAAGTATCAATTTTAAGATCCATAAAGTGATCGTTTGAGTTCAAAAGGTCCTTAAAAAGTTTAAATTTGATCTTGATCTAATGGTCCATGTGAGTTCACATATTGACAACATTGATCTAATGGTTTGTTTTTGATTCAAAAAATTCAAAAGGTCCCTAGGTTAAAATCCCTTAAAGAGCTACAAGATGGATAAGATCCAACAGTGCAGGTTCATCAAGCTAAGATCCAATGGCATGAGGTAATTGACACAAGAGGTGGGTCTGAGCTAGATCAATAATTAGTGTTAAATCATATCAAAGATTTTATGGAGTACATTGATTGATAGGAAAGTGGGCCCAATGAGATTTATGGTGCATGTGAGCTCATATATTAATATCGATGGTGTGAGATCAAATCAAAATATCAAAGGATCTTGGATGGTAGGAAATCAAGGACTCACATGCATTTATACAACATTGATCAAAAGATGTGCAAAGAGTTAAATAAGTTAGTAGAATCTATGGGACGAATAAGAATTAAAAATTTGGGCACAATGTAAATGGTTTGAGTTAGCAATCGATGACCAATAAATAAAGAGCTTTTATTCAAGGTTGATGAATGAGTTTTTTTACCCAGGAAAACAAAACATTAAAGATCCCACTACCATTAAATTTCAATAAAACACCATAGCATAGGCATAGTCATATAGGCAAAATGATTAAGGACAAGGATCCATTGTCATTTAAGTTAAATAGGACATCTGGTCGCTAACTTAGGACATGTTGACCCTATTGCATGGTCATTTGATTGACATGTTCAATACTTTTAGATGGAGGATCCACATCAACTCTTATAGGTTTGAATTCAAAACATGTCTCTTATGACCTAATATAGAGATTAAAGATGGATTAGTGATTGTAAATCAAGTTCAAGTAGTTTGTAGGTTTCCATAGATATTATGACTATGTGAAAACCAATAATTGAATTAGTTTTCACCTGTAATGGACCTATGTTTGATATTAGAGAAAATATAGTGGTAAACATGATCATGAAAAGGTGTTTATTATATTAATATGGTCATATTTATGATAAGTAGGTTCTTGTAACCACCCAAAGTAGATGTGACATAATTCTATCAATTCCAAGGCACGGTCCTCATCATCAAATCAGATAGATAATAACATGGATTTCCAAGAAGGAGACCTGGAGGTTGGATAAGGACAATGTGCATTCAATTATTTTATAAAATTTGTTCCTTATTGATAAGGTTATGAGTCAGTATCCTCAAACTTGTGTTAATACATCATAGTTCCCTCTCTCTCTTCCTTTTTCTATATATGTTTTGAATTCTACCACATGTATACCTCTCTAAAAGTTTTTAGAAGGAAACCTCTAACAATTTTTAGAGAAATATAATCTTATGCTTTGGCTTGCTTAGGTTATTCCAAAAAAATTATTGTGACACCTTTTGATGCAATAAAGACTAAATTTCATCATTTTTCAAGTTAGATTGAAGTGTGTTCCATGAACTCATATATAGTAGTTAAGTGAATGTATTCTTTCTATTACTCACAGTTCTAAAAATTTAGAATGGGACAATGATATTTATAATTTCCTCTATCAAGCTTATATTTTAGATGACTTTACGTAGAATGATAAGTGAAAATTATAACATGAAGCACTTCATCATGTTACTATAGTAAATTATTATTCAAACAAGTTTTTAATGGATAATTATTTTGATATTTTAAATAAATATGAAGCCCACACTTAAATCTTATAAATGCATGACAATGAGTGCAGTGGGCATTTTAGTGGATGGGCCATGTCCAAAAAACTATTATTCCAAGGTTATTATTGACCTACCATGGAAAAAGAATATATTAAACATGAAAAATTGTGTTTATAATAACATAAATACATCAATTTGAATCATGCATTATCTCATGAGTTATAACCAATTGTTTATCATGGCCTTTTTCTTTATGGGGTTTTGAATTTATTAGAAATATAAATCCAGTATCGATTGGTGGACACAAGTTCATAATAATAGTTACATAATATTTTTAAAAATGGGTGGAATCATTTCCTCTTGATTTTAACTTAGGGGATAACATATGTACATTTTTTATGACCAATAATTATTATTATTTTGTCATACCTTCAACTATTATTTTTGATAATGGATCATCATTTAAAAAAGAAGGTAAATTTTTTTTGTAGTAAATACAAAATTAAACATAAATTTTCTACACATTGTACCCACAAGTTAGAAAATCAAAGGCAATTATTAAGACTATTGTCATTATAATGGGAAGATAGTTGAAAAATATAGTAATAACTGGCACTAGCAAATGGTGTATGCTTTATAGGCATACTACACTAGTGTTCTCACACCTACCCAGGCTACACTTAAATCTTTATATATGGTACCGAGGTATTTTTATCGATTGAGCTTGAGATACCTTCCTTCTGTGTTTATTTCAAAGACATCATCATAGATAATGAATATTTTGAAAATAGATTGCATCAATTAGAACAGTTGAGTGAAAAACACACACAGGTTATTCAACACATACGTGTTTGTCAATATCTATTAAGAGAGCTTATAAAAAAAAGCTTCAGCCATGTGACTTTGTTATGGGTGACCTAGTAATAAAAGAAAATAAAAAAAACACCAATGAATAAAAAAACAAGAAAGGAAATTTAAAACCAGATTTATTGGGACCACTTACATTTACAAAAAAAATTGGGAAAATACATATACCACCTTGCCACACTTGAGGGAAAACCTTTAAAAATCTCAATGAACATTAGGTACTGATATAAATACATTATTTGGGACCAATCTAATATTCCAAATATATATCAAAAAAATTAAAAAATTAAAAAATATTTATGGCATCTACATATTTTAGTGGCTCCTTGGCATCTATGTTTTTAGTTCCATATTGATGGATATCACATCACTTACTTCTACATAAACATGTGTTTCATGCTTCTATTTGAGTTTGATACAGGCATACACAAATACATTATCTATGCACTTATAGATGTTGGGCCTTCCCTACTCTCATGTCACCAAGACATTGGGGGTATCCACCATCTTTAATCATGATACATCCATGTTATATCTATCTATGGTCACTTTGCATTATCATGTTTGAGCAAATATGAAATTACACATTCCTTTATCCATGCTTATATCTTCTATAGTGTATTTAATATGCTATGTGTTTGACATTTTTTTATAAAAAATATGATCCATGGGATACTATGATATGTTTATGTTGGTTTCTTATGCTTTTATTTATTCACTTATTTGAGTATTTTATGCTTTCTATTATCTTGATTTTTTGAACATTTAAATGGGCTTCATTATTTATGACTCTTGTGTCGTTTTTACTTCTTTCACATTGAATATATCATTTTTTGTTGTATGTTTTAATTTGAATATGTCATTCATTTATATATGTACATTTTTCTAAGTCATGTCCATTAGATTGTGTAGCATTTAAACATTCCCCTTGTTTGCATTCTCCTTAGACCATTGATTGTTGACCTGATTTTTTAGTGCTCTTGTGTGTGTGCTTGGTTTATTATTGAGATTATACTATTACTATTTATATGTTTCCATGATCTTTATCATGCATCTTAGGCATAATTTTATCACATTATATGTTCTTAAATGACATATTTACCAAACATGTCCTATATTCTACATGGTTCATTCATAGTTATATGGTTATCTTATCCTTTTGAGGTGAGGTAACTACTAGTTTTTATCTTCCCTCACCTCAAAGGGGGGTATATCATTGGGTTAATGTATTTGAGGCATGAATTACACACATTAAAACTTTCATATTTAGTGTGGGCATGTCATATAGGCATGACTTCCACATGTTCACAGTCTCAGATTTAGTAGGGGCATGTTTTGGAAACATGTTCTCCACACTTAGTATGTAGCATACCCCAATTACAATGGGTGCGTGTTTGGAAACATGTGCTCCACATTATTAGTTATATCATTTTTTTATTTCTTTCCACATATATTTATGTCATGTTTTGAAAACATGGTATCCACACTTACACCGTTCTCAGATTGGCTAGATTCATAGTTATATGATTTAGATACACATTTATGGAATAATTATATACATTGGTATAACTATTATACACAATTTCATAATAAGACATATCTAAGTTGTGTATACTATGTGATGTGTACCTAATATTACAAAATTAAATCATTTTTAAATTTCAAACACTTTTAGGGACTGTCACCACCTGCTTGGTTGGAATTCTATAAACTATATTGAATCATCTACTGCAGTATTTGGTTCAATTTTTGGTATGGTTAAGAATATTAAATCCCTAAATATTTCCAAGTTTTTAGGTTGAACTTGATTTTACCATATAGCCTCACTAGTTTTATAGAGTGGTTTGACTTGTTTCACTCACACTCATGAGGTTATAAGTATGATGGGGTTATATGGTTGAGATAGTTTCAACTACCAGCTCGTAATCCATTTCTCATAAAAGTTTGGGGGTATGTACCCTCATATATATCTCTCTATCTTCTTCGATATATGCACTTTATACATTTATATTTGTCTTATTATTAGTTTCAATGATTCATAATGATACATATTTCAAATGAAATTGCCAAAAGGCAAGATCATTGCATCAATATGGAGGTGTACTCCTAAACCCGTTTCTCCTTAAATTAAGCACTCAAGTTGGACTCAAGCAAATACAAGGTGTGTTATACACACCCAGGTATCCATTCATTTTCATTTAAACTAGAAATTTCATTACTATATTAAATAGGTGGAAAATGTATATGATATTTATGAATTATATGGTACCTTAGTCTTGTACACTTGGTAAACTCAGATCTTAGTTGTTACTCTCAATTCTAGACCTTTCCCACTTCTAAAAGTCTCACATCTACTCTTTTGTGTGCCCCTTAGATTATATATTAGTTTGACCAATCTTATGTTAACGAATCAAGACTTCCATCTTACCTAAAATGTTTAAAACCTAATTATCTTATACCTCTACAAATTCTAAGCATATACCTATTTTCCTACTCCCTAGACACTTGCATTCCAGATAGGCACCTAAGTCGATGTTGGTGTCATATTCTAATGCAAGTATCTAGTGCCTTAAATTCATATAATTTTGAAATGAAACATATCCTAATTTTTAGCATAAGTAATATATGTGGTATATTCTCATGATAGTAGTGGTATATATACATGATAACTCCTCATTCTAAACTCACCTAGAAAATACCTAGAAAAAAAACAAAAGAGACTAAGGCAACTTATCAAAAGCACTTATCAAGAACTCAAGTGAGAAAAAACTTCACTATTTTATTTTGTTTTTATATCATTCATAGGGACAACACATTTACAAGTTTGAAGTACTAAAATATCAACCCAATATCTATATTTTATAAGCTACAAGCTAGGTTATTATTTTAATTTTTTTATCACATATTACATGATTCACACACAAGATAACATGTATGGGAGAACTATATAAGTCTAAGGCCCTCATCAAAGTATTGGATATGTAGGTTAGCACTAATTAACAAAGGGGTCTTTGGGGTAGCTCAATACCATGAGCCCACTAACCCATATTTCCCAAGCCACTATGAAGATGAAGAATTAGGGTGCAAACATTTGATAATGAGAGATAATCCATGACCTAGATTTGAATGTACCAGGGTGAAGGTGACATAGAACCTAAAAAAATCTAGGTGGTCACATCTAGTTTTAGAAAGTATTACATCCTATACATGTGTGTCCAATATAGACAGTAGCATCAACACAACAATCCCAGGTTGATACAAGTGTTTGTGGTAATGGAAATACTTAATCTAGAATTTGGTGATTGTCCTAAAATATTATTGTAGTATGCTTCCATCTTTTTCCAAATATAGATATTTATTAACATCAAAACTAGATAAGTATCTTATTTATTTTCATTATAATATCTAACATAAATATACTTTCCATTTTATATATTTTAAGTTGCAAAAACAATTGGCCTGTTATAAAAATTTTATCACCCTTGTGAATTCTATATTAACCCTATCTACTTCATATTAGGGTCCATATTCAAGTTAGGGTTAAAAAAAGTAGAATTTTCTAAATATAGTAAGTACAAAAATGGATAAGTACTTATATTTTTTATTGATTATATTTTGATAATGGAAAACATACTAAAGTATACCCATGATTCATCTATATCTGTAACTATGTTTTTGTCTATGTAGGGTTGATTCTATCACCTTTGGGTTAGCATCAACTTTCAATAGTGAATTGTAATGGTTGATAATTACCTATGTAAAAAATAGTATTTGTGACCATAAGGTCACCTTCTATTATCTCTAAAACTTTATATTTTTTATTCCAATACTTGATGATGCACACAACTCCATAAATTATCTCCATTCACCTTTAAACTCTAGGCTTATTTTTTAGGGATAAAAACCTTAAAAAAACTAATAAATTGTAATGGGATGGACTAACCCTAATCAACCTCATTAATGATTGACCACTACCTAATAAGGGAAATAAATCTAAACATAGTTATCATACCTAATGTTATTGTGTAATTGTGTTCCTTTTCTATATGAATGTAACTAATGATTTGGTTTAGACACTTGAAAATACTTGTTCTAACTTAGATTTGGTATAATTTAAAATTATTTGTTGGCTTCTCTAAGTGATTTATTTTCATATTGGGAGGAATAGGGTAGTTTTTATCAATGTGCAATATTGTATAGATGTATACCAAATAAGTCCCAAGTCCACTATTAGGCGAGGCCTTGATTATTGTATATGAGTCATATTGGGTAATTTTTCAAACCACCAACTTGCTAAGAAGATGAGCCAAACCTAAAGAAAGATTTGATTTTAAAAGGTATATATTTTTATGATGGGTTGGTAATTTCAAGATATATTTAGTATCGATTGATGATACAAACCTAGTTTGACATTAGTGACCTACACACATAAGGTTTGAAATTAAAGCATGGGGATATCTATATGAGATACTAAACTAGTTTGACATAGATTCTAAGGTTTTTTTAGGTGTCTAATAATATAATGGAAGGGTTGGACCCATAGGATAGGGTAAGATAGTGATTTAGGACCATATTTATGTGTGCAAGTAATTCATGGTAAATGTATTTCAAGATTGTAATATTTAATTAATTAATAAAAATAATTAGTATCTAAAAATAAACCCCTTTTATATTATTGTATTTTATAGAATAAGAGGAAAATGTATAGTTGAGTTTTTACAACATGCTTTGTCCTTGGTAGGAAGTTGCCATTGTGAAAGTCATTTAAAATAAAAACTATAGCAATCGTATGCTATTCAATGTACACAAGTTAAAATATGAAATCTAAATTTCAAATAGAAAGGAAGGAGTAAAATTTTGTGTTGGTGTAAACCAAGTTGCTTTTACAACTTGTTGGATATGATTATTCCTTTGTGATGTATTGGAGAAAGGTGTTTTCTATTGAAACACTTGGAGAGTGGTTCATGTGATTGAACCATGGAGATATTAAGGGTAATAAAACATAAATATTAAGTAATTATGTAATTCTTTGGTTTTGAAAGACAACATGTTTGAACCCTTATAAATGTGGGGAGAAGTATGATATGTAATAACATAAATAACTACTTGTATATGATAAATACTAGGAACCACATGATGAATTAGCTATAATTAATTTCATATCTATTAAAATAATTGAACCTCAACATAAATTACCTATTAAATCATTGATTAACTATCATTGATGGATTTATAGATTCAAAGTTGCTCACTACTCAATGTGGAATGAAAAGTGATTTGTAAATAAATAATTGTAATAGTTCTTACTAAAAAATGTGTAATTGTGCATGACTAAATATCATGGCCCCTTTGGAATTGTTTCAACTATAAATTTTCATAGAATGTATGTGAATTAACCAATATCATGCTTCATTAATTTGAAAGTGTGTAAATATGCATGACCCAATATCATGCCTCCTAAATCTATACCAACTGGTATAGAATGCTATGCATTTATGTGTTGAACTTAAAAACTTATGTCTCAAATATGTGTATATGTTATATTCATGTGTTTTTTATTCTTTTAAACTATGTACATATGCCCATGCATATGCACTCAAGTGTGTATGAATCTATACTCAAGTATATATAAAGGGAGTATCCATGACATATGCCCCACAATTTATATTAATGTGTATAATATCAATCATGCTAGTGAACCATCTTATATCTAAACAAATTTTAATCTTTGAAGTTTGTAATATGATTCCAAAATTTAATTTTTATTCATGGAGGATTGTGTCTCAAGTATAATCCCATTGTAATAGCCCCTTTTAACATGAGGGATATGTCATGTAAGTTATCTCAGAATAAAATTTAACTATATCATGTCATGTGTAAATATAACATCATGTATAAACTTGTGAGCATGTGGAGAGTATATAATAATAATAATAATAATAATAATAATAATAATAATAATAATAATAATAATAATAATAATAATAAAGGAATGTATGTGTAGATGCTAGTTTTATACACCTTTGTGTATAAACATGATACATCATCACATTATCCTTCATCTCTAACATAATAGTCCCATTCATAATTATTTGAAATAATTACCCATTTACCTTTACCACATGAGTTAATTAAGTTAATTACTATAGTCAAATAGTAAATTAACCCTATTTTACTGTCCCTAACCATAAAATCATAAAAATAAATAAAAAACAAAAACCCTCCCAACCTCCTACTAAACCCATCTCATGGTTAAAAAAAACCTAACAACTTAGACATCAATTAAACCTATCTTTACCCCATAAAAAACCCCTTTTAATGGCCTGAATATCACCTCCACCCATTTTGGGTAAATCAACATTGATTCTTTCAGATTGATGTCAATCAGCCCAGAACGACATCGATCCATAAATATACAATGAGCCTCCTTAGATCAGGGGACATGCACAACACTTTTTAACTCTAGACCTCTACTAGATTTTTATTGGAACCTACGTACGAACATTTTCAACACTTTTCCACCTTGTGGAACCTTTGTTCATATAACTATCAAGGGATTTTGAAGGTTTTTTAGCATACTTTTATAGTCTTCTTTATTTGCATGTTTCAAGCCATTTAAGGTTACTATTTTATGTTAATTCATTCATATTTAAAGCTTATTGTCCTTTATACCTCTGTGTTAACATTTCCATTTTGTTTTCATCATTTTATTAATTTTACAAGATGTTAATATCCCCTATTTTCATAGTTTAGCATTTTACTCAAAATCAATGTCAATTCATCCAAATCAATGTTGATTCTACAAGATCATCATCGATCCTTGATAAACTATTAAAATAGCCTTGAATTCTATTTTCATAACATTCATAGTCCTAAAAACCTATTAAATCTTGCATGCTATTTTTTGAAAATATGTCTTTCACATGTAGATGACTCTACCTGGATTAGTGCATGATATTGTTAGCATATTTGACCTCCCTATTGTCCCACAACATTTATTCATTGATCAAAGAAAAATTGCATTTTAATTAGGTCTTTGTAATGTGGTTTTCACACCTAATCAGGAAAGCATTAATGAATATTTAACTATAATTCAAGAGGACGTTGATATAGCTACTAAATTTTGGGATGATTACTTTGATCACATTAATCTTGTTGTAGATTAGACATCTTTGTTTTTATCTATTTTTCATCCTATCCTTATATATCTTTATAATTTCATGTTTATTTATAAACTTGAGTGTTAAATGTGGGCTAACATCAACCTAAGGAAGCATATCACTTCTTGGGACTGGTTTCTTACTAGGCGGCCCATTCATCTTACTATTAATCAATTTTTTGTGAGTTAGTCTGATTTCCAGGTCATTCCTCCCCAGCCAAAGAGGAGTTCTCACAAGCTTGATCAACTATGCACAACTGATCTCCATCTCCAAGTAATTATTAAAACCTTGCATTTACTTTGTTTTTATTAGCTAATTAGATCATGTTGAAAAAAGTGAAAAATACTAAAACATTTTGGCATGCCTGGTGGGACCATCAAGTCTCATTTTTATTATTAAAATTCAAAATTATTAAATTTTCTCTCTTTCCCTTTCTTTGGGTTAATTCATCCAAAGAACATCAAGTTTGCATTTTATTTCCTTTTTGATCTTAAAATAAATTGCATTCATTTTTGTCTACTTAAGTAATTCACATAGAATAATCTAAGTAGTAAATTCATCATAGTCATCACTCTTTCACACAAAAGCCAAATCATAGTCACAATAAATGCATTTAAACACTTGATATATGAAAACTAACAAGGATTTCATCACCTCATGGCAACCTTTTTTTTAGCGATCCCACTTGGATTTCACCACCAAGGGGAGGACTAACTTAGTTCTCTAGCTGAGTATAATCCCTGGAATATCAGTGTATCTTGGCTAAGCACCCACACTAGTTGTGGGATGATGAAATGAGGGGAGCAAGCCCCAAATATCAAGCCATGTACTAGTACCAATATATATTTCCTTTGAGTTCCAAAACAAAATACCCAAAACCATCCTTAAATTACCATTTCTTAGGACCCTCGTTATCCTTTTTTATTTATTTCTTATCACATCTTAAAATTAAAAATAGAAAAAAAAAATTGGGATGACTTTAGTTTGTGCATTTTTCATCCATAATTAAAATCAAGATAATTCAAAAAGAAGTTATTGTTTCATTTTTTCTTTTCTTTTCCATCTCATGATTTTGACTAGGCAACAATCAAATAAATAATATGAAGCAGGTGTCGCATCCTCTCTTATGGAACATACACCTAGCTCCTCCTCTACCCTTGAGTCCTTTAAAAATCATGTGTTCTTGTACTTTTATTCTTAAGGAGATCCTTCCTTTATGAAAATATTGGACAATAGCCCCATTTTTCTCAATTACTACCTTAGTAATTGAGTAATACACATTCCTCCTTCCCCCCATACCCAAGATTATCAATCTTTGTTGCATCATCTAAGTATTAGAGCTAGATGGAAGAGAGATAGTAGAAAAGGTTGCATTATCTGAGTATTGCTCTTAATTACTACCTTAGTAATCAAACAATGCACATTCCTCCTTCCCCCCATACCCAAGATTATCAATATTTATATGCGATGCCTTTTAAGGGAACTGAGAAAATCAAAGGATTTACCATTGCCATGGTATCCTTTTCTACCAGCTCTCTTCCATCTATCTCTAATACTCAAATGATGCAACCTTTAGAAATGCAACCACTTATAGTATGTACCAATTCTCCAAACCCCATTACTTAGGTTCAAAGTGCTTATACCACTCAGTCTATATCCACTATTCCTCCCCAAACATTAGCAGTATCAATCCTTGTAAGTCTCCCACCTATCAAAATGAGTCTAGCATATAGTTCACAAGCTCTACAACATACACAAAAAATCCCTCTAATGTAACCTCCCCAACAATATGTATCCATGGCTACTCAATATATGGATCTATCATAGTCATTAGGGACTACTTATTTTGAGTCTTTCACATAGTATAATATTTTGTTGTAGGTTCCATAGTATATGGTGGCATCCCAACCCATTATTTCCATTGTAGTTGGATACCCTTCCTAATAACGCATATCTATTATTTAGTAAGGTGTCTTAGGGAATGTAACTTAGAATAACCCCCAAGCATACCTCATAAACATATTTATGAATAAGATGGCTAATTTGGAAGCCTCCACCTCTAGACATAATACTATGCCCACATATGAGCAAATTTATAAGGAGCCTATCTACCCATCTGTTCCTAGCCAACCATATCCCTCACAATGGGAACTTCCCAAGTTTACTAAGTTTTAGAACAAAGAATATTCCTAACATCATCTTAGAGCCTTTTGATACATATGTTACCTTATAGAAAATGATGATGCATTACTACTTAGGACATTTCCCATGTCGCTACTAGGAGATGCATTAGATTGGTACAAATCTATCCCTTAACATTCACACTTTTCCTTTGGATAATTAGCCTAAATTTTCTTAGAACACGTCTCAATCAATATTGCTTGAAAAGTGAGTATCATGGATTTATAAACCATTAATTTTTTTGAAGATGAATCCATATCAAACTTTGTAGCTCGTTGACATAGCCTGATCAACTAGTTAACCTTTTCCTTACCATAACCTAAATTAATTGCATTATTTTCATGCTCTTGTGAAAAACACATCTCATCCATATTACAAATTCAAACCTTTATAACTTTTGATGAATCATTTACCATGACACGTATACTTGAAATTTGGGGCATTGAAGAGGTAAAAATTAATTTATGTAATAAAAACTTCAAACCTAACCCCAAAAAAAGTAGTAACAATAATCCTAAACCAAAAGGGGAAGAAAATACTATTATTCTAAAAACTTCTTCCCCTCCAACACCCAATCAATTAGGACCATCCACTTCTCAAACACAACCACCTAGGAGCCTTACTAATTTTCCCCCTAATAAATATACCCCTTTAAGATAACCATACACTTATGTATTGGATAAACTCCTAAAATCAAATGTTATTGAACTCCCTTCGATTAGACTAGTTGATGATACACATCCTAAACAAACTTAGTATAAAGAGGTTGAATTTTGTGCTTATCATAGGGTAATAAGACATGACATATAATGATGCTAATCCATTAAACAATTGGTACAAGGCCTCATCGACAAGAGGGACCTTTATTTTGATAATCCAAATGCTCTTCCTAACCAATCTTTAGATATTTTCAATTAGCAATTTCCAAACCATCCATCCACATCAAACACAGTCTAATGTAATCTTGGAGAAACACAAAATTAGGCTACACATATTATTGATACAATCTATGACCAATTATTACCTAAAAAAACTCTAGAGTAATTGCTAGTCTTGGATATCCTCGCAGGAGATTATTTTGATGTAAGTCAACTTGAAAATATCAAGACAACTCCCAGAACCTCTATAGATCTCTCAAATATCATTACATGGGATCATTCACATGAGCCATCCCTTTCATCTTCCTAAACTAAGTCTCCTAAAAATGAAAATGAAACCCCTCCTCAAGATGTCATAGATAAACATCTTAATACTTATAGATTCAAACATTCACCCCTTTGGTCCTTGATGAACCTATTTGTAATATGCATCAAGATTGTAATATAGTAAGATCCTATCAATTCACTCTATACAAAGACCCTTTGAAATCATCATCTATCACAACACCTCCTTACCCTAAAATTACTAAAGGAAAGGGTAAATATCCTATCATCGATAGCTGGGATATTTGTCTTGGTATTCAATCAAAGAAATTCTTAGCCCATCCTCAAGTCAAGTTTGATCTTTTTCAGATGTCAAAAGACAAAAACCTTAGTCTAAATACCCTTATATTCTCAACACATGAAGTAGTAAATGGTCATGCCCTTTTATATCATCTCTATCATCTATTTTAGGTCCTCATCTATCTTCTAAAATGAATATCCCTATTATAGGTTCTTCAATTTAAACACATGGGAAAAATACAAAGTCTCCCTCCATTATTAAACACACCTCCATCCCAATATCAACTGTCTTCTACTAAAGGACCATTAGATAAATTTAAATAAAAGGTGCATAAGGTCATCCCTATAATAAAATCTAAATTTCAAAACCAAATGATCAATACTTTTCTAACAGAGATGATAAAACCTATTATAAGACCATAAAATGACCCTTTGAAAGGATATTACATTGTAATCTTAAAACAATTATTGGATACATCCATCATTGCACTACCACCTATGCAGGCCATTAACCTTCACCCACAAAGACCTAATTGGTATAGGATTTAGGAGATATGCACATATTATAGAGTACTTAGACATGATATAAAAAATTGTCTTGCCCTTAAGGCCATAATCTAACAACTAGTCCAGGATGATGATCTATTAATTGATTATATAAATGATATAATTCCTAAGTAAAAGGTCACCATCCCAAATATTCCACCCATCCATAATCTTGCTAGTCCTATAATTAATAAAGAGTCAGTGGCTTCTTTGAACCCTCCATTATTACACATTGATGTTGTCCATGTAGCCACCTGCTCTCAAAATTAGAATCTTAATAAAGCCAAAGTTTTAATTATAGGTGCCTCTACCCATAATATGCCTAAACAATCTAGATAAAAGCCTAAAGTCTCCATTATAGGAATTTCCCCAATTGAAGCCAAAGAGTTAGTATAAATCTCCATATTAAAATAACTCCACCAAATACCTATAAAAATGTCATTATATGAACTTATCAAAAACTCTCCACACCATCAACAAGTAATGATATAAGCACTCTAGGCTATTAAGGTCTAGTTTAATGAGCCTCAACCATTATCAACATCTATAAGGGCCCTCCAAATGGTGTTGGTTATTAGTTTCATTGATTTTGAGGTCATTCCTTTATCACCTAAAGACCAAGATCTCACACTTTTCATCATAGCTTAAATAAATCAAACTCAAATTAAAATAGTTATGATTGATAATGGGGCTAGTATCAATATTATTTCTTCCCACTGTTTCTAACTATTTTTGCTTTTCCACATTCAAAGGATGAAAGAAACTAAGATAATCGTCAGGGGTTAGATGATACCCAGATGAAGTTTGTGCACTATATCCAGATGACTGAAGGAGCTCCTCTTTGGCTATGGAGGATGACTCCTGTAGAAGAAAGAGACTCAAACACAGAGATTGTTAGATAGAGATAAGGTGGACTGCCAAGTGATATGCTCAGTCCCAGAAGTGCAAAGACTTCCTTGAGGGATGACAGTCCACTGTTTATAAGTAAAAGTGTCATAAATAAAGAAATGACAAATGACTAGCAAAGAGGAAATTAGATAATACATACCTATTTCTTTGTAGTCGATTTGCCACAGTCACTAACGTTGGTTGTTCTATCGGTGTTAGTTGTTCAGGTTGCTGATGTTGGTTAGTCTATCGATGTCGATAGGGGAAATGGTCAATGTCGGTCAGGTTAATGGCCTTAAATGAGTTCTAGATAGGGTTGTGGTTGACAGAGGGATCTAGGATGTTTGTGGGAGTTCAATGGGTTATGTTGGGTTTGCAGGGTAGAGACTATGGCCTAAAAAAGGGACCAGATAGAGGACAGGGGTAAAAGGGAGGTAAGGATGAGGGAAGGCTTTTCAACCTTTATGGGAGGAAGGTTGGGTCTGGTCTAGTCTATAGTACTTAGAAATAGTAAAAAGAGAACTTATTACTAATGCTTTCTGAACTACTAAAATGAAATAAAAGAAGAATACTTAGCTCTTGCTTGTTGATGAAGGAGTGTGGAAGATTTGTTGATGATGCTGCTCATGTAGAAGACTTCTTGCAATGTTTCAATCAGGGGTGGAGTGACTGATGTAGAGTTCCTGTAGCCTATGATGCTTGGTGTGTGTCTGGGAGAGAGAGAGAAGTTGGATTCAAAGGAAGAGAGTTAGCATTCAGGTCTATGATTCAGCATCCAGTGCTATGATTTTAGCATCCCAAGGGAAGAGAATTTGCCTTCAAGTTGTTTTAAGTGATCGACATTGGCTATCCCGCCAGTGTCAACCGATTTGTAACTAATGTCAGTGGTTAGAAGATGGGAAAAAGGCTATTTTTAGCCTTCTGCCCATCCCTCCGTCTGTCGAGTTTAATTATCATTGGAAAACGGTCAAAGGTGGGTTTAATAGGTGTGAGAGATTAGTGGGAGGAATGAAATGGGGTTTAAGTAATTAAGATTTGGCATGGGATGATGGAGGTATCCAAGGAGAGGTATCCAAGGGTGAGGTGTCATGGATGAGGTGTTAAGGGGGGTGTTATTAATTTAAAATAAGTTATTATTTTAAATTAATAAGTGTGTGGGTTAGGAATGTTTAGAAGTGGACCAAGGGGACCAAGGGGGGAGTCGACCAAGGAGTAGACATGATTTTGGTGTCTACATTTGCCCCTTTTTGTCTTGTTGGTTGTTCTTGATGAACTGCAAGACAAAAATAGGAATAAGTTGCCCCAGGTATGGGATGAGGTATTTTTTGTCCTGCTGGTTGTTCTGATGATCTGAAAGACAAAAATAGGAGTAGGTTGCCCCAATTATGGGATGAGGTAGTTTTTGCCCTGTTGGTTGTTCTGATGAACTACAAGACAAAAATAAGAGTTGATTGCACTAGATATGGGATGAGGTATTCCCCCTCAAAATGGGAGTCGAGAGAAGGTAACCTAATATCAGGTGTCGATTTGATAGATAGTGGATGGATATGGTAAAGTTTGAGTGTGAATGTTGTAAAAGGTGAGATTACACGTATACCACTTCATGTGATGGGTAGGTCAAACTATCACAAGTCAAGGGTCGAGGAGTGCTAAAATCAAAATAACTGGTCCCCAACATTTAGTCATAGTTGATTGGGTTATTCGATCCAAGCTATAGCTCTAATGGTTATCATGTTCCAAGTATCCTGGGCTCAGGAAGTGCTCTTGGAAAACACAAAAATGTCACAAGTAGTGGGGATCAACTTGATCATGATCCAACATTTGTGAGGGTCATAATATGGGTTTTAGATAATTTTGCTATCTATTCGTGAGGTAGCATACATGCAAAAATAACCAAGGCAAAGTTGTCTTGGAAGTGGTCATGGTCTGAGGAGATAGTCGTGATCTCCAAGGTTGTTGGTCGAGTCGAGTTGAGATAGTTGGTCCATTAGATGGATGGATAAAGGAATGGCTGAGCTAACCTCAGAAGACCCCATGTCAACTGAGTGCTGCCTACATAGCCCTTGTTTGAAGCGCCTCATGCCAACGTAGTTCTCACTAAAAGGGAGGAAGAGGGTCAGTTATGCATGTGGGTTGGATGAGATTAAGTCATGGTTAAAGGTTGAAATGGTTTGTCCATCAAGTAGATGAACAAATGGATGTGGCCAAGCTAATCCCAGAGGATGTCATGTCATTTGAGTGTTGCCTACATATCCCCTGTTGGAAGGGCCTCAGACCAATGTAGTTCAGGCTAGGAGTCAAAGTGGTTGATAGTTGGTTTGGCCAGGTTATAAATGATGAGGATATGATGATGTTACAGTGTTTTCCATATTATGTGATGGTGTATTTTGTAACATTGGCTATGTGGTCTTTCATCCCTAGCAATTTTCCATATCGGTGATGGGTGTATGCTAAAAATGAAATGAGTCGATTTATGCTTCAGTAAGTAATGGTTTATGCTTGACATAAATTGTGTGGTCGATAGTTTCCATGTATTATTGTCCATAGAAACTAGTGTGAATCAGCTATGATAGTGTGAGTGGTCTTGGAAATGTTTGGGTTGGTTTGGTTTGGTTGAGGTTGAATGTGACAAAGGTATGGATAAGAAGTGAAAGGCGTGTTGCTCTTTCATTGACAAGGACCATAATGATAGCATAGGTAGGGGGTTTTTAAAAACAAAAGCCCCATTCATGCATTACGTCATCGACCATTGGTTGTGTTAGAGAACTAATCAAATCACTTTGACATTAAAATGAGCTCGAAATCCCTTGATTAGGTGATGTGATATGTTAGGATAGGATAACCCTTTTTAGTAGGGATAACTTTGCCCCTTTTTATAGGAGACCCTGCGAATGACTATAAGTCCAGTCCATGACCCCCTTTTTTTTTTTTTTGGTAGACTGATCAATGCGGGAAGTCTACATGGGGATGTCATTTTGTTTTGTGGTCATTTGTGAAGCTGATCGATGTGGGAAGCTTCTAAGAGAGTGTTATTTGTAGCAATGATTTTAGGCATAACCATCCTTTGAGGGAGTGGTCTATATATTTGCTTTATATGTTTTTGAGGGCTTTGAATAGCTGTCTTTCCAGGGAGTAGTCTATTAGCTACAACAATGATGATACAACTGTCCTTCAAGGGAGCAGTCTGCATTTAGAGTTTTATGACCTTTTGATATTTTGACATCTCAATTTTATATTTTTTGTTTTTGACTAAATTTTTGGTCATGGACTTGACTATAGAGGTTTAGATGGTTCCCTTTTATTAGGACAAAGCATACATACTTTATAAAAGGGTTACATAGTGTTGGTTTAGGGAAACAGGGTTAAAAGGAATAGGAATTATGATGACGGGGTTTGCTAAAGGGACGAGCTCAATTTAAATATCAAGTGAATGAGTACTTGATTAATAGTAGAATGGTCACAAATGTAAGGCATTAAGAGGCTCAGGTTCTAGTCGGCCTTCAAGAGAAGACAGACGATAAGTCCTTGATCTATACTTGTGCGTTATGATGTAAGGTCTGAGCCAATTAGGAGCAAACTTGCCTCGTTTACTTCTTTCCATATTGGTCACGTGTTGGTTGATGTTTGGTTGATGCTTGGTCAAGGCTTGGCCGAGGCTTGGTTGAGGCTTGGTTGATATTTGGTCAATGCCATGATAGTCAATATAGAGTCAAATTCCCTCAGTTATTTTGGTGACAGGAAGAATGTTTGAGAAATGGTTGGATAAGATGGAGAGAAGACATTGAAGCTTCTCTTTGTCAAGGAGTGCGATGCAAGGATGCATCTTGTGAAGTTTTTGCCTGATAAATTTAGTTTAAGAGGGTGAGATCCTGATCTTCCAAGTTAGAGTTTGGAATCTCAAAATTAGGGATGGTGATGGAGGCAATGGTTGGTAATGATTGGACTAAGGCAGCTAGTGGTTGGGAGTCTTTGAGTTGGACCTTCATTGCCTGTAAGGCTTTGATCAAGGATTGATGATGTTGTGGAGAGCTTTGTATGAGGTCATACAAAGATGTCTTTAAAAAGGTTGGGTGATGTTGTTTCACCTTGGAGTCATGAATTGGTTTTTAAAAAGTTGGTTGAGATGCACCCAAGATTAGAGTCTTGGGTTTTGGTTGTGGTGAGGACTTGACGAATGGATATGTTTCGGGGAGATAATCCTTCTCTTTCCCTTTATCCTTCATGGTTTGTGATTTAGTGGCCACATTGATGGTGTTGATTTCAAACAAAGGGGTTGAAGGTGATAGAGGAACCACAGTCTTGCGTTGAGATCCAGATTTAGGTGATGAGGTTTGAGAGGCATGGGATGGTGTCGATGGTTTGGTTAAAGGGTGGTCAAGAGGATCCTTAGTGAAAGGGGTGTCCTTTTTGAAGTGTTGATGAATGACCGCTTTAAGAGCACAACAATGCTCAGTGTCATGTCTAGGTGTGCGATGATACACACAAAATTTAGTGTTATCAAACCAAGATGGTTTTGGTCTGAGAGTTGATGAGTGTGATAGTGAAAAGGGTTGGGAGACATGAGACGGTGTTAGAGACTTGTTGACAGTATCTTCAACAAGAAGGGTGTCTTTATCCATGAATTGGTGGATGGCAACCTTAAGGGCACAACAATTTTCAGTGTCATGTCCAGGTGTGCGATGATATTGGCAAATTTTAGTGTCATCAAACCAAGACGGTTTTGGTCTGAGAGGTTGGTATGGCTTAATAGGTGGAAGAGTGATGTTAGAGGATTGTAATAATTGGCGTAATAGCAAGGCATAAGAACCTGCTAATGGGTCTGCACGTTGTGTTGTAGTAAAAGTTGACAACTTCTGTTTAGATGTTGTTGAGGGAGTGTTTTGTATCATCTTTTTATTTGGCAGTGTCGCCAGACGTGTAGATGAAACTTTCATGATAGGAGGCGTTGGATGTTTTTAAGGAGGTGTGTTTTTGTTAGATGTTGGTAGTAACAGAGGTGATTTGTTTTTATTGGGTGTCAGGGTAGGAAGCACTCCTATTAAGGTGGATGGGTGTGGGCCCAAAATAGAGGGCAATGATGATGGTGGAGGAGGAGTTCTCCGATGTGGTTTAGTGGCCTTCTTTGGTTTGGTCTAAAGGCCACTATTGTGGGGGGTCAGGTTCAAGTCTACCCTCACCGGATCTTCTTTGACTGAAGTAGGTGAGGTGGCAAGTTCCTCTCTTAGTAGAGAAGGGATTGGAGATTGTGGCTCTTCGAGAGGGCAGAGCGTAGAGATGGTGATGGCTTCCATGTGTGGTCAAGGCGTGGGAAAAGTATGGTCCCCCATTGTTGATAAGAAGGATGAAGGTGAGGCATCCGGTGTTGATATGGTTAAAGCGTCCTCCAATATAAGAGAGGCTGATGGAGAACTAATAGGAGAAGAAGGCTCTTCTACCTATGGTGGACCAATGGGTGGGCTAACCTCTTCAAACTATGAAAGAGGTTGGTTAGGCATAAGAGGCGAGACCATGTTGACTGTGCATATATTTTGCTCTTGAGAGTCATCAACCATGGTCTGCACATTGTTTTGGCTAGGGGGATGGTTAGGAAAAGGTTGTCTAAAGATGTTGATGTTTTGATTTGGTGGCACGTTCAAGTTATCTAAGACAAGATCACCTTTATCTATCATGTCTTGGACAATGTTTTTGAAGGTTTTACAGTTGTTTATGTCATGGCCTTTGACACGGTGATAATTGCAGAAGTCATTTTCCCTGTACCATGCAGGGATAGGTTTTGAGGGGTTGAGTTGAGGTAGTGGTCAAATTTGGGGGAGATTGAGGACTCCCTACTTGACCAGTTTATCCAAAATGGAAGCGTATGATTCTCCTATAGGAGTATACTGATGCTGTATATACCGTTGTTGGAATTGTCTTGTGATGCTTTGAGATGTGGAAGGTTGAGATTGGTTGGTTGTTGTTGAAGATGATGGCCTAAGGACCACAACATTTACCAATCCTTTGGACA
Source organism: Torreya grandis (assembly GCA_037957365.1). Classification (NCBI taxonomy): domain Eukaryota; kingdom Viridiplantae; phylum Streptophyta; class Pinopsida; order Cupressales; family Taxaceae; genus Torreya; species Torreya grandis. The sequence continues at coordinate 429,984 of JARHVA010004190.1, forward strand.
TGATGTTGGAAGAAGAAGGTTGGGAAGAAGAGTCATTTGACTTTGCGTTGGGGTTTTTACTATGCAATCTGACCTTGTTTTCTTCAACCGCGCAGAGTTCAAGCTTCCAGGCCATGGTGAAAGCTTCGTCAAAGGTGCGGAAGGTTTGGACCCATAGAGGAGATGAAATATGTTTGGCACATGCCTATGAAAAGAGCTCGATGAGCTCGAGTTGAGGTAAAGAAAAGGAGAGTTGGTTGATTAAGCCTCTCCAACGGGAAACAAAATTGGCTATGGATTCATCGTCAAACTGTCTGATAGAGTATAGGTCTATGATGGAGACCTTTTTGGTGATTTTAATAGAAAAGTGGTCAAGGAAAATCTGGGCTAGTTGAGTGAAAGAAAAGATAGAATGACTGGTAAGGGAGCTATACCAGTCGAGGGCAGCACCAGAAAGTGACATGGGGAATGTGCGTAGCAATAATGCATCATCATGTGCTATAAGGTAACAAGCATGCCTAAATGCTCGTAGATGTTGTTTAGGGTCTTCCTTACTCTAGAAGTGATTAAACTTGGGAAGTTCCCACTGATTGGGACATGGTCAGATTGGGACTGAGGGATGACTAGGTTCATTACAAATTTGTTCATATGAAAGAACATTGCTTGAAATAGAAATAGATGTCTCAAGATTAGACATTTTGTCCATCAACATCTTGATTAGATCGGTTGATAGATTTGTAGGTGGAACGCCCCCTAGATTGTAGGGCACTTGGAAGGTATTAGGAGGGTTGTATGACATAGTTGGTTGCGCTTGATAACTAGTCATAGAGACAAATGTTGAAGCTAGGGGTGGTTGTGTCATGAAGCCAGGAGGCACAACTTGGCTTGATGTTGCTATAGGTGGTTGAATGGCGGCACTAATAAAAGGATAGGTAGTCACTCCTGTGTTTATAGGCGCAAGAGTGTGTGGAGTTGAGACAATCAAGTTCTGAAAATGTGATGAACTTGGTTGAATTTAAGAGTCTCACGTTTGGCTCTTAGCGAGATAGTGTTGGAGAGCCTTGACGTTATGGTCAAGGAATCTCTCAAAATTTTGATCCCCTTCAGGAACAATAGGAGATTAATCGGGGGTTGACTAGATAGGAGAATATTGAGTGTCTGAAGTACACTCCATTAGCGGAATTGATATGAAAGACAAAGGTGGAAGTGGTTGTTGCTTTGCATGCCCAACAAGAGTTTTGGTTTGACTATGTGTCAAAACCATTTAAGGGAAAAAGGGTCAGGTTCCAGAAACTATCTTTTTTTTTTCAGTTTTAAAAACTCAGAATGTGTGTCTAACAGCAAGAAAGTTAGGTTTTAAGCCTGCTATTTTAGAAGAAGGATTTTAACAGTGACCGACGTCGGTATAAAAACTGATGCTGATGAATAAAGGGGCCAATGTCGGTGAAAATAGGTTGCCAATGTCGGTAGAAAATCGATGTCAGTGACTGTAGATTTTGAGAAACTTCAGAAGACTGAAAATTTTTGGAAGAAAGAAGAAAGTTTGAGTTGTTCTTAGATCTCAGAATGCGACCTCACCAGCTCAAAAAAAATAGATAGAGACAAAAAAAATAGATGAAGATAAGCAGACCCTAACGATAATTCCTAAGAATAAGTTTTAGAGTCTTGTTGGCTTATGCCTTAGAAGAGTGTGTTTGGGAAGTTGGCTTTTAGAATGGGTCCTAGAAGAGGCAGTCTAAGGTTGGTTTCAGGGTAATTTCAGTGCTCCAAATTTTGTATTATGTTCTGTACGTGGCCTGGTGCTAAGGAGCAAGCTCCCCTCACTTCACAAGCCCAGAGATAAGCTGGGTCGCTTAGCCAGTATATACTTCCCCTAGAGTTTATACTCTACCAGAGAACAGAGTGGGCTCTCCCGTTAGTAGTGAAGTCCAAGTGGGATTACCATGAAAGGTAAGGTATCTGCTAGGTGATGAAATCCTAGTTGGACCTTGTCTTAGGTATGTTTAGATGTTTGATTTGTGATAGTGGTCTGGTCGTGTAACATAAGTGCACTATGATTTATTCATAATGTGGTTTTAAGTTACTAGATGTGAGAGATAAGTATGCATTCAGGAAGAAATGAGATGCAATAGATTTTAATCCCAAATTGAAATGTGTGTTCAAATGCAGACAAGTGGAGAAAAGGTTGAAGAGTATGAATTTCACTACTCTAAGATGCAGGAAAGAAAGAAAAAGAAGGATTCTTTTTAACTTTGCTAGTGGTGTATTTTCAAAAGAGATAGAAGAAAAGGATGCAAGAAGAGATCTAATGCACCTGTATGAAAAGTTTGCTTTTAGAAGAAAAAGTATGAACCCAAAGAAAACACCAGGGTCCCATCAGGCATGCCAGAATGTTTCTAACTATTTTTGCTTTTCCACATTCAAAGGATGAAATAAACTAAGATAATGGTTAGGGGTTAGATGATACCTGGATGAAGTTTGTGCACCATATCTAGGCAATTGAAGGAGCTCCTCTTTGGCTGTGGAGGATGACACATGTAGAAGAAAGAGACTCAAACACAGAGATTGTTAGATAGAGATAAGGTGGACTGCCAAGCGATATGCTCGGTCCCAGAAGTGAAAAGACTTCCTTGAGGGATGACAGTCCACTGTTTATAAGTAAAAGTGTCAGAAATGAAGAAATGACAAATGACTAGCAAAGAGGAGATTAGATAATACGTACCTATTTCTTTGTAGTCAGTCTACCATAGTCGCTGATGATGGTTGTTCTACTAGCATTGATTGTTCAGGTTGCCGATGTCAGTTAGTCTGTCGATGTCGATAGGGGAAATGGTTGATGTCGGTCAGGGTAATGGCCTTGGATGAGTTCTAGATAGGGTTGTGGTTGACAGAGGGGTCTGGGATGTCTGTGGGAGTTCAATGGGATGTGTTGGGTTTGCAGGGCAGAGAGTATGGCCTAAAAAAGGGACCAAATAGAGGACAGGGGTAAAAGGGAGGTAAGGATGAGGGAAGGCTTTTTAGACTTTTTGGGAGGAAGGTCGGGTCTGGTCTATTCTATAGTACTTAGAAATAGTAAAAAGAGAACTTATTACTGATGCTTTTTAAACTACTGAAATGAAATAAAAGAAGAATACTTAGCTCTTGCTTGCTGATGAAGGAGTGTGGAAGATTTGTTGCTGATGTCACTAATGTAGAAGACTTCATGCAATGTTTCAATCAAGGGTGGAGTGACTGATGTAGAGTTCTTGTAGCCTGTGATGCTTGGTGTGTGTCTGGGAGAGAGAGAGAGAGAGAGAGAGAGAGAGAGAGAGAGAGAGAGAGAATTTGGATTCAAAAGAAGAGAGTTAGCATTTGGGTCTATGATTCAGCATCTAGTGCTATGATTTTAGCATCTTAGGAAAAGAGAATTCACCTTCAGGTTGTTTTAAGTGATCGACATCAGCTATCCCATCGACGTCGACTGATTTGTAACCAACTTCGGTGGCTAGAAGATGGGAAAAAGGCTATTTTTAGCCTTCTGCCTGTCCCTCCGTCTGTCGAGTTTAATTGTCATTAAAAAATAGTCAAAGGTGGGTTTAATAGGTGTGAGAGGTTAGTGGGAGGAATGAAATGGGGTTTAAGTAATTAATATTTGGCATGGGATGATGGAGGTATCCAAGGAGAGGTATCCAAGGTGGGTGTTATTAATTTAAAATAAGTTATTATTTTAAATTAATAAGTGCGTGGGTTAGGAATGTTTAGAAGTGGACCAAGGGGACCAAGGGGGGGAGTCGACCAAGGAGAAGACACGATTTTAGTGTCTACATTTGCCCCTTTTTGTCTTGTTGGTTGTTCTTGACGAACTACAAGACAAAAATAGGAGTAAGTTACCCTAGGTATGGGATGAGGTCTTTTTTGTCCTATTGGTTGTTCTGATGAACTGCAAGACAAAAATAGGAGTAGGTTGCCCTGATTATGGGATGAGGTAATTTTTTCCCTGTTGGTTGTTTTGATGAACTATAAGACAAAAATAGGAGTCGGTTGCCCCAGATATGGGATGAGGTAGTCCCCCTTAAAGTAGGAGTTGAGGGAAGGTAACTTGATATCGGGTGCCAATTTGATAGATAGTGGATGGATATGGTGAAGTTTGAGTGTTAACGCTGTAAAAGTTGAGATTGCACATATACCACTTCACGTGATGGGTAGGTCAAATTGTCGCAGGTCAAGGGTCGAGGAGTGCTCAAATTGAAATAACCGGTCCCTAGCATTTAGTCGTAGCTGATTGGGTTATTCGATACAAGCTGTAGCTCCAATGGTCATTGTGTTCCAAGTATCCTAGGCTCAAGAAGTGCTCTTGGAAAACATGAAAATGTCACAAGTAGTGGGGATAAACTTGCTCGTGATCCAATACTTGTGAGGGTCATAATATGGGTTGTAGACAATTTTGCTATCTATTCATGAGGTAGCATACATGCAAAAATAACAAAGGCAAAATTGTCTTGGAAGTGGTCATAGTCTGAGGAGATAGTCGTGATCTCCAAGGTTGTTGGTTGAGTCGAGTTGAGATAGTTGGTCCATTAGATTGACGGACGAAGGAATGGCTGAGCTAACCTCAGAAGACCCCATGTCAATTGAGTGCTGCCTACATAGCCCCTATTTGAAGGGCCTCAGGCCAATGTAGTTCTCCCTAAAAGGGAGGAAGAGGGTCGGTTATGGATGTGGGTTGGACGAGGTTAAGTCATGGTTAAAAGTTGAAATGGTTTATCCATCAAGTAGACGAACAAATGGATGTGCCTGAGCTAACCCCAGAGGACGTCATGTCATCTAAGTGCTGCCTACATAGCCCCTATTGGAAAGGCCTCAAACCAATGTAGTTTAGGCTAGGATTCAAAGTGGTTGATAGTTGGTTTTGTTAGGTTATAAATGATGAGGGTATGATGATGTTACAACGTTTTCCATATTATTTGATGGTGTATTCTGTAACATTGGCTATGTGGTCTTTCATCCCTAGCAATTTTCCATATCGGTGATGGGTGTATGCTAAAAATGAAATGAGTCGATTTATGCTTTAGCAAGTAATGGTTTATGCTTGACATAAATTATGTGGTCAATAGTTTCCATGTGTATTGTTGTCCATAGAAACTAGTGTGAATCAGCTATGATAGTGTGAGTGGTCTTGGAAATGTTTGGGTTGGTTTGGTTTGGTTGAGGTTGAATGTGACAAAGGTATGGATAAGAAGTGAAAGGTGCATTGCTCTTTCATTGACAAAGACCATAATGATAGCATAGGTAGGGGGTTTTTAAAAACAAAAGCCCCATTCATGCATTACGTCGTCAACCATTGGTTGTGTTAGAGAAGTAATCGAATCACTTTGACATTAAAATGAGCTTGAAATCCCTTGAGTAGGTGATGTGATATGTTAGGATAGGATAACCCTTTTTAGTAGGGATAACTTTGCCCCTTTTTATAGGAGACCCTGAGAATGACTATAAGTCTAGTCCATGACCCCTTTTTTTTTTTTTTGTTTTTTGGTAGACTGATCAATGCGAGAAGTCTACATGGGGATGTCATTTTGTTTTGTGGTCATTTGTGAAGCTGATCGATGCGGGAAGCTTCTAAGAGAGTGTTTTTTGTAGCAATGATTTTAGGCATAGCCATCCTTCGAGGGAGTGGTCTATATTTTTGCTTTATATGCTTTTGAGGGCTTTGAATAGTTGTCCTTCGAGGGAGCAGTCTATTAGCTACAGTAATGATGATATAGCTGTCCTTCGAGGGAGTAGTCTGTATTTAGAGTTTTATGACCTTTTGATATTTTGACATCTCAATTTTATATTTTTTGTTTTTGACTGAATTTTTGGTCATGGACTTGACTATAGGGGTTTAGAGGGTTCCCTTTTATTAGGATAAAGCATACATACTTTATAAAAGGGTTACATAGTGTTGGTTTAGGGAAAGAGGGTTAAAAGGAATACGAATGATGATGACGGGGGTTGCTCAAGGGACAAGCTCAATTTAAATATTAAGTGAATGCGTACTTGATTAATAGTAGAATGGTCACAGATGCAAGGCATTAAGAGGCTCAAGTTTTGGTCGGTCTTTAAGAAGAGATAGACGATAAGTCCTTGATCCATACTTGTGCGTTATGATGTAAGGTCCGAGCCAATTAGGAGCAAACTTGCCTCATTTACTTCTTTCCATATTGGTCACGTGTTGGTTGATGATTAAGAAGTTGGTTAATGTTTGGTCGATGCTTGGTCGAGGCTTGGTCGAGGCTTGGTCGATGCTAAGTCGATGCTTGGTCGAGGCTTGGTTGATATTTGGTCGATGCCATGATAGTCAATATAGAGTCAAATTACCTTAGTTATTTTGGTGACAGGGAGAATGTTTGAGAAATGGTTGGATAAGATGGAGAGAATACATTAAAGTTTCTCTTTGTTAAGGAGTGTGATGCAAGGATGCATCCTGTGAAGCTTTTTCCTGATAGATTTAGTTTAAGAGGGTGAGATCCTGATCTTCCAAGTTGGAGTTTGGAATCTCAAAATTAGGGATGGTGATGGAGGCAATGGTTGGTAATGATTGGACTAAGGCAGCTAGTGGTTGGGTGTCTTTGAGTTAGACCTTCACTGCCTGTAAGGCTTTGATCAAGGCTTAATGATGTTGTGGAGAGCTTTGTATGAGGTCATACAAAGATGTCTTCATAAAGGTTGGGTGAAGTTGTTTCACCTTGGAGTCATGAATTGGTTTTTAAAAAGTTGGTCGAGATGCACCCAAGATTAGAGTCTTGGGTTTTGGTTGTGGTGAGGGCTTGACGAATGGATACATTTCAGGGAGAGAAACCTTCTCTTTCCCTTTATCCTTCATGGTTTGTGATTTACTGGCCACATTAATGGTGTTGATTTCAAACAAAGGGGTTGAAGGTGATAGAGGAACCACAGTCTTGCGTTGAGATCCTAATTTAGGTGATGAGGTTTGAGAAGCATGGGATGGTGTCAATGGTTTGGTTAAAGAGTGGTCAAGAGGATCCTTAGTGAAAGGGGTGTCCTTTTTGAAGTGTTGATGAATGACCACTTTAAGAGCATGGCAATGCTCATTGTCATGTCTAGGTGTGCGATGATATGCACAAAATTTAGTGTTATCGAACCAAGATAGTTTTGGTCTGAGAGTTGATGAGTGTGACGGTGAAAAGAGTTGGGAGACATGAGACGGTGTTGGAGATTTGTTAATAGTATCTTCAATAAGAAGGGTGTCTTTCTCCATGAATTGGTAGATGGCAACCTTAAGGGCACAATAATTTTTAGTGTCATGCCCAGGTGTGCGATGATATTGGCAAATTTTAGTGTCATCGAACCAAGATGATTTTGGTCTGAGAGGTTGGTATGGCTTAATAGGCAGAAGAGTGATGTTAGAGGATTGTAACAATTGGCATAACAGCAAGGTATAAAAACCTACTAATGGGTCTGCACATTGTGTTGCAGTAAATGTTGACAACTTCTGTTTAGACATTGTTGAGGGAGTGTTTCGAATCATCTTTTTGTTTGGCAGTGTGGCCAGATGCGTAAATGACACTTTCATTGTAGGAGGCATTGGATGTTTTGAAGGAGGTATGTTTTTGTTAGATGTTGGTAGTAATGGAGGTGATTTGTTTTTGTTAGGTATCAAAGTAGGAAGCACTCCTATTAAGGTGGATGGGTGTGGGCCCAAAATAGAGGGAAATGATGATGGTGGATGAGGAGTTCTCTGATGTGGTTTAGTGGCCTTAATTGGTTTGGTTTGAAGGCCACTATTTTGGGGGGTCAGGTTCAAGTCTACCCTCACCAGATCTTCTTCGCCCGAAGTAGATGAGGTGGTGAGTTCCTCTCTCAGCGGAGAAGGGATTGGAGATTGTGGCTCTTTGAGAGGGCAGAGTGTAGGGATGGTGATGGCTTCGACGTGTGGTCGAGGCACGGGAAAAGTATGATCCCCCATTGTTGATAAGAAGGACGAAGGTGAGGTAGCCAGTGTTGATATGGTTAAAGCATCCTCCAATATAAGAGAGGTTGATGGAGAACTAATAGGAAAAGAAGGCTCTTCTACCTGTGGTGGACCAATGGGTGGGCTAACCTCTTCAGACTGTGAGAGAGGTTGGTTAGGCATAAGAGGTGAGACCATGTTGACTGTGCATATATTATGCTCTTGAGAGTCATCGGCCATGGTCTGCACGTTGTTTTGGCTAGGGGGATGGTTAGGAAAAGGTTGTCTAAAGATGTCGATGTTTTGATTTGGTGGCACATTTGGGTTATCTAAGACAATATCACCTTTATCTATCATGGCTTGGACAATGTTTTTGAAGGTTTTGCAATTGTTTATGTCATGGCCTTTGACACGGTGATAATTGCAGAAGTCATTTTCCCTGTACCATGTAAGGATAGGTTTTGAGGGGTCAAATTGAGGTGGTGGTCAAACTTGGGGCAGATTGAGGACTCCCTACTTGACCAGTTTATCCAAAATAGAAGCGTATGATTCTCTTATAAGAGTATACTGATGCTGTATATACCGTTGTTGGAATTGTCTTGTGATGCTTTGAGATGTGAAAGGTTGAGATTGGTTGCTTGTAATCGAAGATGATGGCTTAAGGACCACAACATTTGTCGATCCTTTGGAATTGATGTTTGAAGAAGAAGGTTGGGAAGAAGGGTCATTTGACTTTGCATTAGGGTTTTTACTATGCAATCTGACCTTGGTTTCTTCGATCACATGGAGTTCAAGCTTCCTGGCCATGGTGAAAGCTTCGTCAAAGGTGCGAAATGTTTGGACCTACAGAGTAGATGAAATATGTTTGGCACACGCCTATGAAAAGAGCTCGATGAGCTCGAGTTGAGGTAAAAAAAAGGAGAGTTGGTTGATTAAGCCTCCCCAACGGGCAACAAAATTGGCTATGGATTCATTGTCAAACTGTCTAATAGAGTATAGGTCTGTGATGGAGACCTTTTTGGTGATGTTGATAGAAAAGTGGTCAAGGAAAAGTTGGGCTAGTTGAGTGAAAGAAAAGATAGAATGACTGGTAAGGGAGCTATACCAGTCGAGGGTAGCACCAGAAAGTGACATGGGGAGTGTGCATAGCAATAATGCATCATCATGTGCTATAAGGTAACAAGCATGCCTAAATGCTCGTAGATGTTGTGGGTCTTCCTTACTCTGGAAGTGAGTAAACTTGGGAAGTTCCCACTGACTGGGATATGGTTGGATTGGGACTGAGGGATGAATGGGTTCATTACAAATTTTTTCATATGAAATAACATTACTTGAACTGGAAATGGATGTCTCAAGATTAGACATTTTGTCCATCAACATCTTGATTAGATTAGTTGATAGATTTGCAGGTGGAGCACCCCCTAGATTATACTGCGCTTGGAAGGTGTTAGGAGGGGTGTATGACGTAGTTGGTTGCACTTAATAACTAGTCATAGGGATAAATGTTGAAGCCAGGGGTGGTTGTGTCATGAAGCTAGGAGGCACAACTTGTCTTGATGTCACTATAGGTGGTTAAATGGTAGCACTTGTAAAAGGATAGGTAGTCACTCCCACATTTATAGGCGCAAGAGTGTGTGGAGTCAAGATAATCAAGTTTTGAAAACGTGACAAACTTGGTTGAATTGAAGAGTCTCACTTTTGGCTCTTAGCGAGATAGTGTTTGAGAGCCTTGACGTTATGGTCAAAGAATCTCTCAAAATTTTGATCCCCTTCAGGAACAATAGGAGATTGATTAGGGGTTGACTGGATAGGAGAATATTCAGTGTCTGAAGTGCACTCCATTAGGGGACTTGATATGAAAGGTGAAGGTGGAAGAGGTTGTTGCCTTGCGTGGTCAACAAGAGTTTTGGCTTGACTACATGTCAAAACCATTCAAGGCAAAAAGGGTTAGGTTCCAAAAACTGTGTTTTTTTTCAATTTCAAAAACTCAGAATGTGTGTCTAGCAGTAAGAAAGTCAGGTTTTAAGCGTGTTGTTTTGGAAGAAGTATTTTGACAATGACCGATGTCGGTATAAAAATTGATGCCAGTGAATAAAGGGGCCGATGTCGGTCAGATAACCGATGTCGATGAAAATAGGTTGCCAACGTCAGTGGAAAAACTGATGTCGGTGACTGTGGATTTCTAGAAACTTTAGAAGACTGAAAGTTTTTGGAAGAAAGAAGAAAGTCTGAGTTGTTCTTAGATCTCAGAATGCGACCTCACCAGCTCAAAAAAAATAGATAGAGACAAAAAAATAGATGAAGACAAGAAGACCCTAAACGTTAATTCCTAAGAATAAGTTTTAGAGTCTTGTTGGCTTATGCCTTAGAAGAGTGTGTTTGGGAAGTTGGCTTTTAGAATGGGTCCTAGAAGAGGCAGTCTAAGGTTGGTTTCAGGGTAGTTTCAGTGCTCCAAATTCTATATTATGTTCTGTACGTGGCCTGGTGATAAGGAGCAAGCTCCCCTCACTTCACGAGCCCAGAGATAAGCTGGGTTGCTTAGCTAGTATATACTTCCCCTAGAGTTTATACTCTGCCAGAGAATAGAGTGGGCTCTCCCCTTAGTAGTGAAGTCCAAGTGGGATTACCAGGAAGGGTAAGGTATCCGCTAGGTGATGAAATCCTAGTCGGACCTTATCTCAGGTATGTTTAGATGTTTGATTTGTGATAGTGGTCTGGTCGTGTAAAATAAGTGCACTACAATTTATTCATAATGCAGTTTTAAGTTACTAGATGTGAGAGCTAAGTATGCATTCAGGCAGAAATGAGATGCAATAGATTTTAAGCCCAAATTGAAATGTGTGTTCAGATGCAAAAAAGTGGAGAAAAGGTTAAAGCGTATGAATTTCACTACTCTAAGATGCAGGAAAGAAAGAAAAAGAAAGATTCTTTTTAACTTTGCTAATGGTGTCTTTTTAGAAGAGATAGAAGAAAAGGATGCATGAAGAGATCTAATGCACATGTATAAAATGTTTGATTTTAGAAGAAAAAGTATGAACCCAAGGAAAACCCCAGGGTCCCACCGAGTGTGCCAGAATGTTTCTAACTATTTTTGATTTTCCACATTCAAAGGATAAAATAAACTAAGATAATGGTCAAGGTTTAGATGATACCCAGATGAAGTTTGTGCACCGTATCTAGATGACTGAAGGAGCTCCTCTTTGGTTGTGGAGGATGACACCTGTAGAAGAAAGAGACTCAAACACATAGATTGTTAGATAGAGATAAGGTGGACTGCCAAGCGATATGCTCGGTCCCAAAAGTGCAAAGACTTCCTTGAGGGATGACAGTCCACTGTTTATAAGTAAAAGTGTTGGAAATGAAGAAATGACAAATGACTAGCAAAGAGGAAATTAGATAATACTTACATGTTTCTTTGTAGTCAATCTACCACAGTCGTCGATGTCAATTATTCTGTCGGCATTGGTTGTTCAGATTATCGACATCGGTTAGTCTGTCGACATCGGTAGGGGAAATGGTCAATGTCAGTTAGGGTAATGGCCTTGGATGAGTTTTGGATAGGGTTGTGGTTGACAAAGGGGTTTGGGATGTCTATGAGAGTTCAATGGGTTGTGCTGGGTTTATAGGGTAGACAGTGTTGCTTGAAAAAGGGACCAGATAAAGGATAGGGGTAAAAGGGAGGTAATGATGAGGGAAGGCTTTTCAGCCTTTCGAGGAGGAAGGTCAAGTCTGGTCTAGTCTACAGTACTTAGAAATAGTAAAAAGAGAACTTATTACTGATGCTTTCTAAACTATTGAAATGAAATAAAAGAAGAATACTTAGCTCTTGCTTGGTGATGGAGTGTGGAAGATTTGTTGCTAATGTTGTTGATGTAGAAGACTTCCTGCAATGTTTCAATCAGGGGTGGAGTGACTGATGCAGAGTTCCTATAGCCTGTGATGCTCGGTGTGTGTTTGGGAGAGAGAGATGTTGGATTCAAAGGAAGAGAGTTAGCATTCGAGTCTTCGATTCAGTGTCCATTGCTGTGATTTTAGCATCCTAAGGGAAGAGAATTTGCCTTCAGGGTATTTTAAGTGACCGACGTTGGCTATCCCATTAGCGTCAGCTGATTTGTAACCAACGTCAGTGGCTAGAAGATGGGAAAAAGGCTATTTTTAGCCTTCTACCTGTCCCTCCGTCTGTCGAGTTTAATTGTCATTGAAAAATGGTCAAAGGTCAGTTTAATAGGCGTGAGAGGTTAGTGGGGGGAATGAAATGGGTTTAAGTAATTAAGATTTGGCATGGGATGATGGAGGTATCCAAGGAGAGGTATCCAAGGGTGAGGTGTCATGGATGAGGTGTCAAGGGGGTGTTATTAATTTAAAACAAGTTATTATTTTAAATTAATAAGTATGTGGGTTAGGAATGTTTAGAAGTGGACCAAGGGGACCAAGGGGGGGAGTCGATCAAGGAGTAGACACGATTTTGGTGTCTACATTTGCCCCTTTTTATCTTGTTGGTTATTCTTGATGAACTGCAAGACAAAAATAGGAGTAAGTTACTCCAGGTATGGGATGAGGTCTTTTTTGTCTTGTTGGTTGTTCTAATGAACTACAAGACAAAAATAGGAGTAGGTTGCCCTGATTATGGGATGAGGTAGTTTTTGCCTTGTTGGTTATTCTGATGAACTGCAAGACAAAAATAGCAGTCAGTTGCCCCAGATATGGGATGAAGTATTCCCCCTCAAAGTGGGAGTCGAGGGAAGGTAACCTGATATTGGGTGTCAATTTGATAGATAGTGGATGGATATGGTGAAGTTTGAGTGTGAACATTGTAAAAGTTGAGATTGCGTGTATACCACTTCACATGATGGGTAGGTCAAATTGTCACAGGTCAAGGGTCGAGGAGTGCTAAAATCGAAATAACCGGTCCCTAACATTTAGTCATAGCTGATTGGGTTATTCGATCCAAGTTGTAGCTCCAATGGTCATCGTGTTCCAAGTATCCCAGGCTTAGGAAGTGCTCTTGGAAAACATGAAAATGTCACAAGTAGTGGGGATAAACTTGCTCATGATCCAATACTTGTGAGGGTCATAATATGGCATGAGGAAAATTTTTCTATCTATTTGTGTGGTAGCATACATGTAAAAACAACCAAGGCAAAGTTGTCTTGGAAGTGGTCGTGGTCTGAGGAGATAGTCATGATCTCCAAGGTTGTTGGTCGAGTTGAGTTGAGATAGTTGTTCCATTAGATGGACAGACGAAGGACTAGCCAAGCTAACCTTAGAAGACCCCATGTCAATTGAGTGCTACCTACATAGCCCCTGTTTGAAGGGCATCAGGCCAATGTAGTTCTCCCTAAAAGGGAGGAAGAGGGTCGGTTATGGACGTGGGTTAGATGAGGTTAAGTCATGGTTAAAGGTTGAAATGGTTTGTCCATCAAGTAGATGAACAAATGGATGTGGCCGAGCTAACCCCAGAGGACATCATGTCATCTGAGTGTTGCCTACATAGCCCCTATTGGAAGGGCCTTAGACCAATGTAATTTAAGCTAGGAGTCAAAGTGGTTGATAGTTGGTTTGGTCAAGTTACAAAAGATGAGGGTATGATGATGTTATAGCATTTTCCATAATATGTGATGGTGTATTCTGTAACATTGGCTATGTGGTCTTTCATCCCTAGCAATTTTCCATATCGGTGATGGGTGTATGCTAAAAATGAAATGAGTCAATTTATGCTTCAGCAAGTAATGGTTTATGCTTGACATAAATTGTGTGGTCAATAGTTTCCATGTGTATTGTTGTCCATCGAAACTAGTGTGAATCAGCTATGATATTATCAGTGGTCTTAGAAATGTTTGAGTTGGTTTGGTTTGGTTGAGGTTAAATGTGATAAAGGTATGGATAAGAAGTGAAAGGCCCATTGCTCTATCATTGACAAGGACCATAATGATAGCATAGGTAGGGGGTTTTTAAAAACAAAAGCCCCGTTCATGCATTACGTCGTCGACCATTGGTTGTGTTAGAGAAGTAATCGAATCACTTTGACATTAAAATGAGCTTGAAATCCCTTGAGTAGGTGATGTGATATGTTAGGATAGGATAACCTTTTTTAGTAGGGATAACTTTGCCCCTTTTTATAGGAGACCCTGAGAACGACTATAAGTCCAATCCATGACCCCCTTTTTATCTTTTTTTGTTTTTTTTTTGGTAGACTGATCAATGCAGGAAGTCTACATGGGGATGTCATTTTTTTTTGTGTTCATTTGTGAAGCTAATCGATGCGGGAAGCTTCTAAGAGAGTGCTATTTGTAGCAATGATTTTAGGCATAGCCATCCTTCGAGGGAGTGGTCTATATTTTTACTTTATATGTTTTTGAGGGCTTTGAATAGCTATCCTTCGAGGGAGTAGTCTATTAGCTACAATAATGATGATACAGTTGTCCTTTGAGGGAGTAGTCTGCATTTAGAGTTTTATGACCTTTTGATATTTTGACATCTAAATTTTATATTTTTTGTTTTTGACTAACTTTTTGGTCATGGACTTGACTATAGAGGTTTAGAGGGTTCCCTTTTATTAGGACAAACCATACATACTTTATAAAAGGGTTACATAGTGTTGGTTTAGGGAAAGAGGGTTAAAAGGAATAGGAATGATGATGACGGGGGTTTCTCAAGGGATGAGCTCAAGTTAAATATCAAGTGAATGAGTACTTGATTAACAATAGAATGGTCACAGATGCAAGGCATTAAGAGGCTCAGGTTCTGGTCGGCCTTCAAGAGAAGATAGATGATAAGTCTCTGATCCATACTTGTGCGTTATGATGTAAGGTTTGAGCCAATTAGGAGAAAACTTGCCTCATTTACTTCTTTCCATATTGGTCACGTGTTGGTTGATGATTAAGAATTTGGTTGATGTTTGGTCGATGCTTGGTCGAGGCTTGGTTGATATTTGGTCGATGCCGTGATAGTCAATATAGAGTCAAATTCCCTTAGTTATTTTGGTGACAAGGAGAATGTTTGAGAAATGGTTGGATAAGATGGAGAGAAGACATTGAAGCTTATCTTTGTCAAGGAGTGTGATGCAAGGATGCATCCTGTGAAGTTTTTGCCTGATAGATTTAGTTTAAGAGGGTGACATCCTGATCTTCCAAGTTGGAGTTTGGAATCTCAAAATTAGGGATGGTGATGGAGGCAATGGTTGGTAATGATTGGACTAAGGCAGCTAGTGGTTGGGAGTCTTCGAGTTGGACCTTCACTACTTGTAAGGCTTTGATCAAGGCTTGATGATGTTGTGGAGAGCTTTGTATGAGGTCATACAAAGATGTCTTCAAAAAGGTTGGGTGAAGTTGTTTCACCTTGGAGTCATGAATTGGTTTTTAAAAAGTTAGTTGAGATGCGCCCAAGATTAGAGTCTTGGGTTTTGGTTGTGGTGAGGGCTTGATGAATGGATATGTTTAGGGGAGAGAAACCTTCTCTTTCCCTTTATCCTTCATGGTTTGTGATTTAGTTTCCACATTGATGGTGTTGATTCTAAACAAAGGGGTTGAAGGTGATAGAGGAACCACAGTCTTGCATTGAGATCCCGATTTAGGTGATGAGGTTTGAGAGGCATGGGATGGTGTCAATGGTTTGGTTAAAGGGTGGTCAAGAGGATCTTTAGTGAAAGCTTCCTAGCCATGGTGAAAGCTTCATCAAAGGTGCAAAATGTTTGGACCCACAGAGTAGATGAAATATGTTTGGCACATGCCTGTGAAAAGAGCTCGATGAGCTCGCGTTAAGGTAAAGAAAAGGAGAGTTAGTTGATTAAGCCTCTCAAATAGGCAACAAAATTAGCTATGGATTATAGGTCTATGATGGAGAACTTTTTGGAGATGTTGATAGAAAAGTGCTCAAGAAAAAGTTGGGCTAGTTGAGTGAAAGAAAAGATAGAATGACTAGTAAGGGAGCTATACTAGTTGAGGGCAGCACCAGAAAGTGACATGGGGAATGTGCATAGCAATAATGCATTGTTATGTGCTATAAGGTAACAAGCATGCCTAAATGCTCGTAGATGTTGTTTTGCGTCTTCCTTACTCTAGAAGTGAGTAAACTTGGGAAGTTCCCACTGACTGGGATATGGTTGGATTGGGATTGAGGGATGAATGGGTTCATTACAAATTTGTTCATATGAAAGAACATTGTTTGAACTGGAAATGGATGTCTCAAGATTAGACATTTTGTCCATTAACATCTTGATTAGATCAGTTGACACATTTGTAGGTGGAGTGTCCCCTAGATTGTAGGGTGCTTGGAAGGTGTTAGGAGGGGTGTATGACGTAGTTAGTTGCGCTTGATAACTAGTCATAAGGACAAATGTTGAAGCTAGGGGTGGTTGTGTCATGAAGCTAGGAGGCACAACTTGGCTTGATGTCACTACAGGTGGTTGAATGGTGGCACTAGTAAAAGGATAGGTAGTCACTCCCACATTTATAGGCAAAAGAGTGTGTGGAGTCGAGACAATCAATTCCTAAAAATGTGACGAACTTGGTTGACTTGAAGAGTCTCGCGTTTGGCTCTTAGCGAGATAGTGTTGGAGAGCCTTGATGTTATGGTCAAGGAATCTCTCAAAAAATTTATCCCCTTCAGGAATAATAGGAGATTGATCAGGGGTTGATTGGATAGGAGAATATTCAGTGTCTGAAGTACACTCCATTAGGGGACTTGATATGAAAGGCGAAGGTGGAAGTGGTTGTTGCCTTGCATGGTCAAAAAGATTTTTGGTTTGACTACGTGTCAAAACCATTCAGGCCAAAAAGGGTTAGGTTCTAAAAACTGTGTTTTTTTTTAGTTTCAGAAACTCAGAATGTGTGTCTAACAGCAAGAAAGTTGGGTTTTAAGCCTACTATTTTGGAAGAAGCATTTTGACAGTGAATAGAGGGGCCGATGTTGGTTAGATAACTTATGTCGGTGAAAATAGGTTGCTGACATTGGTGGAAAAACTGACCTCGGTGACTGTGGATTTCCAGAAACTTCAGAAGACTGAAAGTTTTTGGAAGAAAGAAGAAAGTCTGAGTTGTTCTTAGATCTCAGAATGTGATCAGCTCAAAAAAAATAGATAGAGATAGAAAAATAGATGAAGACAAGCAGACCCTAAATGTTAATTCTTAAGAATAAGTTTGAGTCTTGTTGGCTTATGCCTTAGAAGAGTGTGTTTGGGAAGTTGGCTTTTAGAATGGGTCCTAGAAGAGGCAGTCTAAGGTTAGTTTTAGGGTAGTTTCGGTGCTCAAAAGTCTGTATTAGGTTCCTTACATTGCTTGGTGCTAAGGAGCAAGCTCCCCTCACTTCACGAGCCCAGAGATAAGCTAGGTCACTTAGCTAGTATATACTTCCCCTAGAGTTTATACTCTGGCAGAGAATAGACTGGGCTCTCCCCTTGGTAGTGAAGTCTAAGTGGGATTACCAAGAAGGGTAAGGTATCTGCTAGGTGATGAAATCCTAGTCAAACCTTGTCTCAGGTATGTTTAGATGTTTGGTTTGTGATAATGGTATGGTCATGTAATGTAAGTGCACTATGATTTATTCATAATGTAGTTTTAAGTTACTAGATGTGAGAGCTAAGTATGCATTCAGGCAGAAATGAGATGCAATAGATTTTAAGCCCAAATTGAAATGTGTGTTCGGATGCAGACAAGTGGAGAAAAGGTTGAAGAGTATGATTTTTACTACTTTCAAATGCAGGAAAGAAAGAAAAAGAATGATTCTTTTTAACTTTGATAATGGTGTCTTTTCAGAAGAGATAGAAGAAAAAGATGCAAGAAGAGATCTAATGCACCTATATGAAAAGTTTGCTTTTAGAAGAAAAAGTATGAACCCAAAGAAAACCCTAGGGTCCCACTGGGCATGCCAGAATGTTTCTAACTATTTTTGCTTTTCCACATTCAAAGGATGAAAGAAACTAAGATAATGGTCAGGGGTTAGATGATACCAGGATGAAGTTTGTGCACCTTATCCAGACGACTGAAGGAGCTTCTCTTTGGCTATGGAGGATGACACCTGTAGAAGAAAGAGACTCAAACATAGAGATTTTCTAGATAGAGATAAGGTGGACTTCCAAGCGATATGCTCGGTCCAAAAAGCACAAAGACTTCCTTGAGGGATGACAGTCCACTATTTATAAGTAAAAGTGTCAGAAATGAAGAAATGACAAATGACTAGAAAAGAGGAAATTAGATAATATGTACTTATTTCTTTGTAGTCAGTCTGCCACAGTCACCGACGTTGGTTGTTATGCTGATGTCAATTTTTCAGGTTGCTGACGTTGATTAGTCTGTCGACGTCGGTAGGGGAAATGGTCAATGTCAGTCAGGGTAATGGCCTTGGACGAGTTCTGGACAGGGTTGTCATTGACAGAGGGGTCTAGGATGTCTATGGGAGTTTAATGGTTTGTGATGGGTTTGTAGGGCAGAGAGTATGGCCTGAAAAAGGGACCAAATAGAGGACAGGGGTAAAAGGGAGGTAAAGATGAGGGAAGGCTTTTCAGCCTTTTTGGGAGGAAGGTCGGGTCTGGTCTAATCTACAGTACTTAGAAATAGTAGAAAGAGAACTTATTACTAATGCTTTCTAAACTACTAAAATGAAATAAAAGAAGAATACTTAGCTCTTGCTTGTTGATGGAGTGTGGAAGATTTGAAACTGATGCCGCTCATGTAGAAGACTTCCTGTAATGTTTCAATCAGGGGTGGAGTGACTGATGCAGAGTTCTTGTACCTTGTGATGTTTGGTGTGTGTCTGGGAGAGAGAGAGAGAGAGAGAGAAGTTGGATTCAAAGGAAGAGAGTTAGCATTTGGGTCTATGATTCAATGTCTAGTGTTGTGATTTTAGCATCCCAGGGGAAGAGAATTTGCCTTCAGGTTGTTTTAAGTGACTGACGTTGGCTATCCCGTCGACGTCAGCCAATTTATAACCAACATCGATGGCTAAAAGATGGGAAAAAGGCTATTTTTAACCTTCTACCTGTCCCTCCGTCTACTGATTTTAATTTTAATTGGAAAACGGTCGAAGGTGGGTTTAATAGGCATGAGAGGTTAGTGGGAGGAATGAAATGGGGTTTAAGTAATTAAGATTTGGCATGGGATGATGGAGGTATCCAAGGGTGAGGTGTCATGGATGAGGTGTCAAGGGGGTGTTATTAATTTAAAATAAGTTATTATTTTAAATTAATAAGTGTGTGGGTTAGGAAGGTTTAGAAGTGGACCAAGGGGACCAAGGGGGGGAGTCGACCAAGGAGTAGACACGATTTAGGTGTCTACATTTGCCCCTTTTTGTCTTGTTGGTTGTTCTTGACAAACTGCAAGACAAAAATAGGAGTAAGTTGCCCCAGGTATGGGATGAGGTCTTTTTTGTCCTGTTGATTGTTCTGATGAACTGCAAGACAAAAATAGGAATAGGTTGCCCTGATTATGGGATGAGGTAGTTTCTACCCTGTTGGTTGTTCTGATGAAATGCAAGATAAAAATAGGAGTCAGTTGCCCTAGATATGGGATGAGGTATTCCCTCTCAAAGTAGGAGTCAAGGGAAGGTAACCTGATATCGGGTGCCAATTTGATAGATAGTGGATGGATATGGTGAAGTTTGAGTGTGAATGCTATAAAACTTGAGATTGCACATATACCACTTCACGTGATGGGTAGTTCAAATTATCGCATGCCAAGGGTCGTGGAGTGCTAAAATCAAAATAACTGGTCCCCAGCATTTAGTCATAGCTGATTGGGTTATTTGATCCAAGATGTAGCTCCAATGGTCATCGTGTTCCAAGTATCCCAAGCTTAGGAAGTACTCTTGGAAAACACAAAAATGTCACAAGTAGTGGGGATCAACTTGCTCATGATCCAATACTTGTGAGGGTCATAATATGGGTTGCAGATAATTTTTCTATCTATTCATGAGGTAGCATACATGCAAAAACAACCAAGGCAAAGTTGTCTTGGAAGTGGTCGTGGTCTGAGGAGATAGTCGTGATCTCCAAGGTTGTTGGTCGAGTCGAGTTGAGATAGTTGGTCCATTAGATGGATGAACAAAGGAATGGCTGAGCTGACCTTAGAAGACCCTGTGTCAACTAAGTGCTGCCCACATAGCCCCTGTTTGAAGGGCCTCAAGCCAATGTATTTCTCCCTAAAAGGGAGGAAGAGGGTCGGCTATGGACGTGGGTTGGATGAGGTTAAGTCATGGTTAAAGGTTAAAATGGTTTGTCCATCAAGTAGAAGAACAAATGGATTTGGCTGAGCTAACCCTAGAGGACGTCATGTCATCTGAGTGCTACCTACATAGCCCCTATTAGAAGGGCCTCAGACCAATGTAGTTCAGGCTAAGATTCAAAGTGGTGGATAGTTGGTTTGGTCAGGTTATAAATGATGAGGGTATGATGATGTTACAGCGTTTTCCATATTATGTGATGGTGTGTTCTGTAACATTGGCTATGTGGTCTTTCATCCCTAGCAATTTTTCATATCGGTGATGGGTGTATGCTAAAAATGAAATAAGTCATTTTATGCTTCAGTAAGTAATGGTTTATGCTTGACATAAATTGTGTGGTTGATAGTTTCCATGTGTATTGTTGTCCATAGAAACTAGTGTGAATCGGCTATGATAGTGTGAGTGGTCTTGGAAATGTTTGGGTTGGTTTGGTTTGGTTGAGGTTGAATGTGACAAAGGTATGAATAAGAAGTGAAAGGAGCGTTGTTATTTCATTGACAAGGACCATAATGATATCATAGCTAGGGGGTTTTTAAAAACAAAAGCCACATTCATATATTACGTCGTCAACCATTGGTTGTGTTAGAGAAGTAATCAAATCACTTTAACATTAAAATGAGCTCAAAATCCCTTGAGTAGGTGATGTGATATGTTAGGATAGGATAACCCTTTTTAGTAGGGATAACTTTGCCCCTTTTTATAGGAGACCCTGAGAATGACTATAAGTCCAGTCCATGACCCCTTTTTTTTTTGATAGACTGATCAATGCGAGAAGTCTACATGGGGATGTCATTTTGTTTTGTGGTCATTTATGAAGCTGATCGATGAGGGAAGCTTCTAAGAGAGTGCTATTTGTAGCAATGATTTTAGGCATAGCCATCCTTCGAGGGAGTGGTCTATATTTTTGCTTTATATATTTTTTAGGGCTTTCAATAGTTGTCCTTCAAGGGAGTAGTCTATTAGCTACAACAATGATGATACAGCTATCCTTTGAGGGAGCAGTCTGCATTTAGAGTTTTATGACCTTTTGATATTTTGACATCTCAATTTTTATATTTTTTGTTTTTAACTAAATTTTTGGTCATGGACTTGACTATAGAGGTTTAGAGGGTTCCCTTTTATTAGGACAAACCATACATACTTTATAAAAGGGTTACATAGTGTTGGTTTAGGGAAACAGGGTTAAAAGGAATAGGAATGATGATGATGGGGGTTGCTCAAAGGATGAGCTCAAGTTAAATATCAAGTGAATGAGTACTTGATTAATAGTAGAATGGTTACAGATGTAAGGCATTAAGAGGCTCAGGTTCTGGTCGGCCTTCAAGAGAAGATAGACGGTAAGTTCGTGATCCATACTTGTGCGTTATGATGTAAGGTCCGAGCCAATTAGGAGCAAACTTGCCTCGTTTACTTATTTCCATATTGGTCACGTGTTGGTTGATGATTAAGAAGTTGGTTGATGTTTGGTCGATGCTTGGTTGAGGCTTGGTCGAGGCTTTGTCGATGCTTGGTCGATGCTTGATCGAGGCTTGGTTGATATTTGGTTGATGCCATGATAGTCAATATAGAGTGAAATTCCCTCAGTTATTTTGGTTACAGGGAGAATGTTTGAGAAATGGTTGGATAAGACGGAGAGAAGACATTAAAGCTTCTCTTTGTCAAGGAGACTGACGCAAGGATGTATCCTGCAATGTTTTTGTCTGATAGATTTAGTTTAAGAGGGTGAGATCTTGATCTTCCAAGTTGGAGTTTGGAATCTCAAAATTAGGGATGGTGATGGAGGCAATGGTTGGTAATGATTGGACTAAGGCAGCTAGTGGTTAGGAATCTTCGAGTTGGACCTTCACTACCTGTAAGGATTTGATCAAGGATTGATGATGTTGTGGAGAGCTTTGTATGAGGTCATACAAAGATGTCTTCACAAAGGTTGGGTGAAGTTGTTTCACCTTAGAGTCATGAATTGGTTTTTAAAAAGTTGGTCGAGATGCACCCAAGATTAGAGTCTTGGGTTTTGGTTATGGTGAGGGCTTGACGACTGGATATATTTGGGGGAGAGAAACCTTCTCTTTCCCTTTATCCTTCATGGTTTGTGATTTTGTGGCCACATTGATGGTGTTGATTTCAAACAAAGGGGTTGAAGGTGATAGAGGAACCACAGTCTTGCGTTGAGATCCCGATTTAGGTGATGAGGTTTGAGAGGCACGGGATGGTGTCGATGGTTTGGTTAAAGGGTGGTCAAGATGATCCTTAGTGAAAGGGGTGTCCTTTTTGAAGTGTTGATGAATGACTGCTTTAAGAGCACTGCAATGCTCAGTGTCATGTCTAGGTGTGCGATGATACAGACAAAATTTAGTGTTATCAAACCAAGATGGTTTTGGTCAGAGAGTTGATGAGTGTGACGGTGAAAAGGGTTGGGAGACATGAGATGGTGTTGGAGATTTGTTGACATTATCTTTAAAAATAAGGGTGTCTTTCTCCATGAATTGGCGGATGGCAACCTTAAGGGCACAACAATTTTCAGTGTCATGCCCATGTGTGTGATGATATTGGCAAATTTTAGTGTCATCAAACCAAGACGGTTTTGGTCCGAGAGGTTGGTATGGCTTAATAGGTAGAAGATTGATGTTAGAGGATTGTAACAATTGGTGTAACAGCAAGGTATAAGAACCTATTAATGGGTCTGCACGTTGTGTTACAGTAAAAGTTGACAACTTCTGTTTAGACATTGTTGAGGGAGTGTTTCGTATCATCTTTTTGTTTGGTGGTGTGGCCAGACACGTAGATGACACTTTCATGGTAGGAGGCATTTGATGTTTTGAAGGAGGTATGTTTTTTTTTAGATGTATTCAAAGGTTTTACAGTTGTTTATGTCATGGCCTTTGACACGGTGATAATTTTAGAAGTCATTTTTCCTGTACCATATAGGGATAGGTTTTGAGGGGTCAAATTGAGTCGGTGGTTAAATTTGGGGGAGATTGAGGAATCCCTGCTTGACCAGTTTATCCAAAACAAAAGTGTATGATTCTCCTATAAGAGTATACTGACGCTGTATATACCATTGTTGGAGTTGTCTTGTGATGCTTTGAGATGTGGAAGGTTGAGATTGGTTAGTTGTTGTCAAAGATGATGGCCTAAGGACCACAACATTTGCCGATCCTTTGGATTTGATGTTGGAAGAAGAAGGTTGGGAAGAAGGGTCATTTGACTTTGCATTGGGGTTTTTACTATGCAATCTGACCTTGTTTTCTTTGACCGCATGGAGTTCAAGCTTCTTGGCCATGGTGAAAGCTTCGTTAAAGGTGTAAAATGTTTAGACCCGCAGAGTAGATGAAATATGTTTGGCACATGCCTATGAAAAGAGCTCGATGAGCTTGAGTTGAGGTAAAGAAAAGGACAGTTGGTTGATTAAGCCTCTCCAATGAGCAACAAAATTGGCTTTGGATTCGTCATCAAACTGTCTGATAAAGTATAGGTATGTGATGGAGACATTTTTGGTGATGTTGATAGAAAAGTGGTCAAGGAAAAGTTGGGCTAGTTGAGTGAAAGAAAAGATAGAATGACTGGTAAGGGAGCTATACCAGTTGAGGGTAGCACTAGAAAGTGACATGGTGAATGTGCGTAGCAATAACGCATCATCATGTGCTATAAGGTAACAAGCATGCCTAAATGCTCATAGATGTTGTTGTGGGTCTTCCTTACTCTGGAAGCGAGTAAACTTGGGAAGTTCCCACTAACTGGGATATGGTTAGATTGGGATTGAGGGATGAATGGGTTCATTACAAATTTGTTCATAATAAAGAACATTGCTTGAACTAGAAATGGATGTCTCAAGATTAGACATTTTTTCCATCAACATCTTGATTAGATCGGTTGACAAATTTGCAAGTGGAGCACCCCATAGATTGTAGGGCACTTAGAAGGTGTTAGGAGGGGTGTATGATGTAGTTGGTTGCACTTGATAACTAGTCATAGGGACAAATGTTGAAGACATGGGTGGTTGTGTCATGAAGCTAGGAGGCACAACTTGGCTTGATGTCACTACAAGTGGTTGAATGCCGGCACTAGTAAAAGGATAGGTAGTCACTCCTGCGTTTATAGGCGCAAGAGTGTGTGGAGTCAAGACAATCAAGTTCTAAAAATGTGACGAACTTAGTTGAATTAAAGAGTCTCGCATTTGGCTCTTAGTGAGATAGTGTTGGAGAGCCTTGATGTTATGGTCAAGTAATCTCTCAAAATTTTGATCCCCTTCAGGAACAATAGGAGATTGATCAGGGGTTGACTGGATAGGAGAATATTCAATGTCTGAAGTACACTCCATTAGGGGACTTGATATGAAAGGTGAAGGTGGAAGTGGTTATTGCCTTGCATGGTCAACAAGAGTTTTGGTTTGACTACGTGTCAAAACCATTCAAGGCAAAAAGGGTTAGGTTCTAGAAACTATGTTTTTTTTTAGTTTAAAAAACTCAGAATGTGTGTCTAACAGCAAGAAAGTTAGGTTTTAAGCCTGTTGTTTTGGAAGAAGGATTTTGACAGTGATTGACATCGGTATAAAAACTGATGGTAGGGAATAAAGGGGCCAATGTCAGTTAGATAACCGATGTCAATGAAAATAGGTTGCTTACATCGGTGGAAAAACCAATGTCGGTGATTGTGTATTTCCAAAAACTTTAGAAGACTGAAAGTTTCTGGAAGAAAGAAGAAAGTCTGAGTTGCTCTTAGATCTCAGAATGTGACCTCACCAACTCAAAAAAAATAGATAGAGATATAAAAATAGATGAAGACAAGCAGACCCTAAACGTTAATTCTTAAGAATAAGTTTTAGAGTCTTGTTAGCTTATGCCTTAGAAGAGTGTGTTTGGGAAGTTGGCTTTTAGAATTGGTCCTAGAGGAGGCAGTCTAAGGTTGGTTTTGGGGTAGTTTCAGTGCTCAAAAGTTTTTATTAGGTTCCGTACATGGCATGGTGCTAAGGAGGAAGCTCCCCTCACTTCATGAGCCCAGAGATAAGCTAGGTCACTTAGCCAGTATATACTTCTCCTAGAGTTTATACTTTGCCAGAGAACAGAGTGGGCTCTCCCCTTGGTAATGAAGTCCAAGTGGGATTACCAAGAAGGGTAAGGTATCCGCTAGGTGATGAAATCCTAGTCAGACCTCATCTCAGGTATGTTTAGATGTTTGATTTGTGATAGTGGTCTGGTCATGTAACATAAGTGCACTATGATTTATTCATAATGTAGTTTTAAGTTACTAGATGTGAGAGCTAAGTATGCATTCAGGCAGAAATGAGATGCAATAGATTTTAAGCCCAAATTGAAATGTGTGTTCAGATGCAGACAAGTGGAGAAAAGGTTGAAGAGTATGAATTTCACTACTCTAAGATGCAGGAAAGAAAGAAAAAGAAGGATTCTTTTTAACTTTGCTAATGGTGTCTTTTCAGAAGAGATAAAAGAAAAGGATGCAAGAAGAGATCTAATACACCTGTATGAAAAGTTTGCTTTTAGAAGACAAAGTATGAACCCAAGGAAAACCCTAGGGTCCCACTCGGCATGCCAGAATGTTTCTAACTGTTTTTACTTTTCCACTTTCAAAGGATGAAAGAAATTAAGATAATGGTCAGGGGTTAGATGATACCAGGATGAAGTTTGCACACCGTATCCAGACGACTGAAGGAGCTCCTCTTTGGCTGTGGAGGATGACACCTGTAGAAGAAAGAAACTCAAACATAGAGATTGTTAGATAGAGATAAGGTGGACTGCCAAGTGATATGCTCAATCCCATAAGCGCAAAGACTTCTTTGAGGGATGACAGTCCATTGTTTATAAGTAAAAGTGTCGAAAATGAAGAAATGACAAATGATTAGCAAAGAGGAAATTAGATAATATGTACCTATTTCTTTGTAGTCAATCTACCACAGTCACTGATGTTGGTTGTTCTGCCGGCGTTGGTTTTTCAGGTTGCCGATGTCGGTTAGTCTATCGATGTCGGTAGGGGAAATGGTTGATGTCAGTTAGGGTAATGGCCTTGGATGAGTTCTGTATAGGGTTGTGGTTGACAAATGGGTTTGGGATGTCTATGGGAGTTTAATGGGTTGTGTTGGGCTTGTAGGGCAGAGAGTATGGCCTAAAAAAGGGACCAGATAGAGGATAGGGGTAAAAGTGAGGTAAGGATGAGGGAAGGCTTTTCAGCCTTTCTAGGAGGAAGGTCGGGTCTGGTCTAGTATACAGTACTTAGAGATAGTAAAAAGAGAACTTATTACTGATGCTTTCTAAACTACTAAAATGAAATAAAAGAAGAATACTTAGCTCTTGCTTGTTGATGAAGGAGTGTGGAAGATTTGTTGCTGATGCCACTGATGTAGAAGGCTTCCTGCAATGTTTTAATCAGGGGTGGAGTGACTGATGCAGTGTTCCTTTAGCCTGTGATGCTTCGTGTGTGTCTGGGAGAGAGAGAGAGAGAGAGAGAGAGAGAGAGAGAGAGAGAGAGAGAGAGAGAGAGAGAGAGAGAAAAGTTGGATTCAAAGGAAGAGAGTTAGCATTCAGGTCTATGATTCAGTGTCTAGTGCTGTGATTTTAGCATTATAGGTGAAGAGAATTCACCTTCGGGTTGTTTTAAGCGACTGATGTCAGCTATCCCACTGGCATAGACCAATTTGTAACCGATGTCAGCGGCTAGAAGATGGGAAAAAGGCTATTTTTAGCCTTCTTCCCATCCCTCCATCTACCGAGTTTAATTGTCATTGGAAAACGGTCGAAGGTGGGTTTAATAGGCATGAGAGGTTAGTGGGAGGAATGAAATGGGGTTTAAGTAATTAAGATTTGGCATGGGATGATGGAGGTATCCAAGGAGAGGTATCCAAGGGTGAGGTGTCATGGATGAGGTGTCAAGGGGGGTGTTATTAATTTAAAATAAGTTATTATTTTAAATTAATAAGTGTGTGGGTTAGGAATGTTTAGAAGTGGACCAAGGGGACCAAGGGGGGAGTCGACCAAGGAGTAGACACGATTTTGGTGTCTACACCCACACTTTCCAATAGTTAAAGCTACCAAAAATAATTATTTCCCAGTCCTTAGCAACTCTCTACACATTAAAAAACATGGTAACACCCATAGTAATAATGGTTATCCTTCCCATTTGCATAGGTCCTTGCACCCTCCATAAACTCTTTTATGTCATATAAGGGACATTCCAATATAACATTTTATTAGGACATATATGGATTCATGTGATGCATTATATCCCTTCCACCATCCATTGGTGCATTAAGTTTAAACATGAAGATCAAGTCTACATCATCCCTATTGATCCCCATCCCTTCAAATCATGCAACTACACTTTTTGACCAAGCAATGTCATAATACCCTCACCTAACATAATCCCATCTTCATCCTCTAATCAATCCTCAACTAGCTTGACTATTCTTGCTTCAAAATCACCAGCTCATGAGTCTATTGATTCCATGATGCATCATCTTTCAATGGGGGAATACCAACTATTGACCCTTAACACATTACCTACTCCTAGGAAATATGGTTGTCCTAACAAGTAACCCATGTATTTACCCAGCCTAAGTGAGCTCATCCCATTTGGGCCACATTTCTTATAGACCCACTTGATATATGGTGGAATAAATCAAACCACCCTAAGACCTGACACTGGCACCCATATTAAACCCTTTACATCTAATTTCTCATTTCTTAATAAACCCTAGTTCACACAAACTTACCTTTATCATTGTGCCTAGAAGGGCTTTGACCTAGGTAGATATGAGCAGGGTCCTCATGACATCGCATTAGGAGATTTTAGAAAACCACATAAAAATCATGGATTAATCTTTGAAAAAGATTCTAAATCCTCTCTCAAACCCATTCTTCTACCATTTATAGAAGAAGAACAAAAATATTCATCATCTGATACCTCTTCTTCAACTAGTGACACTATATCCATCCCTTCTAGATTTTTTTAAGTCAATTTAATATCTATAAAACCCCTCATCTTTCACCATGGTGGAAAGACCCAAATTATCCCTTTAGTATATCCTAAGTTAATAAGACATGATATGCTAACCATCCCTATTAATCAATGTTACGATGATGAGTCAATCTTGACTTATATGGGTGCTAAAAAATCTTATCTACATAATTCTCTTCCATCTAAAACATCTAGATTATTAAACAAATCCACTTCTAATATTAATATTAGGTCTTATGAAACCCCAAGGATTTTTAAATTTAGCAAAGCCTTAGATCATTAAGAAAACTAGGATTTTACCACTTTTTTATCATACCATAATGAGGCATTTTCCTAATATTATAGTGATATGCCTGGTATTGACCCCACAATAGTTATCCATAATATCATCACCTTTCTTGAAGGTAAACTAGTAAAATATAAGCTCCATAAAATTCATCCCCACATCGTACTCTTGGTAAAAGAAGAACTGTAGCACCTCTTATCTACTAACTTCATTCAACCCATCAATTATCCTCAATGGATGTCCAACATCATTCTAATCACTAAACCTATTAGGGGACTTCACATTTTTACTAAATTTCATGATTTACATCTTGCTTGTCCAAAAGATGATTTCCCTCTCCCTAACATTGACCAATTAGTGGACTTAATAGCTAGCCATGAAATGTTATCCCTTATGGATTATTTTTTTGGTTACAATCAAATACTTATTACACTAGAATATCAATATAAAACTATATTTATTACTCCTTGGAGGACCTTCTACTACCATGTTATGCCCCTTGGCCTAAAAAATGTAGGAGCCACCTATAAACAAGCCATGACTTATATATTTAATGAGATAATCCAAAAAAAATTTGAAGACTATGTCGATGATCTCTTTGGGAAGTCAAAATTATGTAAGGATCACTTATCCATACTCAAGGTTATCTTTGATCATTTACTCCTGTATCATGTGCATCTAAATCCAAAAAAGTGCATTTTTGGTGTCTTTATGGGTAAACTTCTAGGCTTCATTATTTATATTTGAGGAATAGAAGTGGATCCCACTAAAATCAAGGCCATTATAGAAATGCCTCCTTTGTCAAACCTTAAGCAACTTCATAGTTTACAAGGTAATCTCCATTCTATCCATCATTTTATATCCTAGCTCTTTGATCAGTGTCAACCTTTCCACCATTTATTAAAGAAGGATAGTCATTTTGTATGGGATTCTAATTGTCAAGAAGCTTTTAACACACTTAAAGACTATATTTTATCACCTCTAGTCCTTACTCCACCTAAGGAGGGGTAACCTTTATTCCTTTATATCTTATCTATTGACCATGCTCTAGATGTTATGCTTACCCATTGAGATGAGCATCACCAAGAATAGGTTGTTTATTATATAAGTTGTACCCTCATAGAATATGAAACACATTATTAACATACAAAAAAACTATGCCTATAATTGGTCCTTGTAGCCCCTAAGCTTTGTCATTACCTACTTAACCACAAGATGTATGAAATTATGACTACTGACCCCCTTAAGTTCATGCATTCTAAGCCTTATCAAAATCAATGAACAACTAGATGGATCATGCTTCTAGCTGATTTTGATATAGAATTTTTCCATCAAATGCCTATTAAAGGATAGATTATTGTTGATCAGTTGGTTGAAGCACCTCTTAGTGAAAACTAACTGATCAATTATGAATTTTTTGATGAATCTATTGTATCCACTTCCTAAGTAGTCTCAGAACATCAAATGACTCTATTCTTTAATGGGTCCAAATGTGAGTGTTGAGGTGGCATAAGAATTATATTAATCCCTCCTCAAGGTATTCCCATGCCTTTATCTTTTAAATTAGACTTCAATTGCACCAATAACATGGTTGAATATGAAGCATTGATTATAGGCCTCTAAACTACCCTTGCACTAGGGGTTAGATCTATTAATATCTATGGTGATTCTCAACTAGTGGTTAATCAAATCAATGGTATATATCAATGCAATAATGATATCCTCTAAAGATATAATACCTTATCTGATCAGCTCTTATCTTCTTTCAAATGTTATACCATCCAAACTACTCCTAGCTCAACTAAAAAGTTCATTGATACTATGACATCTTTTGCCTCTTTTATCCCATCCTCATCTCAAGAGTCCAAGTTATTTTTCCTTATCCATCAAGTTAACCAACCTTCCTACATAAGAACCAATCTTTCATATATAAATAATATCAAGTAAAACCCATAGGATCCATGGTATGCACAAATATTTACTTATTTGTCTACAAGACTATCTTCTCTCCATCTATCCAAAGTTGTTAGGCATGTCTTACAATAGAAATTTGCCCACTATACCATACTAGGGGGTGTTATCTATAAGCATGGTTTCGATGGCATTCTTCATCATTATGTCCAAAATCATGAATCTACCTTAGCTATCCAAGAAGTACATAATGGGTCATATGGTGGACACTTCAGTGGTTGTGTAATCATTAAAACAATCTTACATCTAGGCTATTATTGGCCCACTTTGAATCAAGATTATTATGCATACATTAAGAGGTGTGTAAAATGTCAGCAACATGCAAAATTATCCCATGTCCCTAGTAAATCCTTGCAAACAAAAAGAGACTTTTAGCCATTCTCCTAATAGGGGCTTAATCTTATAGGTCAAATCAACCCTAAGTCCTTTTAGTGTCATGGCTTCATCATTACCACTACAAAATACTTCACCAAGTGGGTGGAAGCTATGTCACTTATCTTGACCAAGGCAAAAAAGATTATGGAGTTTATCCACCATCACATTATTTTTCATTTTAGAATTCCATAAAATATAATAATAGATAATGGAAAACCTTTCAAGAATAAGAAATTCCATGTACTATATGACTCATTTAAAATCAAATTAAGTTTTTCCTCACCCTATTATCTTTAGGCCAATGGTCAAGTAGAAACATATAATAAAACCCTATTCAAAATCCTAATCAAAGTCATCAATGAAGCTGCGAAGGATTGGCATATTTATATCCCTTTCACCTTATGGGTATATCAAACTAATATTCAAACCCCTATAGTGCTACACCTTTCTCCCTAGTCTATGGTATGGAAGTTGTACTTCCTTTGGAAGTCCAAATTCCATATTTTTGTGTCTCCCTTAAGGACATCATTTTTAGTAAGGATTTTTATCAAGAGCCTTTATCCCAACTTGAATTCTTGGATGACATCATATGATAGCCCTCGATCACCTTCGTATATATCAAGAATGACTAAAACAAACATATAATCATGTAAGAGAATGAGAATTTAACATTATAGACCTTATGCTTGAATAAAATCAACATGTCACTAATATGAAACGAAGTAAAAGTGGAAAATTTGATCTTAATTGGTTTGGACCATACATCATAACCCATAAATATGGATTTAGGGTATATTGTTTGGCTTCTCTTGATGGTAAACCAGAATGAGAACCTCTTAATGCATTGCATATGCATCCTTTCTATATTTAATAGATCTTGGCTCATCTTGGTTAGCTTATCTTAAATATTATCATATCCTCCTATCCTAAAATACCAAATAATGATATGAGAGTTATGTAGTTATCTAGTAGTCACTATAACTTCAACCTTGAATATGAATACCTCAAATTTATTTAAAGCATTCTCTCATAGATATGTTTCACCTATAAAATGAGAAACCCTAGATCATTATTTCCCTTATTTCTTAAAGGTTGTCAATTTTCTAAGATAACACAATCATCGCATGTGATGAACTCATGGAAACTATCCTAAGGTATCTTTTTATGCCAACTTGTATTACTATCTTTGGGATCCAAAATCAAGTAAGCAATGAAAATCAAAAGTATCAAAATGGGCTAAATAAATAGACTGATCCCTCAAAGGATAGCTGTAATCAAATATAAAGGCAAATACCAGACTGATCCCTTGAAGGATAGTTGTGAAAAAATATCTGAATGTATACCACTCCCTTAAAGGATGGCTACCAAGCAGAAAACTTCCCACATTGATCAATTTTCAAAATATGCCACTTAAAATCCTTAAAAAACAACAAAGAAATAAATTGTTAAAAGTAATATACCAAGAAAGCTTCCCATATCGATCATCTTTCTAATTATAGACTTATCGTATTGATTAGTCTACCCATTAGCATAAAAATGATCCCTGAAAGATAAATCTTGATTTCAAAATTGGTGTGAAGAAGGTTATCTCTAAATCAATCCATCCTCCATCTCACCAAAAGCATCTAATCTTAATAAATGACCAAGGACAAAGCTCTAGCTAACCTAGGTTGTGTCAACATCTATTATCATCTAGCTAAGGATGCATGGGCCATGTGAATGAGAGATTCTCTTTTTGGTTATGGTCTAGGTCAATGCCAAGAAAATCCATAATAGATAATCACTAAAACCCATAAAATCACAACCATTAAACATTAAAATCTATCTTCATAAACCATTTATTAAAAACATATCTCATGATATAATATCCATAATCCATAACATGTAAAACCCATAACCAATAATCCATAAACATCCAAAACATATATAATAACAATGATCAAAATTAAAATACATAACATCTAATCTATAATCCATCACATCACATCATCAATAAAAACATAACATATCCATAGCCATCAATAAATCCATAAACAAACACACATGATCCATCCTTAAACATAAGCAATACATACACACACACACACACACACACACACACACACACACACACACACACACACACACACACACACACACACACACACACACACACACACACACACACACACACACACACACACACACACACACACACACACATCAAGTGTCTGTATAAATGTCATAACACATAAAATGGGACTCTCAACCCATATAATGTGATCTACTCATTAAAATCAATCCTAATAAGGTGAATGTTATCACCTCCCTCATCATCTCCTCCTTGACTCATTGCGCTCCCTCTATTAGTAGACCCCCTAGGAGTCCTCCATGATTTCTTGTGGCTAGCCACATATGAAGAAAATTGAGATGCATCTAGTAGCTATCTCTATACTATCCTCTCATTATAAGACATCTTGACAAGCAAATACCTATACCTCTAAAGCGGTACTATATCTGTAGGAGTAGAAATAGATCCTACAATATCTAAAGCTAGTCTCTCTACCAAAGTATACCTCATCTACTCTAGCTCTGCTCAGTATCTATCCCACTCCTGTATAGTCTAGTCATGCTACCTTTTCTTGATATCAATATCACCCTATAATGTGGCACTTTTATCCTATAATGTATCATGGGCTATCTTACCTCATATAGCTCAACCCTCAGTGTATCCCTCTCCACAACAATTATAGCTATATATATATGCTCATGGGTGGGGGCATCTTATAGTAGTACATCCTCCATGTGTGAATTAGGGGCATCTTACTCTTCCATGTGTGCATCTAGGGCATCCTTCTTAGCCTCCCTCATCTCCTTAATAGCCACCTCCTACTAAGGTCTCACTATTATATCCTATCTCCTCCCCATTGTTTCTATAAACCAAACTACATAATCATCTATATAACCAATATCATCTAGGTTGATATCCACAGGCTCCTCCTATAGCCCTATCAAGAACACTATAGTATTTAGAGCAAGTTAGTTGAGCTCTGTATTATCCTACCTATATGCATGTGGGGCTAATGGTATATCTTAAAGCAACCTAAAATGATGATGGACCTTATCAAAATAAAATATCTTAGTGTGCTCTAGCCATTGTCCATATACCCATGTCTCTTGAACAACATCCCCTAACTCCATAGTTAAACTAGGCCATGATGGGAAGTGTATATATGACCTCTAAATAACATCTCCTATCTGTAAGTTACTAAAAACCTATCTCTAGTATGCTAGATCATGTACTAACATGTATATGTATAGAACCACTAGGTCTTACTTCTACCAAATGAAGCCTACATTGTAAACCATATCTCTGAAACCAATCCATGAGATTCCTATGGGGTGAATCACATTAATGTGCTCATATTCCCAAAAATGTAATACAAAAGTGATATCGAGTCCTTATCTACACTCAATTCACCAACCCCATAAATCCCTATAGATCTACCTTAATAGTGTGGGTGCCCAAGCAAAAATTGTCATAAGCTTCACTATGTCTACTATGACACCAATGAATCTCCATGGTAGTCATTTTCCCACAAAATTAGGTAGGACATAACAAGTCAGTGCCAATATTATCATCATCGATACTAGTCTCTCCATAAGGTCCTAGTCATATAATAGATGCAATGAGAAGCCCCCAGCAATGAATCTCATGTCTAATGTATCCTCACCATATAATCATGCTAGCATCATCGATAGTATAAATAGGGGATCCCTAGATAAACACTCATAAAATCTAATACATGTCCTCTGTGGTGATGTTCATCTCACCAGTCAGTAGCCAAAACATGTTGGTGGTATAATCTCACCACTCTAGCAAAGCCACCATCATGTCAATATCTTAATGGATATAGGGATAATGGTGGATCCCTCCAAATCCAACATCATCAAGATGGGCCTAGTCCTCATCACCCATGAACTATTATAACTATGTTAACAGTGATAGGATCTTATCCCTCATCATCAATAGCTCTCATGTTTGTCAAAAATAACTTTTTGGTTAATCAAGTGCCTCACTTTCCTAATTTTTATTGATCTTAGCAAGATCAATGTTGATTTACCCAATCGATGATGATCCATTTGGATCATGATCGATTTGAATGTGGAATGTCAGTCCATATAAATCGACATCGATTCTAAAAGAAATTACAACCTATCCTCCCCACCCATAATTTTTTAAAAAAAACTCTCTTATAAAACATAATACCTGAAGCAAACATAAAAATAATAAATTTCACCAAAATTATATTTTTCCTACCTCATAGTGAAGTCATCATCATCGTTGTCCAATCCCACTTGCCTCCATCATCTCTCACTTAAGCTTTAAAGGTGGAAAAAGATCAAATTTTACTCTCAAACAATTGTTCACATTGATAGATAAATGATCCTTAAGCCACATTAGATGCCTATTTATAGCATCTCGTATGATCAACATTGATTAATCTATTCAATGTTGATCGCCTAAATCAACATTGATTCTTTGTGGATTGATGTCAATTGTCTTAGCTTGTTTAAATTTTTTGCACTTATGGACAACTTCACATGCTCCTATTTTGGATCCTAAGCCCTATCTTGTTCCCTTTGTCATATCTATCCCATTTTTATGTCATATTACTCTTTAAATTTGAGGATTTTGACCCTTTATCAGTTCCCTAGTCTCCTTAAGGCATACCCCTTTTTTCAACATCTTGTTATTATAAGATCTTAAAGGTATATTTTGTCCTGATAAGATTCATCTATAGGTAATGCATACACCATATGCACACCGGTTTTGATGGCTTACCATTCCTATCTTTTATCCTTTTGATAACCTTTTATTAAGCCTACCTATTTTAGCTCTAGCATTTTGTTACTCAATTAGGTCTTTGGGGCATTACTACCTACATCACTTTTTATCCTTTTAAGTGTAACCTTGGAACTTCCTTAAGCCATCCACACTTCTATTTGTCTATTTTTATCTTCCAATTTTCCATTTCCACTCATCCACATTTGTTTTTACCTACCATCTTTTTCAAACTGATCATCCATTCCACCTCACTTCTTGATGCCTAGTTTGAGGGGGATACCTTCTCATAATAAACTTAAGGAATTATGCACCTTATAGTTTTTGTCTCAAAGCATGCTATTGCATATCACTCCATATAAAGGGGTAAATGTAGATGTTAATTTTATACACCTTTGTGTATTAACATGGTACATTGTCATGTTATCCTTCATATTTAACATAATAGTCCCATTCATAATTATTTAAAATAATTACCCATTTACCTTTACCACATGAGTTAATTAAGTTAATTTCTATAGTTAAATAGTAATTAACCCTATTTTATTATCCCTAACCATAAAATCATAAAAATAAATAAAAAATAAAAAACCCTCCCAACCTCCTAACAAACCCATCCCATGTTTTAAACAATGTAACAACTTAAACATTAGCTAAACCTATCTTTACCTTATAAACAATCATTTTGAATGACCTAAATATCACCTCTACCCATTTTAGGCAAATCAACATTGATTCTCTTATATCAATGTTGATCTGCCTAGAATGACATCAATCCATAAATATAAAGTGAGCCTCTTCAGCTCAAGGGACATGCACAACACTTTTTAACTCTGAACCTCTACTAGATTTTTATTGGAACCTACATACAGACATTGTCAAGACTTTGCCACCTTGTGGAACCTCTGTTTATGCAACTATCAAGGGATTTCAAAGGTTTTTGAGCATAATTTTCAAGTCTTCTTTATTTGCATATTTCAAGCCAATCAAGGTTATTATTTTGTGTTAATTCATTCATATTTAAAGCATACTTTTCTCTGCACCTCTGTGTTAACATTTCCATTCATTTTTCATCATTTTATTAATTTTACATGTTGTTATTATAGCCTATTTTCATAGTTTAGAATTTTACTTGGAATCAACATCGATTCATATGAATCAATGTATATCCTACAAGATCATCATCAATCCTTGATAAACTAATAAAACAACCTTGAAGTTTGTTTTCATAGAATTCATATCCCTAAAAACCTATTAAAGCTTGCATGTTGTTTTCTAAAAATATGTCTTTCATAGTAGATGACTCTACGTGGATTAGCACATGATATTGTTAGCATATTTGATCTCCCCATTGTCTTGCAACCTTTATTCATTAATTAAATAAAAATTACATTTGAATTAGGTATTTATACTATGGTTTTCACACCTAATCAGGAAAGTATTAATGAATAATTGGTTAAAATTCAAGAGGACATTGATATAGCTACTAAATTTTAAGATGATTACTTTGATCGCATTAATCATGTTATAGATTAGACATCTTTGTTGTTATATATTTTTCATCCTATCCTTATATATATTTTTAATTTCATGTTTATTTATAAACTTGATTGTTAAATGTGGGCTGACATCTACTTAAGGAAGTAGATCATTTCTTGGGATTGGTTTCTAATCAGGTAGCCCATTCATCTTACTATTAATCATTTTTTTATGAGTTAGTGTGATTTATAGGTCATTCTTTCCTAGCCAAAGAGGAATTCCCACAATCTTGATAAATGGTACATAATCGATATCCATCTCTAGGTAATTTTTAAAACCCTACATTTACTTTGTTTTTAGTATCCAACTAGATCACATTGAAAAAATAAAAAAAATAATAAAATAGTATATATTATATGTAATTTAGGCATATAAGTTTTGTGTGTGTGTGTGTGTGTGTGTGTGTGTGTGTATACACATAAAATGGACATGAAGATATATATATATATATATATATATATATATATATATATATATATATATATATATATATATATATATATATATATATCTTCATGTACATTTTATGTGGCCCTTGGAAATAGGTGGGA
The DNA here is from genome assembly GCA_037957365.1 of Torreya grandis. Lineage (NCBI taxonomy): Eukaryota > Viridiplantae > Streptophyta > Pinopsida > Cupressales > Taxaceae > Torreya > Torreya grandis. The sequence goes on from JARHVA010004190.1 coordinate 467,618, forward strand.
TACTAACTCTTGATCTTGTTGTGCTTATTGAAATTGTTGAGATTGAGTGCTATCATGATCCATATCATGCATCTTTACTACATAATATAATTTAGTTATATTTCAGTGATGTTTACTACTTTTCTCCATTGATACATACATACATATATATAATTATGTACATACATAATATAATGGACATGAATGTGTGTGTGTGTGTGTGTGTGTGTGTGTGTGTGTGTGTGTGTGTGTGTGTGTGTGTGTGTGTGTGTGAGAGAGAGAGAGAGAGAGACACTAGGGACATAAATATGTCACAAAAAAAGGTTAAGGGCTTCACACTAAAGATAAGTAATGACTATCATGTCATCCAGAGTAACAACATAAATGAATCATATAAAAATTAATGACTATTATACACCATCCATTTGTATTAATTTCACATCATATTAAAATAGATTTAACATGTAAAAAGGTGTAAGATATGAGTAATTATAAATACATGTATAAACAATCTAAATAGATCAACATATTAGAAAGGTCATAGAAAGATATAACATGTAATAATGAAAAAATATGGAACAAGATGCTCCCAATATCATCATGGCCAATGGGTAGAGAAAACGTGTGTGTGTGTGTGTGTGTGTGTGTGTGTGTGTGTAACATATATGTCTTGTATTTCCCTCATATAAATTTAAATGCATGTGTGTATGAAATAATATTCCATATACCAAACATATGATAAATAACATATGTAAATAGTGTAATAAACTAATCATGTCATGCTCAGGTCATGATTTGGATTTTTTTTGAATATTTTAATTTTTTTAGTCTTTTGATACATTTGATTTTTATTGTTGAAATATTTTAAATTATTAAATTATGACCATGTTTAAGTGATGTATAAGATATAATAATGGGAGGTATTTAAAAAATCCATAGCTTGTGTCAAGGTATAGTATGCACTAGATGTGATAACATGGAAATGTGGAAGAAGTGAAATAAATCAATATGCCCCAATTATATATGTGAATCACAATAATTTAGCTTAATACAATGTGTTAAGATAAGGAAATTCATTCCCACAATGGGAAAGAATTAGTGTGTGCTCATGTAATACGTAGATATAAATGTTTATGATCATGTAAAACCAATTGAATATATAACATGTATAAGTAGTCAATATGTAAGAGTGATAAAGTAAAATTCTACCTAAGAGGTACACTATAATCATTGTATGATAATATCATGGATTTTTGGAATAGGATAAAAATCAATATGTAAGGTCCAAGTTAAAATAAGGACAAAAGATATAATAATGGTATATGCAAGCACATATGTATGTGTGTCAAAATAGAAGATAATAATTAAGAAAACATGGAAAAACTATGTTTGAATCAATTAGGTACATGCATATGGGTCTATGATAAATTACTATGAACTTCCTTTATTTTGTAACTATATTTACCCTATTTTTACCATGGGTAGTTGGTGATTATTGTACTATAATCATTCCTTGATGTTTAATCTATTATTCTAATTCCCAAAAAATATGTATATGATATCCATGCATTTCATGATAAGAAAAATAGTATCTAAGTGTATTTTGATATATTAATAGGATGAAACATGATTAAAAATTTTCAAATAATATCATTTAGAACATTACTTGGATTATCATTAACCTTGTGTAAACTATCTGAACAATTAGTTTAAGGTGTTTTTTTTTGAAACCCATGCTTGAGAGGAAAGGATTTAAGAACCAAAATTTCTTAGTGAAGAATCAAATGCATAATTAATAGTAGGATTCTCAAGTTTTTGAACACATGCAATATTTTCTTATGGTGATGTAATCCTTAGACATAAGGATTGAATTTTATTTTACTATTGTTGTGAGATAATATTGCAGCAATTTTTTTTTACTTTGATTATGTTGATTATTATAAACTCTAGTCTTTCCTTTGTCTTGTGTACATTGTTCTTGAGTATAAACATTAGAATTAGAATTATATGAATTAATTTTAAATTATCTTGGACTAGTATTTTTGAACATGTTATGAGACAAGTACTCATCTAGGGTGATAAAATTGAAATTTAGCATATGTATTTTTTCATCTATTGGGTCTTGCATATTATCATCATAACTATCATACCAATATGTAACTTTGAAATTAGGATATTCATAAATAATAAAAAGAGGTAAATCTTGGATTTTCTATACTTTATCTACAATAAATTTTAATGTTTTGTGTGTTTCTTATTTAATGCACATATTTGGTGTTTTGTCATGTTTTTTACATCATGAACCCACTTCATATGTATATCTATGATCTACTAGAATGTGTTGATATATAATAATTATATAAAAATATTCTAAATATGAGTGTGATTAGTTCTCATTAATAGATTGGATTATATTACAATATATTAAAGGGTCATCTTGTGTTTAATAATATCCTTCATGTATGAACCTAATACATATGTGTAATTTTTATGGTATTGCTTTCCTATAATGTATCCAAGGTTTCCCCAAAATCAAGTCATAATATAACTAAGTAGGCATAACATGGAATGTAGTACATACCATCTTGGGATGTATTTTTACATTTAATGATATGATACCAACCATACTATGTTCAGTATTATCAAATCATTTTATCCTTTGATATGAATTCTAAATAACATTCATACTTATATCTATTTTTTAAAATAAATTAATGCTAAAAATATTCAATCTCGAGCCATTATCAATCAATAAGTGTTTTATACATTTGGTTTAAACTTCAACTTGGATTAATAGTGGAATGTTTTCCTCTATAATGTTCTTAGGAGGAAATTATTCCTCTAAACAATAATTATTTTTTCCACATCCTTTAATATATTCATGATAAAAGTGAAAAAACATTGATTTTGTAATAATAGGAAAAGTTTTGTCATGCAATGCCTCTTAAATTATGTCTTTTTAAATAGTTGATCTATCTAATAACTCAAGGATAGAAATATTGGCATGGGTATTCACTATTTGATCAATGATTTTATAACCTTTAGGTTGATTGTATTGCCTCATGGGAGGTGGAGGCGGGTTGAGGAAAAACATGTTGACTATCACCGTTATGGGGTACCCTAGTTTTCTTACTAGTGACAACAAGGATTGTGAAACCAAATATAATCTTGGGAAGAATAATGGGAGTGGTATAGTAGTTACCACAACCTTGAGTTATATGGGTAGGATGAATAAGAGGATTCATTTATGTCGTTTGATACTTGACAATGCTTGCTTTGACTTATATTTAATATTATTTAGAATTCAATTTAGTCTTTTCATAGTGATTGATATGAAAATTAAGAGTAATATGGAAGCTTTTATGAGTCTTAAATAGTGTATACATGTGTAACAAATAAGTCCCAATCCCCTTATAAAGTGAGACCTTGATTTACATATATATGATTCTAGTTGGGTAACATATCATGCCAGTGATATACTATGAAAATTCATTGACCCTAAAAATTAATTTAAAAAGTAGAAGTTTTTGGGGGAGGGTCAATAAAAACAAGTTCAAGTTGGTATCGACTAGTAATATTGACCGAGTTTGACATTAGTGACCTATGCACAAAATAATTAAATTAAAGTTTTGGAAATATATGTATGATATGATAGTTTATTTTGTCATAAATTATAATTTTATTCTAGGCATTTAAAAAAAATAGACATAAATCACTAGTATAGGATTAGATGTGGAGTTATGACCATATTTGTTTGTAAAAGTCATGTGTTGTATATGTATGCCAAGATTTATCATTGTCAATTAATTAATACTATATTTTAATATATATACCAACATAACCATTCATAACACTTGGTGAAGTGCATTATAAAAACCTCTAATATTCTTATCTAAGTTATAAAAATAATTAATGTTTTTTATTTGATCAAGTAAAAGAGCATGTTTTACATGGATTCTATAGCCTAAGAGTTAAACAAGTATAAAAATACAATAGAGTAAGCCCCAAGGTTTGAAAAAAACTATAACCAAAACTATAGGATGGGAAAACCAAAACCAAAAGTAGAAGGCTAGAAACAAAAAGCAGTAAGATGGTATTACTCAGAGGATTCAATGTACTTTGTGAGTTCCTGTATAGGATATTGATTCTCCACCTTGTCCTTTGAATTTTCCTTGATGATTCTTTCCTATGCCTTCTTACTCAAGGCCTTAGCAGTGTCCTTCGATAAGACCATCCTCAGTTTATTCTAGGCCTCTTTTTTCTAGAAGAAATTGTGTGTTTCAAGAATTATTATTTAGAAAATGTTCAACCCTTATCCACTATCTATAAAAACATTCTTAAATCCAATATTTAATTTTTATAATTTAATAAAAAGTGTGAGATTATGACCTATAGTATTTTTAGTAGGTAAATATTCTTTCTCAAATTAAATTATCTTCACTATCCTTTAACATATTAAAAATGGATAGAAAATAAGTTATTTATGCATTGTTTGGTAATGTTTCATCACATAGTGTTATATAAGTAATGTCATTATAGATAATGGATCTCTTGAGTAACTATAATATATACATTTTTTTAAGTACTCTTAACTTGACCTTTGACATCATAATTTATTTTTGTATTACCCATCACCTTAGGTGGGAGGGAAAGATTGGGAGGGATATTTTTATTACCATCACTTTACCAAAGAGGAATATGCCCCTTACATCTTCATGTTTTGATATAAGTGACCTCAATATATAATTTAATTATACAGTAAATAATAAGATATGTATTATTTTTATCACTACTATGAGGTCTTAATGGAGGAGGAAATAAAGGATTCGTACATGCCCTTTCCATTCTAATAGAAACTAGAAGCATCTAAGGTTTAATACTGATGAAATATGCATTAGTAAGGAGAGATAATATTTCATCATGTGTAATATAATCCTAAATTTTATTATAAATTAATTTAACCCATTCCATTTCATGACTTTTAATCATATTTTATATGTTAGGAAATAAACATCCAACCATGATCATCATGTCTTGGATTATAAACTATAAACTATTAGCATCCATTGTGTTCATGTCACTATTTATTTATTTAAATAAAAGGGAATTTATGAATTACATTTGAAATTAAAACCCTAATATAGGAATAATATGAATCCTAAAACTAATATGAAACCCTGAGGTAGAAGATACCTATATATTTTTGTGCTCAACTCAATGAAACCCTAAGGTAGAAGATACTACATCTTTTTGTGCTCAACTCATTGAAACCCTTCTCTTTTGGAAGAAGAAGGAGGTATAACAAATATTTCAATAATTTCTCTCATACACACTCTTATTCCAAGTAATATTTGGGCTTTAAAGAACAAATGACAATATATTTGAAAATAATATTGAAATATAAATAAATTAATGCACACAAAGGTAAGATGTTATCTCAAAGTAATCCAAATCATGTAAATGTGAGCCAAATTTTGAAAAATAGGGAAACTAAATTAATAGAATAAAAAATGTTGTGCATTAATAAGGAAGGATTAAAAAAGACATTGGATTATAATATTTATGAATAAATTACAATAAATTGGAGAATATAAAATAATAATAATCCTCAATTATTGATAAATGAGAGAATATAGTTCTTTAATTAGAGTGAGGAAGCTAAAAATACTTACAAAGAAACTCCATCAATACCTTGGCCAACCTCCTTATTGTGTGCTTAATTTCATTAAGCCACATGAGGTGATGGTAAAGTGTGTATCAGGTATTTTAAGAGTTACATATGACATGAAAACCCAATATTTCATTCAAAAGGGACAAAAGAGATGAGACATTTCACATATGGGATTAAACCTACACATACCTTAATTAACTTAGGATAATAAAACAACCCAAATAAATGGTAATCCTAACATTCCCCATGAAAATTTATTTGGGGCTACAAAAAATAATAAATAAATAATGGAGGTATCATTAATTAACACTCCCCTTGATGATAACTTCCTTTGAGAGGAATACACAATGTTACATTTATTTGAGAAAACAAAGAAGTAGAGAATAGACATCTTAAATAATATTTCAAAGTTGCAAGTGACATCATTGAAAATATCCAATGAATCATCTAAAAAAAGGGGTTAATCCTATTCATAAAAAATATAAACAAAATGGAGATGACAATAAATTATCCATTATAATCTAGAAAGAAAAAAGTTTACATCAATCTTTGGTTAAGAAATAACCATGCCATAAAATACGATATGCATACATTAAATTAATAAAAGTAGATCTAATAAAAGACATAAAGAGAAAAGAGAAAACTTCCATAATAAAGTGCTAAGTATATTTTGGATAGTGCAGGGTAAGAATACTTTTATCAAAAAAATATAGGGAATCTATAAGCAAATCCTACCTTCAAAATATTTAATAATCACTACTATGCATAAAAGGTAATACAATTTTATGCAAAAAATTATTTGTTAAAGAATTTGCTCCAAAAAATGCCTTGAAAACTTACAATAAAATACATAAGTACAAAATGAATGAAAACATAAAAAATCAAAGTCTTAAACCTATAAAAATCTATAAATAATTAATAATTCAAAAGAAATACATCAAAGTTCCATACACATAATTAATATATATATAAAATAAAAAGGATTTGATTTTTCAAATGCATTTGAAAAAATAAAAATTAAATTATTAATCATGTGCACAATAATACTAAGAGTTTAAAAATATTTTATTTTATCATTTTCTAATGTCATTTTTTTTCAAAATCAATGTTATTCATCTAATTATATTATTACAATACTTACATTCTATCTTTCCCTTAGGGTTTGAGTTAGACATGTGTTTTGGTTTTTTTCTTCATTTATATTACAAGACTTAAAATTATATTATATATATATATATATATATATATATATATATAGACACAAATTCAAGTTCATTTACCTTCAAACTACAAAATCAAATTAACTTTTGTTCTTATTGATGTAATAAATTACAAAAATGATCAAACATCAACTAAGTGGATAAAGTAGAAAAAACTACTTGAAAGTGAGTATTTGTAATAAATTATTGAAAAGGTATAGGTAAAAAAAAATTCATAATAGTATGAATTAAATTAAAATAATAATTGTAACATCTAAACCATTAAAACATGACTTTAAAGAATGAAATTTTGTCAAAAAAACATCCATCATTTTAAAATCAATATATTTTGAATTTAAAAGTTGACATTGAATTTAAATTTTGCTAACTTAATTCACAAGCATTGAAATTAGTAACACAACCATAAATATGAACATGGAGTTTAGGTGTAGTTTTCATTCCAAGTAGATATAATGTATCTTCATTTTTAGCTTGCCACTTTTCCTTAGCTTTGACATAGGCTTTTTCATTGGGTATAAATTTTTTATCCTCTATGATTTTAACTAAGTGATTAAAGTAAAGATATATTGATTATGTGATTTGAATAAATTTTAATTAGACAAGGTGAGTTCTTAATTTTGGAAATCAAGAAGAAACACAAAACACCAATATACTTAAAATGAGAAAAAAATAGCTAATTTAAATAGTGCCAAACATAAGATAAATAATTGTTTATATTAAAAGCATTAAAAGGAGATGGTTTTTTGTTGTTTATAAAATTGATTAGGATTATGAACAATAAAACAAACCATGGCCCTTTTCATGTAATAAATGATAAAAGATGACTTTTTCTAAAAAGAAATAAACACCACTTTTAATCATGCATGAGTTGTCTTTGATTTTATTTTTAGAATTGAAAAACATTAATACCTAAAATAAATAAGCTAGGATTTTATTCAAGGATTTGAAATAAAGGAATCCTCATTTTCAAATATTCCACATGAAAACTCTTGAAAAAATTAAAGTTAAAAAATGTTATACGAGGATTATGAAAGCATTATAAGTAAAATCAGTTGACAAAATAGTAAGATGCCACTTTTGGAGGTTTAAACAATACAAAAGGAATGAAATAATAAAATGTGTTTATATAATGGATAGGATAAAATATATAATATTTTTAAGAAGAAAACATCAATGGGGAAAAGAGAATGTTAATTCTAAAAGAAGGTTTTACATTAAAATAACAAAACTAACATAATAGTTTAATTCCATGTATTATAAAAATATAATTGATATTATATACCTCATGAATTAGGATGTAGTATTGCATATTAAAATGCAAAAAGTGAAATAAAAATATCAAAAAATACTTTCACACATTACTTATCATTAAAGAACCAATACTTATAAATAATAAAGGACAAGATCTGATTAAGATGACAATGCTAAGCACTTAATATGCCAAAAATGAATAAGAAAATACCACACATTACTATAAATGAAGATTGAAATACAAAAATAAATTGGTTTCTATGTGATTTTGGATAGGATGCACACCTTTTCTAGTTGATACACATTGTATTTGTCTCCAATGGAGAGAATGGGAAGAAAATGTGGGTTCCACAAAATTTAATCACATTTTAATACTAAACATCCCTCACCAAATACCAAAAACAATGTGAGACTCAAAGTAATATATTCATGTAATAAAATAGTTATGGAAAGAGTAAAAAAATATTTTAAGAGTGGAGATAATTGCTCCACATTAGGTATAACCCTAAAAAAATAAAAGAGATTGCAAGAAAAAAGATAACAAAAAAACTAATGGGTTAATAGAAATGATCAAAGGGTGTAATCTCTTGTAAAATAAATGTGTCAAAAAAATCTCCTACTTGTCCACCCAAGAACTTTCAAACACTTATATTCCAATGCTAACAATGACCTGCTCTATTACCATGAAATAAAATATGACAATATGTTTCAATATAATGTTGAATAATTAAATGCATAAAAAGGTAAGGCATTACCTCAAAGTAATCCAAACCATATAAATTTGATACATAAATTGATAAGTGGGGAAAGTAAATTAATGGAAGAAAACCCCACGTGCATCAAGAAGGAAGGATTACAAATAATATTCTCTAGATTAAAATATTTATGAGGAGAGTATCATAAATAATAAAATATAAACTAAAAATAAGCTTCATGTGTTGATAAATAATAGGAGATTTTTCTTTAAATAGAGTTAGAAAGTCATAATGACTTATAAAGAAACTCAATAAATATCTTAGCCAACCTTCTTAGTGTATGCCTAGTGTCATTAATCCCCATGAGGTGAGAGATAAGTGTGTGAAAAAAAAATTATGAGTTATATATGACATGAAACTCTAATATTCCCTTAAAAATAAACAAAAGATGTGAGCCACCTCACATATTCCCTTAATATATGAATTTAAAGAGAATTATATGAGAATAAATTTGCACATAGGTAAATTAAATTAGGATATTAAAATAACCCTAATAAAGGTTAATCCTCATAGGGATCGATTAACATTAGCTAGTGAGGGTTCTAACCTCAACACTTTTTTTTAAAAAAAACCAAGGCCTCGGGGGTTCCATACAGGGTTATTTCATGCATCCTTGATAAACAACTCATATATGCATCAAATATATACAATAAGTAAGACCCACCATGTTCATATGCTATATTACTTATCTATAACATATGCAAACATGATCACACAAAATAAATTATATATTATAATCAAAAATAGATAATAAAAATAACCCCAAAACTTTTATTCTTATTCACTCTCCCAATCATAAATGAAACAATAAACTAGATGAATGGAAATATTTTAGACTAGCATAGGTTTATTTAAAGATCAATATGAATTCAAATATGATATTATCACATTCAATAATAATTTACACATGCTAAATGTAACATACATTATGGAAAATAATCATATTCCTAATGATCTCATGACACATACAAAGTTATACCCATCCCACAATGACTTGGATTTGAATAGTAATGTGATACTCTTCACTTATCTATAATATATTTTACTAATAAAAATAATGAATCCTTAATATTAAAATAAATATATATCTAAAATGTTTTTTTAATATTATATTATCAAAATAAATCACTTTGGTTATGCACAAAGCTTGTGATATAGTCATGATACTACAATGTACACTAAATAACTTAAGAGCAATTATGTTATAAACAAATTCAAGATAAGAAATATTAATATAATATGTAAGATAAAAAATATAAAATACCTAATACACATAATATTAAAAACTACACAAGATTTCACTTCAAAAAAACCCTTTGGGGTAAAACACAATACTGCAACCTTCTTCCATATTACATTAACTCAACCATTTTAAAATACAATAATGTACTTCAATAAAATTATTACTTTAATGAATTTGTGAGTAATATTGGACACTAAAATTGAAAACTTTAAAATAAATATTAAAATAAAATGGTTACCAAAACATGGGCTAAAACCACACAAAAACACATACATTTTGTATGTATAGTATACAAGAGTGTAAATTGTGTAAAGGGTAAATCATGAAAATTATAAATCATATTTTGAAAATTATTGTACTTGTTGAATAATTTACATAAGGGACCATAGGTAATAATTTCAATAGATAATAAAATCCATGTTCATTGATTATTTTCACCAATAAAAATTGTCATTAATCACCTTCGACAATGAATCAACAAAATTCTCATATGTATCAACAATTTACAATAGTACCTTCATGTCTTAAACAATTTTTATAAAAATGTGATATTATACATCAATATGATTTGACCAAGAATGATAATATATTTTATTTGGAAAAAATATTGTACTTTTAATATCATATTCTATCCTTATATCTTTTTGTAAGAAATAAATAGACAAACATAACCTTTCTACCCATACTTCTTATTTACTAGCATGAGTGGCTACCATGTACTCAACATCTATTATATATATTACAATAAATACCTACATTTTTATCATCTATCTCATTTCTCCACCAAAAAAATAAATACATGGGCACTAGTAAATCTTCATAATCAAATATATCCAACCTAGTCATAATCCATAAATCTTTTTAGACTCAAAGTTTTATTCTCATTAGGTCTTCATTCATACAATATAGCATAATATAAGGTGACATACATATATAAAATTATTTTATTCATATCAGCACAATGTTCCTTCCCAATATTGAATACAAATCTTCTAACAAATCCGAGTACATGAGAAATGTTTGTTTAGTGTAGATCATTCCATAGGATAGGCTTCCAACAATAGCTGAATAAGGAACCTTAGATAGTTCATCACTTTCATCTTATGTCTTGGAACACTATTTAATAGATATATTTTAATAAAAGGGAAATGGATTACCAAGATTTATACGTTCCTAAATTATTACAGTATCATCTCAACATACATTTTTTTATTTAAACATAATTTATTTATTGTACAATCCATATTAATCTTCATGCACAACATAAATTGTGTAGCACCTAGATCATTCATATCAAAATTAAATCATAAATAATATTTAAATAGATTTCAAAAATTACCATGTGTACAAATAATTAACATGTCATTCACATAAAAAAATAGAGATAATAAATCTAACACCTTATTATTTGAAATACACATGTATGATTAAAATTGTCTTTGTATGATCCCAAGTCTCAACATGTACCTATTGAATTTATGATTCCACGCCATTGGTGATTTCTTAAATTTTTTAAGATCCTTATTAAAATTTCAAACCAAGTCTTCATTTCTTTCTGCCTTAAAAAAATTATATTAAAACATAAATATTTCTTCCTCAAGATCTCCATGTGAAAAAAATATCTTTACATCCATTTGTTCTATTTCAATATTGAAAGTAACATAAATAGATAATTTAAGTTATCTTAGAATTAGGGAAAAAAAATATCACCAAAATAAATTTCCTTTACTTGAGAGATTAACTCTTCTACCATGTAGGATTTATACTTATATATTTTTCATTATGCATTGTCCTTCTTATTGAACTCTTTTGTAGTGTATCATGAAAAAATAGAGTAAATCAATTTTTATTTTATTTTTTTTAAATTGCTAATATAATCAAGCATAATATCTTTGATTAATAAATAAAGGATATAAATATACCTCCAATTACCATGAAAATATCCTTACTAGGATATTTACTCTTGGTTGATGATGATTGTAGATGCTTAAGTGGACCTATTCAAGAATTTCAGTAGTATGTCCCTTGGATCTAAGATGAGATGCTAGGATGGTGTTGATGGATTGTTCTCAAACTAGCATGATATATTTAGGATATTAAATATTATTTTATTAATGTACATGATCTCATTAGGCTATCTAAACTTATTGGAAATGAGGGTGAGGGGTTCAATTGATAGATTTTTTATGAGGTAAATGGATGATTAGATTTGATTTTATATGGAGGGATAAGATTGAATCAACATCCTAATTAAATGAGGGGATTTGGATATTAAATTTGATTTTTATAGACACTTTTTTTGAATTATATATCACCTCAATATTGTACGCTTGGTAAATACAGACCTTGGTTGTTCCTCTTAGTTATAAACCTATCCTACAACTAAAAATATCACATATACTACCTATTTATGCTCATTGCTTAAATATTATTCTAACCAATGTTATTATGATAACATGGGCCTTATATCATGCTGAGGATGTTATAAAAATACTTATTATCTATCTCTACAAGTTTGGGACCTGTACCTAATTTTTAGATTCCTAGATACTTGCATCCTAGTCAAACGCCTACATCGACATCAAGTTTCCTACTCCAATACAAGTGTATAGTGACTTAAATTCATCAAATTTTCAAATGAAACATATCACTATGGTCAATTTAGAATATTTACATAAAGGATTAATATATATTCATGATCAATCCTCATTCATTACTCACTTAGAAACTTCCTATCTCTCATAAGGCAAAGTAACAAAATCATTCAATAAATCATTCAAATGAGTAAATATTCATATTTCTTAATATTTATATATCATTCATATTAAATAACATGTATAGGTATGAATTATTTTAGTATGCCTTGATTCCTATTTTCCAAGTTATAATCTAAATAATTGTTGTACTTATTTTCCATATAACTCACCCTTATGCACATATAATCCAACACATTAGGGGAGAACTAAATTAGTGTGAGGCCCTCTTCAGAGTAATGGATATGTATGAAACACCCACTGACATAAGTGTATTTATGGTTAGCTTGACATTGTGATCCCACTAACCCATTTTTCTAAGGCCATTATGAAGATGAAGAGCTAAGGTTTTGATGATTCAACAAGAGTGATAGTCCATGATATAAATATGAATGCACTAAATTGAAGGTGACATAGAACCTAGAATATTCTATGTAGTTTCATCCATATCCAATAGGTAATTTTTAGTATACATCTATGTCCAAGTAAAACATAAGCATCGATGCAACTCTCCCAAATCAATGTAAGTGTCTAAGGTCACAGAGGTCAAATTTCTAGAAACTGATGACTAATCTAGAATCTATAACTGGTTTATTTCAAATATTTTCCACATCATATTTTCATGTACATTGTAATCCAAGTAAATATAATTATTTTAAAGTCATTTAAATATCAATCATTGGTTTTACTTACTATTTTTAACATATCTTAGTATTTAAATTGAGAATATTATTTATTTGATTTTGTAATTAATTGGTTTGATATAGAGATAGTTTATCACCCTTGTACCATTGGCTATCTCTATCCCCTTTAACCCTAGATTCCTTGGTCTAAATTTTAGGGTTGAACACATGTCCTTTGGTCTTAAAACCCTAGGTTAATCTAGGGTTTCCTATTTTTATTCTTGATTTCTAATTTATTTGATTTTAAAATATTTATAATTTTCAAATTAAATTTCCTTTTCTATCAATATGTTCAATATGGATTCATGTGTAGATCATTTTATGTTATAATTTGTAATTATAGAGGTAGTTTTATTTTATAATAAGTTAATCAATGATATAATCCAAATAAATAATCAAATAAACTAATATAATGAGAGGGTTTTAAATAAAAATTATCACTTACTCTCTCTTCATAACTCCTTTTAGAGTCAATTTCTAGATGCCAACGTGCATGATCTTAACCATTTTTTCCACCTAAATACTAAATGCCAATAGTGACAAATAATATCCCACACAAATTATTCACCCATGGATTATATTTAATTTAACAGTCCATGCAATCACTATTTGAAAAGGTAAAGGTGTCCAACCTAATCTACCACGTGTTAATATACAACAAGTGCCTCCTAAGATAAAATTTGTGATCAAATATAAAAGATATGACCTTGTTGACCAATTGAGAGACATGTATGAAAATATCTCAATCCTCTAAGTTAAAAATCAATCCAATATCTATAAGTATGTACTATATGAAATATTATGTGATACCCAAGTTCCAAGTGATATTGAACCAACTTACTTTGTGAATACTATGTAATATATCAAAAACTATACATAACTTATTACTTTTGATCTATTAAAATAATGATCATTAAAATAAATATAATTATATAAAAAATATGATTCATTTACCCATTTATATGTGGATATTAGTAGATATGATTCATTCACACTTACTCATCAGAAGGAGCTTAACATATCTCCTTCTAAATACCAATGTTTTTTCCTTCACACAAAGGAGGGAGATGAATTGCCAAATGAACATTATGAATAAAAATGTGTTATTCCTAACCTTTGTATGGGAGATTTGAAAAAAATACTCAATATGGGAATAATAAAATTCCTACATCCTAATCAAAGTCCTCAAGTTTAACAAACCAAAAATCATCCACACCACCTAAATTTATCAAATACATTATTCATGGGTGGTGCTTATTTTTGGCATAACCAAATAAACTATAGAATCTAAAAATATTGCAATAAAATATTTTTATCACAAATTTGGTAACATGTGAAATATTTAATTGATAAAGGCAAAATAAATATTCTTTTGGTTTCTTTATCATTCCTATTACTTATGGGCCTCACGTTGTCCTTATAAAAGTATGGGTCTTACCTCATACTTCATTACATTCATTTATATTGGGAATATTTTGGTTATATGAAATGGAAGCTAAAATAGATCCAAGTAAACAAGGTATTTAATTTTCCCATGAAGTAAAATTGGTTCACATACCACATGATGATAAGATTGACCTTACAAAATAGACAAATCAAGAAGGAAAAATTTATATGGATTTATACCTTTACAAAAAAACCAAATCATGGTGATGAAGATGAGATCCAAAAATATTAAAATTTTGGTATGATAGCTTCCAAGAGTGAATATACCTACCATCATCCATTGTATGATTTTATAGGATATTCCTTTTATGTCAAATATTCTAAAAATACCAAAAAAAATATTTAAAAAATTGCAGCATTTACATGATCTATTAGCTCCTTGGCATATATGTTATTAGTTCCATGTTAGTCAATATCATATAATTTCATTATATGTGTGTGTGTGTGTGTGTGTGTTTTTCATGCATCTTTTGAATATGATAGAGGTGTGAACAGATACATTATCTATGCACTTTCATATGTTGGGCCTTCCCTCTACTCATGTCATGTGGACATTCAGGGCATCCACTTATTTGATCATGATACATCCAAGTTATATTATATAAGATCACTTTAAATTATCATATGTGACTTTATGTACTTACACATTCCTTTATCCATGCTTATAAATTTCATAGTGTACTTGAAATTATATGTACTTAAAATTTTTCTAACACATATGATCCATGGGCTAGTAGTTATATTTATGTTAGTTTCTTATTCTTTCATTGATGCACTTCCTTAAGTATTTTGCCTTGTTATAATCTTTCTTGTTTGAGCATTTGAATATGTTCCAATTTTTTCAACCACCATTCCTTTTTTTCCTCTTTTACATTTAAATATTTCATTTTTGGTTGTATGGGAATTTGAATATGTCATTCTTGCTTTTATGGACACTTGACTAAGTCATGTTCCTTCGATTGTGTGGCATTTGAACATGCCCCTAGTTTACAGTCTCCTTAGACCATTGTATTTTGATTTTTTATTGAGTGTTATTATGTGTGTTCTTGATTATTTTTTGATCTAGTATAATTAGTCTCTATATTTTTCCATGATATATATCATGCATCTTAGGCCTTGATGTGATCACATTTTTCATGCTTCAATGATATATCTACCTAGACATGTTTTTCCTATATGTTACATGATACATTCAAAATTTACATGGTTATATTATCCTTTTTAAGTAATATAACTAACATTTGATACTTCCCCTCAAATTTAAATTAGGTCATATTAGTAGGTTAATTCCATAGAGGCATGGATTCCACATTGTTCATAGATTCAAATTGTAGTGGAGGCATGTTTTGGGAAAATGTTCTCCACATTTATCATAGTTTTAGATATATAGTGGGGGCATGTTTTGTAAACATGTTCTCCACACTCATACCAATAATAAATTTTATATTATATTGGAGGCATGTTATGTAAACATGTTATCCACTCTCAAAAAGTTTGAAAATTTGAATTACATAGTTATATGATTCATATACACATTTGTGGCATTATTCTATACATTTATATTATGTTATACCTAGGGTTCAGCATGAGATATACATAAGGTGTATATGATTTTTTAAGATAACCTAAATTACATAATCAAATCATCTTTCAAATTTCAAACACTTTTATAGACTTTAGCTCACTGGGTTAGACTATTATGGATTGTTATTGATCCAATGTACTACAATAGTTAGTTCATTTTGGGGGAATATTGAGGTGATAAAATCACTCAATCTTACCAAGTTTATAAGTTGTAATTAATAAAATCATCTAGTTTTACTAAATTTATAGTATGATTTTACATGATTCACCCACACTCACTAGGACATAAGTATGATTGGGTCGTATGGTTGAGTTTATCTTAACTATTGGGTGAAAACTCACCTTTTTTCCAAGGTTGGGGGAAAGTATTTTCCTTCAATATTTTTATATTTATGCATTTTATATATTTATATTTATCCTAATATCATCTCTAATGGTTCATAATGATACATATTTTGAAATCAAATTACCAAAAGGCAAGGTAGTTACATCAATACATAGGTGTACTCCTAAACCTTGCTCTCTTTACTTTCAAATAATTTTAATGATTTTGATTTTATATTATATGCATTGATTGTATAATGTAACATGCTCTTGTTTGTATTTTAGTCATTAGAAAAATACTCAAGTTAGGCTCATGCAAAGGCAAAGTATATTATACACACCTAGGTACACATTCTTTTTCCTTTAAACTAGTAATTTCATTACTAAATTAAAGAAGGGGAAATGTACACACTATTTATGAATTATATAGCACCTCAATCTTGTAGACTTGGAAAATGTATACCTTGGTTATTCCTTTCATTTCTATACCTTTACCACTGCTAAAAGGCTCACATCTACTATTTATCTATGCTCATTGATTATGTAATAGTATAACCAATGTTATTCTAATGACCCATGCCTTGTATCATTCTCATAATTATATAAACCTACTTATAATTTGTCTCTATAACTTTGGGACCTAAACCTAATTTATAGATTCCCAAACACTTGTGTCCTAGCTAGACACCTATGTCGATGCAAGATTCTAGTGCCCTAAATTAATCAAATTTTCAAATGAAATGTATCCCTATGTTCGACCTAAGTGATTTAATGTAATATATTTCCATAAAGGATTGGTATATATTCATGATCAATCCGCATTCATTACTCATCTAGAAACTTTCTACCTATCACAAGATAATGTACCAAAAGCATTCAATCAAGCATTTAAGTAAGTATTCCATATTTATTCTTATTTACATATTATTCATAAGGACAACACATCTATAGGGATGAAAAACTGAAGGAGAATTCCATGAGTCATATTTTCTAAGTTACAAGATATGTCATTATTATACTTTTTTTCTACATATTTCACCCTTATGCACACACAATCCAACACATTAGGAGAGAACTACATCAGTCTAAGGCCCTTTCTAGAGTAGTGGATATGTAGGTATCACCCACTAAGAAATGAATTTTTGGGTTTAGATCGACATGATGATCCCATTAACCCATTTTTCTCAAGGTGACTATGAAGGTGAAGAGCTAGGATTTTGATGATTTAACAAGAGTGATAACCCACTAATCATATCTAAATGAACTAGAATGAAGGTGACACAAGACCCATAACATTATATATGGTCACTTTTAAATCCAATAGGTATTCCATACTAGATACCTATATCTAAGTTAGATAAAAATATCAACGTAACCATATCAAGTTAATGCAAGTGTTTGTGGTCATAAAGGTCAAATTTACAAAATTTGATGACTGATCTAGAATCTAGATCTAGTCTATTTCCAACCTATTCCATGTTATATCTATATGGGAACTATAATATAGATAAGTACCATTTTTTCCATTTGTTTAAATATCAATCATTGGTTGTACTTACTATTTTTAACATATCTAAATATTTAAATTTAAAATATTATTTATTTGATTTTTTAATTAATTGACCTACTATATATCTATTTATCACCCTCATTATTATTAATTTATATATTCATAACCCTAACCCCACTTCTAAATTTAAGGTTAAACAATTTCTTGTCTTGGATTTTGTGGATTTGATGCAAGATTTGTTGATTTGTTGATTTTAATTTTCTTCTATATCTAAAATTTGGATTTTAGATTATGTGTGTATTTTATTATTAAACCTAATCAATTAAATAATTTTATTTATTGGTTGATTAATCTAGGATTTAATTTTGGTGGTATTAGATAATGTTACAATAGGATTAAAATACTTTTGATTAATTGATTGGGGGTGATGGTGTGGTTAGAATGGATTGGCTAGGGATATGTTGACAATGGATTAGGGTAGTATGATTGGAATATGATAAAATTATGGTTATGATAAATATAATTAAGGTTTAAGGATAATTATAGAATTAGGGATGAAATTGTTACTAAATTATATTTTAGTAAAATTATTGCAAAATAGTGAATTAGGAAATGGTGAATAGTAATGGCATCGAGGTGTCAAAATTGAAATGTATAATTTTTTTCACTCTTTGTAATGTTGTTGCAATGAAATAAAGTGGTCATGCTTGAAATTATGTATAATAAGATAAAATGTGTGTGGATTCCCCTAGTGACATGGTGATAAGGTTTGAATGATGATGTGATGCCCCCTAGAGAGGGTAGATAGGGGTACAAAACATGGATGAACTTTCAAAATTATAATAAGGGATGAAAAATGAAATAATTTGGGTCATAAATAGAGAAATGAGGTTTAAAATAAATTAAAATTATGTTAAATTTTGAAAATGGAGTTAAAAATGGAGGGATGGGGTTAATAAATAGTAGATGGGGGTGGGGGTAAAAATTTGCATTTGAACTCTAGCCCTATTATGAATTGGAGATCTACATTTTCATGATACATATAGCTAAAATGGATTGTTCTCCTTTACACATGTATTAGGGTGAGAAAATGATGGATAACTAACATCTAGATGGGAGAGGGTCACATGTAAGTCTAATTTTCATTTTGTGATTTTGTGCTTAAGTATCATAAATGAGGTAAAAAATTGCATGAGATGTAGATTCTATGGGGAAAGTTTTACACATGGTGTCTACATACATGAAACCTAAGTTTTCATCTAGAAATTTAACATCTATGTCACTTTTATCATAGGTTTAGCACTTCTGTTAATGTCACATCATGTCCATAACTTTGGCATTTAAGTAGGCATTATGAAATTTGCCTATATGTTGTTATGTTTTTGTCATAAATGGAGTATACATCTAATTTATGGAATTAGATATGAAAATGGATCAATTTTTTTAAGTAGGGTTTCTTTAATGATTACATGATCATATACCAATGATTATAGCACATGACCATTGATCAATATCATTGGCATTAGTTAGGTAAATGGATGTGGATGATTTGGGGCTACTAGAAGTCATAGGCCTATATTACATAACATAAATTATCGAGTTAAGGGAGGAAAGAGCTTTATTGATACTGTTATTAGAGTGATAACACTCCAATACCAACATATTTCACTTATCAACAAGTGAGATGATAGTGACCATAAAGGATGTGTGGAAGATTTTTTAGATCCCCATCCGAGGATAGATGGTTTAATAAAAATATATGACACCATTGGTAGTGATTGAAAGAGTAGTGGATAGGTCTTAAATTCCACTTCAAGGATTGGGTGTTGATCTAGAAGAATTCTTGGTAAGGGGATGATAGAGGTATTTCACCTAGTTTTGATGACCATTGTTAATGTCATATTAGTACCTGATAAGACCAATCAATACTTATACATAGGTCTATTATATGTGATCATTGATGTGGTTGAGTATGCCCCATTTTTTGCATGGGGGAATTTTTTATTGGTCAAACTCTACATTAACCTTGACTTAATTTCATACAAAGATGGGAGGAACATCAAGGCTTCCACTTTATTATAGGTATAGGCATGAAAGCACATAACCATGGAGAAACTAGTGGGTACTATAATGGCATGAGATTTTACCCTTATGGAAGAGTTCTTTAGGCTCCTCCTCTCCTAGTCAAAATATGGGAATAACCCCATTCTTTGGGTATCTTATAATAGGGTTGAACCTCTAGAGAAGGCCAACTTCCTCTTGATGGATCACCTAAACTAATGATTCTACTGAGAAAAAGGTTAGAAAAGGGGAAATAAGGATCCTAAGAAAGTTAACAATGTGATGCACCAAATTAAAATGGAAGACTCCCATAAGCTTGAACCCATGCTAGATCAACATAAGACAATGCTAGCTCACACAACCTCACAATCTAGCTCAGTGTATAAGTGTTTCATGGACTAGGTTTAGGCAGAACACTAATCTAGACCTATAATAAGTTGAAAAAACCATAAAGAATGTTAGAAATGAGGGCAATGGATGAGGAAGATTCTCCTTCACAATGCCATCATGCACAACTCATTCAACATAGATCCAGGCAAGAGATAGGTAAAGAAAGTCCTTTATGGCATCAAGAGGTATCAATTACAAATGTTAGATAGGGTTTAGCCTAATCAAGATGAGAATATTTTTCAATATCTCAGAGAGTCCCCTGCTCTTCAAAATCAAAGAGTCCTTGTGGGAATCCAAAATCTAAGAGATATAGTTTTCTCCTAAATTCTAAGAGAGAGTTAGAATGTGTCATAAAATGAAAGATATATAGAAAGGGTAAGGAGAAAGTGAAAAAAACCATCCTAGATCATTAAATGAGTTACCACCTTTTATGAATGCTTCACCATATCTTGATCAAATCAATATCAGTTATCTATTGATAAGTTAACTTTTAATTTGTCCCAATAGCCCCCAAATATTCTCATTAGTTGAGCAACATGCTAGAGGATAAGATTTTGTTAAAGGTGATGATTCATGATCTTGTTATGATGAAAAAACCCTTAAATTCCATAAAATATATTAAATTCTCTAGCTACTCTCTCTAACTATCAGATCTCCATCTTGGGACCTTATACTATCTTCCACTTGACCTATTCATGAGAAGAGACTCCTCATATCCATAATTCTGATAGAACCATCACCATGTCTACTTTGGGTGGTCATAGGTTCCTATTTATTAGAGTTATGATTGTGTCAAAGGATGATACACTCCACCATATCTCATTTATGTCTATATCTACTCCAACCTGAATATAGATCTTTACTATAGATTGAAAACCAATCTAAATTATTAGTTTTTGTATAGTAATTATATTGATGAAGACTTGAAAATTACATAGCCTCATTCTTGGAATATATTAGGTTTAAACAAATCCATCATGCTTTTGATCTTTAATGGAAATAGAGCCTCATTATTAGCTATCTTGACTATATGGCTACATCTGCTCATTGGTATTTGACTAAGCTCTAATTGTAATATATCCCTTTGAAACATTTATCTTAGTTTGACCTAAACCATATTCGACATCTATTTGAATTCTCCTACATTTGAATTTTAATATTGGTCATTGATCTTAATCTAGGCTCTTTGATCATGACACTTGTCATTCTTGAACTCTTCCCATGGTCCCTACAATTAGTCTTGGATGGTTCCTATACTTTCACCATGTGATGACCATTATAATAATTTAAGGTATAAGAGGTTCATTTTTTAAATGTTTAATAGTTTTATTAATAAGTGAGGGTTGAGGTATAAGGTTACCATGTGCATCCCTAAGGATATTTGAGGGGGAAATAGGATTTGGTGCTCTCCACTCAGTATGTTGTGGTTGATTTTGGAGTTGCAATAAGTGTTCTAGAATTTGCATCATTTGATTTGTATTATTGGTTTGGAAATATATCCATTTAGTTGAGATTTTTTAATAGTATTTGATTAGTTTGATCACTATTTTAACTTGTAGAAGGATCTTTGGAAGAATTAATGTGTTGTGAGGTGTTATGAAGTTGGGATTCACTAATAACATGAGATGTAATAGTGGCATGAGAAGTGGTAGTGGCATGGGGAGTAGTAGTATAATGATAAGTACTAGTTATAGTATATCCATTATGAGTTAAATTAAATTAGGTATTAGTGTGGATGTTTGGGGTTGGCCCACTAAAAGATATGCTAGTAATGTTAGTAGAAATACTTGGCATGGAGGTGAAAGAAGAGATGGAGGAAGATGTCATAGTGTTATAAGGAGATATTATTGATGGTAAATGTGTGGAAGAAATTTTTAATTGACTTACCCCAAATATTTTGGGAAATCTAGGTGAAGATGAATGGGGATCTCCAAAATGAGGTCCCATAATGATGTTATATATGGCTGAAGGATCCTCACCTCTATGTTAATTATTTTCATTGATGAAAAGAATAATTTTAGCCATGATGTCAAGATTATTTTCATCTTATATCATCTGTATATATAAGGTATTAAGTGACATAAAATAGGGAGGAGTCTCTTAGTTGGTAGTTCGAGTGGTGACATGGATGCTACTTTGATCTAGGTTAGTTATTAAAAAAGGTGGCTTAGTATGTTTTTCAGTATTGGTAAATTTCATCATGTTAGTTTGATTTTTATGTATGGAATTATCATATGAATTTTTCATGATGAAATTGGGGAGATAAACACTTACTAAAAATGACTAAAAACTTATTTTTATACTAGGTTGAATGGGTTAACTATGTTTTGTAGGAAGACAATAAAAGAACTTTGTGGGAAACTAAGTCAAACAATTCAACTATGTTTTATAGGAAGGACAATAGAGTATCTCTATGGGAAATTGAATCAAATAATTTGACTAACTCAGTTTACGATAGGGCTACTCTATTTGCCATCCTATAGAATAGGTTAACTATGTTTTATTGGAAGTAAAATAGAGTATCCCTAGGTAAACTAAGTTAAATAATTTGAATGTGTTATATAGGATGGAATATAGAGTATCCCTATGGTAAACTAAGTTGAATAGGTCAACTGTGTTTTGTAGGAAGGCAAATAGAGTAGCCAATAAGATTCTGAGTCAAGTGAGTTGACTATGTTTTATAGGTAGGAAAAAATTTGAACTAGTATAAATCTAGATGATTGAGTAGTAATTTTTCAAGAAAGTGAGCTAAACACATAGGAAAATATGCCGATTAATTCAATCTACTTATAGCACATAGCATAAACCTTGTACCAATGTTGGTTAATAAAAGTTTTTCAATACAAAATACAATTGGCAAACAATAATCAACAATACATAAATTTAAAATTTAATATAATAATTGGACATTCCTATCTATTTTATATTATATTTTAAAATTTGATAGGGTATTTATCTCTATAAAGGAACAAAAAAGAGGTAAGTTATGGCTAGTTTCATGTATGTTAAGGCTGAAATGGATCTATATTGGTGATGGTATTGGCTTGGTATTTGGGCCTACCTCCTTAATTAATAATCCCATAGTGATAAGGGTGTTAAGTGTTTTTCCAATATATACTATCAACCACATATTTATACTCATCCATAAAATCAAGTCAGCTTCCATTTTGGTGATGAAATCTAAGTAGGTAGAGCTAGGTAGAAGTGTTTGAATGATTATTTGATATT
The DNA here is from genome assembly GCA_037957365.1 of Torreya grandis. NCBI lineage: Eukaryota > Viridiplantae > Streptophyta > Pinopsida > Cupressales > Taxaceae > Torreya > Torreya grandis. Next base: position 491,716 of record JARHVA010004190.1, read on the forward strand.
TTATGATTTGGTAGTGTGTGAAAGAAAAAAGTGACTAATCCATTAAATTAACCTTCCTATTTAGACTATGTGCACCACTCTAACCAAGCAAGTAGATAAATGAAAAGTGAATTAATTACTACCAATATGATTTAATTTCCTTTGATTGAAAAAACCCCAGTACTAGGAGAAGATAAGTTGTCTAACTATATTTTTATCAATACTTAAATAATTGAGGTCATGATCAATATGGATATTTTAAACGTACCTAATGGATATCTTATCATATAATATATCTAGATAGGGTTTCAAATCTTCTAGTCATGCAAAACCACAAAACAGCCATATCTAGGTCTTGATTATTATTGCAATAATAAAGTAAATATAATTTAGTGATCACTAAATCTTGTATCACAAATAGGGGATAAACATAAATGATAAAAATGCAAAGTAAAACTCTACTCAATTCAATGTAGATGTAATATTAACCAAGGAGAGATAATACATTCATTTCCCATTATACATGCAAATCTATTGAGTAAAATAGAAGAATAAGAGTTAGGAATACTTACCTTGAAGACAAACACATCAAGCCTCAACCTATCCCTTTTACAATTATGATTTACAAGAGGTTATTGTGTATTATTAAAGAAACTAAGGATGGATAAGGGACTATAGTCTAGCAAGGGACCTCTTAGTGAATCTCAAGCCTTCAAAAGACAAAGGTTCTCCTCTAAGAAGCATGAAACCCTAAGCAATGACTCCTTAAATATAATGATGGAAATGTATATAAAGAAGTGTAAATGAATGATTATCTATATTTTAAATGGGGTGAAATATTTGCATATATATCTTGATTTGTCCCTAAGCCCTTTCAAAATTTTAGCTGACATAGTACTCCCAATCAACATTTTAAGAAAATAGAGTCATTAAGTCCTAGACTAAGTCAACTTTAGGTCAACTGAGCCCTACAACATGCACTATTTTTAGAACTAGGTCAACCCATTTGCCTACATTTGGTAAAGTGGTAATAATGGGTTTTGGCTTAGGCATGGGGTATTTGAGGTAGTGATTTATTTGGAGAAGCATGTAATGGAGGTGTCAAATATTATGGAAATGTATAGAAGGGGTTTGTATTGGTTTTAAATGGTGGTATAGGGAAAAATAATATTTTGAAGCACCAAATATCTATCCACATATTTCCCAGTGCACCCTTTAAGGTACGCACTAAGAGAGGTTAAGTATTAATGGGTTCTTGTAAGATAAAAAGCATCAGTAATTGATAATTTTTTTAAAAAGTGTGTGTATAAAGATGCTTATACACCCCATACCTGATTTGGAAAGGGCAATAAGTCATCTTGTGATGAACCCAATGCATAAAATTATATGAAAATAATAATTATTACAAATTAAATATGAGATATAGGTGATGGTTTACTCAATAAATAAAACAACAAGCATAGTGTAATAATCCAAAGGTCTTCCATAAAATAGTCATTCTTGAAAAACATATTTTTATAGCTAATGCAAACAATAACAATGTAGATCATGAACAATGTAAAAAAACACCACTGTAGAGAAACAAACATAATAAAGTAAAAACTCAAATGGAAAAACACTAATAAATAGTTCAATGTGGAAATGAGACAAATCCACTCCACTTAGCCTATATATACACCATCCAAGGATGAGATATAGCTCAAAAAAACTCACCCATCAATGGGTTTTTATTGATCATAGCTTCCATTGAAATAGACAATAGGCATATGAGAAAAAATGCCTATGTTTAGAAAGAAACCACATTATTCCATGAAAATATTATGGGTTTTCCATTCAAATTAAAATGCCATAACACACTTTACACAAAAACCCCATAAAAATAACTCAACTAAAGTTACTTGTTCAAGGAAGTACCCATTACCAAATTTCTCAGTAATTTTGCCTTCTCCTCTCCACTTTCCTTCTATTATTTCTCTTTTCACCTACCCACTAGCTCGATTTAAACTTTACCATCATCTATGAGATGTAGTTCCATCTTGCATAACTACCTAGTTCTTCATGGTCAAGACTAACAATTCCATTCTACAAAATGACCTTCAAGATTGAGCTCAAGAAGCACAAAACACCATGTGTAATATACCTAGAGTGACATTAAGTGAATTTTCATGGCATCTAAATGCTTCATTGAAACCCTAATCATCAAGTAGGTTTGTTTCAATGTTAAACTCCTATATTATGCATGTATTAAATTATAATAAACACAATATTATTTCCAATACCAATGTCCCAAGTGACTTTTAATAATTATGCCATGGCTAAAATCCTAAATGACCTTAAAATAATCATTACCATGGTCTAAGAATTTTCACTTTAGATAATGCACCAACAACCATGGTGTTAAATAAAAGTATGCAGGCCATGCAACCTTCAATATCATTGACTATAATTTATGCCATGAGATTCTTCTCATTATTTTGTAAATATAATATTCATGAATTCTAGGCTTATTCTGAACTATAATATTTAATGTTATTATTGTCGAGTATTACCTATTGCTTTACAAATTAAACATAAGGCAAAATATATTGCAAATGCAAAACTTTTACAAAATAATAGTCACCAAATAGTCAAATGTACAATGCAAAAGAGTCCATAATACAAGACAATTTGAGACACAAAACTCAAAAATATAAAGCAAGGTACCAGACCTAGGATCTCATTCACAAATTTATTATAATCATATGCATGTATACATTAAGCATAGTAGAATATGAGATATTCCACTCTCTAACCTAGCTCATACTGATGGCAACACCTACAACCATGGAAAAGATAGTAGTACCATTAGTATAGATTTTAAATAAAATCAAATTCAATACTTGAATTATAATATAAAATAATATATTTGAAACAACATAATGTAAACATGAAAGTGATACAAATGTCTCGTAATTTAAAGATACATAAAAATAATGCTTAAATAATAATATCAAGTTTAGGTGATCATGACATTATTTTTCTTTCTCCTCCACTTTTATTTTTATTTTTTTTTACTCTAGTCTCCTTTCATCTTCTTTTCTTTTTTATTCATCTTCTATTTTTATTTTATTTTCCTCCTCCAATCTCTTTTTTATTTCCATTTCTTTTTCTATTTTTTCCATTTCTACTTCTTTTTTTCTACCTTATCTTTTTCTAGAGGCTATCTATCCTGATGGGTGGCTAACCCTTAAATTTCTTTTATTTTTATTTGCTCTTAAACTAATTATTTGTATAGCTCTAACCTTTTATGAATTATTGCATCTTTTAATTATTTCAATATTTGTAGTTATTTTTCCAATGTCTCTGCTACCATATTAGTCTTTTGTTTTGTTCTTAATTTAATTTTCTGGAGTTGTTGTAGCCTCTTTATATTCTTAGAAGACATAGGTGATTCCTATGAAATATTTTTGAGTTCCTCCTCTTGATGTTTCTCTACCGTATCTAAGCTTATTTTATATTTTCCTTTGTTTATATTAGCCTCTTTATATTCTTAGAAGACATAGGTGATTCATATGAAATATTTTTGAGTTCCTCCTCTTGATGTTTCTCTACCATATCTAAGCTTATTATATATTTTCCTTTGTTTATATTATTATTTTCTATAGGTATGTAGGGAATCATACTATTTTATCATCTAATTCAAATGGACTTAACTATGTATAGTCTAAAATGGCTCTGACTATCATTTTTTATCCATTAATACTTATATTATTGTAAATTTTTCCCATCATAAGTATCTCCCTCTCTTGGCACACATTCATATCAATGTTTTCTTGTTAGGAACTTTTGTGGTTGTTTCCCATTCCTCACCTATATGTATTTCCTCTTGGTCCCCTTATTTTGAGTAATTTGTTTCTAAATATGTCACGAATGTTTCATTTTTTATTTTTTATTTTTTATTTTAACACTTTTTATTTTTTATTTCTCTTTTGTAATGGTTATGGATAAATACATCTTTATCTCCACCCCCCATATGCAATAATATTTGGACCATTGTTAAAGATTGTGTAGGGGACCTTTATTATTATTCTTTTGTCTAAATTTTTATTTTTGGCCTTTTTGAGGTCCTCTCCCCTATTTTATAAATATTTTATCTCAAAAAAATATGAGGGGTGCCCTTATCTACCATCTCTTTTGTTCCTAACTTCTCGGTAGTTAAATAATACTTAATTGTAAAAAAATTAGTATCTTCTTCTTCTTCTTGAACCAAGGGTTCCAATCCTAAAGTTATTTTTATTAAATGTGAGGATATTCATACTTTATATTTTATCATAGTTTTTATTATAGCTGATTTTGGTAATGTTGTGTCTAATTTATGGTTTTCTTCTTCTTCCATAGACTGAGAACTAGCCCACACTTTACTCATGAATTGCTCTAGTCTAGGATCTAGAGGTAATCTATGGGCTCCAATTATTACTACTTCAATCTACTCATCACTAACCTCATAGGGAAGAGGTGTAAGTGGGGTAACTTTCCTATAAAATGTATCTATGTAGACAGTATTTATAGTTACTATAAAATTGACATCTATGTAGTATTTTTTAACTATATGTGTAGATATATAGTATCTACCAGTTACCATATTTTTTAATTAGTTTCTCCCATTAAATAAAGTGTTTAACCTCATGTACTACATGTATGCCTTCTAATGAAAATTTTAGTTGAGTTCTTATAGGGGTATTTGAGTCCCATTTAACTAACTCTTCATGACCAAAAATAGTATGCAAGAAATACATGGATAAGACTAGTAGAAGTGTGACATAAAAAAATGTGTACCTTTCTTGATTTTGTGGAGGTTCTCTAAGAATTATTCATAGAGTGTGGTAGCTAATTCATATTTCATGACAGTGGAAATAATATCCCATATTATATGTACACTCTTTGCAGTCATTGAATCTTATCTGTATATTTAATACGCCTTCCATGTAATTAGTTTTTTATCAAAGAATAATTTAGAGTCTTTGATCTTCTCAATTGAAAGGGCTCAATTATTGAAGCATATTCACATTAGAAAAGATATCAAATTTGTGACCACACATTTATTCATATCATACTTATGAGTGTTATGTACTTCATGTATCAATCCACTCACAGCATGGATGATGTTAGGTATAATCTAGTAGGGTTGGTCTAGATACAAAACATCTTCATGAGTTAGACTGAGTATATTTTTACACTCATCGTTAGTCCAAAGTAAGCCAACTAACTCTAGACATTTGATTTCATTAGAGGAATGATTTCATACATTATAGTATATTATAATTATTATGTTTGTGGATTTATATTTATCATGGTTTCTCTTTTAGGCTCTAAAACTCTATGCTCAATCTCTTCCAAGTGTGACTAAATGTATCTGTAGATATATTGTGAATTGGTTACTAGAGAAGGAGAGCTAGGAAAGGCACCATATGGATCCAAAAAATTTGATTTCATATAATTATTCTTAAATATGAGCTAATTTATATCTTCTATAACTACAAATTTGGATACCTCCATTGTTTAGTTATTTGTGTTTGAAGAAAACAAACTCAAATAGAGTTTTGGTATTTTCGAACAAGATTTCAATAGAGAATCATTATCAAAATATTGTTAATTTTCCATTATCAAAACCCTTAGATTATAATTCAATTTATCTTTCCATTTATCATGATGTTTTAGCGGCAAATTTAATTTAATTTATGACGTATGTCTCTTTCACCCACTTTATTTGTTTTGTTTCTTAATTATTTATATTTTCACTCATTTTTCCATTAATTTTCATCATTATCCTTATGAAATCATCATCCTTATGACATTTTTAAATGTGATTTTTAGTTCCCACCAACCACAATTTTTTTATTTATATTTTATTTTTGATTTCAAACTAACTCTCATAATATATCTTTTTGTGGAAACAAATGCAACTATAGTGTTTCATTTCCATCTTGTTTCTTTTAACATTGTTCTAAAATCATTTCCACAATACCTCTAATCTTTTCTAGTTTATCATATAATCTTCTCCATTTAATTATTTATTTGGGGTTTTAGTTTTGATATACTCTTTTCTCATTTTTTTTCAAATTTTTTCTGTCTACATATTTATATTTTTTCAAAATTATCTGATGTTTTTTTTTTTTTAAATCATTTTTTTATCTTTTTCAATTTTATTTTATTTTTTTTATCATCACCTCTTCCATTATATTATTTATCTTATTTGTCCCATAAGGTATTTTGGCACAATAAACCACAATATCCTCACTCAAGTTACCCGTATGGAAGGACAATTCCAACCTAGTGTGTAGGTAAGATGATTAACAACCAAATACTTAGACATCTAACATAATATGTCATGGTATCCTCATTAAAATCATCTAGATAAAAGGTTAATGTTACTCTTGTAGTTACATGATTATTTTTCACTAATGTTTTTGCAAGCTAGTTGTGGTATAGAGATTCAGCGTAGCTCTATTTACAAATATATTTCTGATGTACTTGAAATTTTTATTAGTTTTGTCTTCAAACTTTAGTATATCCTCAATTATATATGGTCCCAACCATATTATCTTTAAATTTTCCAAATTTTTATATTTTTTATCATAGAATAGACCCTATCTTCAATTTGAAACTATTTTACCTTTATATGTCTATCATGCCATGCTTTTTTCTTCTCTTTTCTCGAGTTTGATTCTATGCCACTAAAAATATTTTCTCATCCAATTATTATAATTCTATAAATATTTTTTGAAGGGAATCCTTATCATTAAATATAAATGTCACCATTATTATCAAACTCAGTAGTATATACTACATTGTTACTACCGCTTCTAGGCCATATACTAACTAAAAGGGGAATACTTAATTAGTCTTTTATAAGTAGTGCAGTGAGCCCATAAGACTGCTAGTATTTTAGTGTGTAATATTATGTGTTATAAACCTTTTTTAATACCTTTTTAAATGCCTAAATAGTTTTTTTATTGAGGGTGGTGGATAGAATATTTTATTTTTTCCATTTCTAATTCCATGCTCAAAAATGAAATGGTATGATTTATGTTTATGAGGGGTTGTGCTAACACCACTCCTATTGATATTCTAGATGCATCTATGTGAATATGGAATGGTGTCTTCCAATATATAAACACTAATATTAGGGTATCTATAATTTTAAATTTTTTGAATGATTCTTAACACTATGTTGACTAATTTACAAGTTGGTTATGTCACTTATTTAATAAATATTATATTTGTGCACTTATGGATATGTAGTTTTTAATAAATCGTCATTGATATCTGGTATAACCAAATATTATCTTGACCTCCTCCTTTGTCTTATGTGGTGGTTATATTTATGATAATATAAGTTTTGAGTGGATCTACCATCAATCCCTCTTTGCATATTATATATCCCAGTAGTATACTAAATGGTGTGTATAAAATACATTTATTTATATTGTTATAGATGTTATTTTGTTGACATCTTTGGAAAATTAGTTATAAAACATGGACATCATCTTTTATCAATATATATGTCATCTAATCATTGAGATATACTTAATAAAATCCATGTATGAAATATATAAATGCATTCACCATTTTTAGACTAACACAAACATAACATTTTTTAGTCTAAAGGGCATCATCATATACATAAATGATCCCTATGTCATGGCAAATGTAGTTTTATATTGATCTAACAGTGTTATCCTCACTTTGTGATATCTAGATAATCTATTGGTGAAATAATATATTTCTCTTCCCAAAACACTTTCTAACATATCTTTGGTGAATGATGTTGGGAGGGGATCATGTAAACAGACCTTATTCAACTATCTATAGTCAACACTAATGAAAATTTCACCATTTTCATTATTTTGGATAACCATGGGGCTTATCCATTCCATATCTTCCATAATGGTTATTATGTTACTAACTAGCATCTCATCCAACTCAATTTTTACTTTAGCCTTAACATTGGATTTAGTTTGTATTGTCCTTTTTGTAAGGGTTGTATATCATCTTTCAATTGTATTTTCATTTTCCCAACTTCTTATTTTATTCCTTTTAGCTTCATGAATGTTCTTGAGAATAGGTATTTATATTCCCTTGGAAATTCTAATATATTTTCTACCTAATAATTGCCTACTTTTGTCATCTTAGGATTTCCATATATAGCTATATTCTCCTCTCTAATTTTAATAGGTTGATAAAAATATTTTGTCTTGTCCTTTGAGGTATACATTAGTTGTATCTCAATTTTTTTTATGTTTTCTAGTTTTTCTTTATCATCCTCTTATTTTGTGTTTTTTTCTATAGTGGATCATATTCTCAAGTTCTTTTACTGTGCTATTTAGTTCCACATTATTTGTTAACTCTATTATGATTGTACCAGTTTATTATCAATCATCTATATGACCTAATATTATGTATTTTATTTTAATTTTCTAAAATTTATCTTTTAGTATATTATTACATGAATAAGAATGTTTGTGTCATCCGTAATGCAAGACAAATCCTTGTGTTTAGGTCCAAAAAATTTTAGGTTTGACAAAAATCCATATTATGTCCTGACATCTAGAGGCTCATTTTCACATTTCTTTATTCATGTACCATGTCTTTAAATAAGCATATAGGGTCCAATAGAATAATTAATCCCATAAACCTTTGTCAGTTTCTCCTTTGGTAGTCCAAACCTTATCACACCTATTAATGTGTATCCTTGGATTTTTTTTCCTTTCATAGTTCCTTATTTCCATTAAATATCTATTTGTCTTGATAAACCTTGTAATATTTAATATTCCAAAGGATTGTTAATTTTGGATTGTGGATTTATGGGTATTATACCACCTTTCAAAAATGATAGTTAATGTGTCACTAATGGTATGAATCCATGTTTTCTCTTAGTAGAATACATATATCATCTATTGAAGGTAATCTTCCACAATATTGATTCCCATAAATTTTAGTAATTTGGCATGGGAAGCTCATTCTATGTGGTAATCTCTTTTTCTATATGGTATTGGATTATACAATGTGGTAGTATTATTTCCTTTACATGGTGTTTTACTCATATTATAGACCTTTTTTACCATTATTTTTGACTCTCCATACAACCATGCTTTTATATCATCTAAGTTTTTTTTATACTTATTCAAGTTCTAGTGATAATTCCTCCTCATCATCTAGATCATGGTGTTCTTCTAATTTTGTATTTTTTTAATGTGCAAACATCCAAAAGGTCATCAAAGTCACCTTCCTCATCATCTAGACACAATTCTTCCAGTCATACAACTCTCATTCCTATTTCTAACAAAAAAATTGACTACCAAGACATTTTCTTTAAAGGTAATCTCTTCATATTCAAAGTTTAATGTACCATTGTAGTTAATGAACCATTATAAGTTTAAAAAGGATGGGTATCATAAATAATACATATCAATCACTTAAATTCAAATTTTATATTTTATCCCCATTAATTTAACTTGAACATCTCTTAAAGTTCCAATTCACAAGTGTGGTGTGCCATCAACTACTGTAATGCCATAAGTTTCATCTTGTAGTTGTGGTTTAATGAGTATCTTCCATGTACTACATAGTAAAACATTTTTATCAACATCAAGATATAATAATGTCTTCTTTACCTCATGGCCATCTATTCTTATATTTATAGAAAAATCTTCCACTTCTTGTTCATTATAAATGCATTATTTTTATTTTTCTCAATCCTTTATACTCCATGTTTCATTATTATTTATTACAATATTTACAAAAGTAGGTTAATTTAGTCAATAAATATTTATTTTTATTGAGTTTCATCATTCATTTTAAATTCCCAATCTCATCTTCATCAAAATAGGTCAGTTTGAGTTAATCTTTATCTTGTTTTTATTATATGATTTTTCTACTTTTATCCACTATGTGGTCATGATCATGTATATTAATAATTTACATATCAATATGTGTTCCTGTTTCCTCTTTAGAATCAGTAGCTAACACTTTTTTTCTTATTTTTATTCCACTTCAAGTGGTCACCTCCACTCATGGTTTTAAGTCATCATTTATATTATTAAGAGCATTATTCTAGAAACTCTCTTTATGTTTGTTCATTATTTTTTGAAAATATCTAATTTTGTTAGAAATAGATGCTTTTTAATGAAACTCATTCATCATCTACATTCTTGTCATCTCTTATTTTGTACTGAACTTCAGTACACCACCCTTTTGTATTGTGTACTTTTGGTATATTTTTCAAAAAAAATCCCCCTTTTCTTAGGGGAGACTATTAAATACTTAATTTTTGTTCCACCATTATTATATAATTATGTCATTTTAGGGCACAATAAGAAAGCATGAGTTCCCTTTTCATGACAGAATTTTCACTCAATATGTGGTTCTTCAATACAATTTATTACAATATGTCCAATTTTTCTACATTTCTAACATGTTGGTGAGGGTCTCTCATGGCTATAACCTTGGTTATATCCCTAATTTTAATTTTGGTTGTACCCTCTACCACCTTGATAATTGCCTCACCCTCTTTGGTATCCTCCTATGTATCTACCTTGGACACCTTCCATATATCTTTCTTAGTTGATGTTATAGTACTATGGTTGGGTGTTTTTCATTGAAAATCTTGTAATGTACTAGGTGTTTGGTACTGCTAACTAGGGTGTGGTATATTAGGATTTCTCATAGGAAATTTTGGTGATGTAACTTTTTGAAATTAAGTTTTTCTTATCCAATTAGTATCTTATACATCCACTATTGTGTCTATGGCAAGGCAAGTGTGATTTTAATGATTCAAAGATGCATAATTAGTTCAATACATCAAATAATTCACGGGGGGACCAATTCCATCATTAGGCATGAATGTTGTGTATTTTGATCATATCATATAAAAATTACACAATTTATTATATCACCATATAGTGGTTGTTGAAAGGGAGGAGAAATCTGTACCAATGTCTATAATGATATTATGGTTGCCACTCTTTTTTCAACTTCATTATGGGGGCATTTTATCCTTGAGTTTCCTTCAACACAATAATTAGTACACCATATTCTTACCTTTTGTGGTTATTTTTAACTTATGGTGATCCAAAATAATCACCTTTCATTTGAATTTCTTATTTTAACCTTATTTTTTTCAATTTTAGTTATAGTCATTCCACATTGTCTTTAAATGAAGTGATTATGTCTCTTCTCTAGGACTGATCTTATAAATGTGATTCCATATCTAGCATTTCAGAAAATATGTTTAATATTTTCCCATACATGTTAGCTCAAAATGCATGGGATCATTCCATAAATAAACCATTTAATTATCTACTTTTTTTAATTGTTCCTCTAATTTCCTCGCTTTTAGTTTAAATCTATGTTCATATTATTTTACTATCTCCTTATCCTTCTATATCAATTCTCGCATATTATTGACACTTTTAATGGGAATATTAGGATAATGAAAATATCATTTAAAGGCTTTTTGTACATCTTCCTAAGTAATTACATTTTTGGAGTACATTTTCACATATCATTTAATGGCATCATCCCAAGGTGTTCCCATAAATTCAAGTATTGTAACTTTTTCATCCATGATATTATAGCTTCTCTAATATGATTCTAGTACAAAAAAATTATATTTTGTATCCTTAGTATCCTTTCCAAATAGTGGCAAATTCATTCTATTCTAGGCCACTTTTATTTTATTGGGTGGTGTGTGAGTATCACTATTAAGGACTATTTTAGACAATATGGACTTATTAACAATCCAAATTTTCAAAAACTATCAGAAATAAATTATACTATATAAAGATTAAATTGGACTATATCAAGATTAAGTTGGATTTATTACAAATAAATCACATCTATTTAATGTATTTATAATAAGTGCAAATTATTTCAAATGATCAAAAATAATTAATAGTTGAAAACTATCATAAATAAATTATACTTCATTAAGAATTACTTGGACTTATTAAAAATAAATCACATCTATATGATATATTTAAAATAAGTCCAAATTATTTAAAATAATCCAAAACAATTAAAATAGAATTTAAAACCCACACATTCTAAGATTCCAACACCAAAAAGAATTAAAAATAAATCTCATCTATCTAAATGTGCAAAACTGTCCAAATTTATGTGGTCATTCAAACCGGTTCACAGACCATGCATTTACAAATAATAAGACTTGGCAATTTATTTCTTAAGTAAAAATAATTCATACATCAATCAAGAACTTGAGATATGTGTGATTTAAAACACCTAGGATGATTGGGATGGCACATGTCAACAATTGATTAGATCATGAACTATCTATTTAATCTGAATTAGGTTACATCCTTGTGACCATCAAAATTTATCTGATATTTATGTACATGCCACGTGTCGATCATGGGTGTTCTATTATTATATTATTAATATAATCTCCCACATAGTTGAGTTACCATGATTTTAATGCATGTTGAAATATCAGGTGCTTACATTATTTGAGACTTTTGTTTGGACTGGTCATCCTTTTACACAGTTGAATCATCAAGATTATTCCATGTGGTATAATCTTGAGTGTTTGTACAAAGTGTAATTTGAAAAACTAAAAAGTCGTATACCATTTTTTGATATGAAAATGTTGAAGAACAAATCTTGATGTGCAAGTGAGACATTTTGAGGAATAAACCGTAAAGACCTTTTCATAAACATAGGAATGCCAAACTGTATTTTGCAATGCACAAAAGCTAATGTGTAAATTCTAATGTGCAAATTATGAAGACCATTTATTGAAGGCCATTTTGAAAGATGAAAAATGTGAAGTTTAATTTGAAAAACTAAAAAGCCCAAGAGGTTTTCATGATTCATAAAATGTGATCTAACTATTTGGAATACACAAAAGCCAAAGACCATTTTGAATCACAAAAAATCAAAGTAGATATTCCAATAGTGAAATCCTATTAAATAGATGCATAGTTATCAAAATATTGAATTTTCATAGTAGAAAATATAACATTCAAATGCCGAAGTGTATTTTCCAAGACCCAAAATGTGAAGTGCCACTAAAAATAAATATAAATAAATAAAAAAATATAACATTATACATTCTCAAAAAATGGACTAAATTTTGTTAAAAAACATTCATATCTCTCATTCTAAAATTAAGGAAACACCATTTCAAATTTCCCAATCCTTTATCACTATTTTTGATAATGTCTATTGGGATGATGAATTCAAATATTCTATTACAATGCCTTTCAAACAATTAGTGAGAACAAGTCTATGACTTATCAGTATGGATGGTAAAGATGTGTCAGTTGGGTTTGGCTTCCATTTATTGTCCAAGTAGCCTAAATAATTTTTTGCTTCTTTTGCATCTTTTTCCCTAAATGAATTGGGATGAACCAAGCTATATTTACCCTTTATTTTATATCCCAATTTATTTTTAGAATTTTAATATTGATTTTAGCTCTAGAAACCCATACTGTGTAGTCCACTCCTGTAGAATTGTTAGGTCTGACAAATAACATGTCTCTGATTTGCACATCTTGAGCTAGATTAAATACAATTTTTATTCTTTTACTTCTTGGACCAACATATGTATCTATAGATGCCACTCCAAAATCAAGGGTCCTATCATGAACCATTTTATGTAGATCTCTATGTAGGGTTATGTCATGGTGAGTTCTAGGCCAAAAATCTCTTGTACACTCAACTTTAGAAGGGAACATGTCTTCTTTCATTATGTCGTGGATGTTTTGGAATTAAGTTTCTAGATCCTTCCACTTAATATTTTTAGTCAAACTAAATTCATTAAATTGTTATACAAACTTAATATATATTTAATTTCTTTTTCACTCTTTATTCTACTTATATCTGCGTATTTTACAATAATGGAATCTTGAGACATTTCTCTATTTTTTAAGTCTTTGAAATATAGTTTTATTGGATTACCTTTTGGAAAATTTGGCTCACCATTTTATTGTGTTCCCCATAATGTAATCAGGGGGGGGACCAATTTCTATCTATTATAGATTTTTTGCAACACATAATGCGTTGATCATACTCCATGCATAGAAGAAAGCATTGACCTTTTGTCAAGCCTACTATTTTGTTTCTTCCCTTCAACTGGTAACTATCAACATAGTCTTTGAAATATACTACCTCTTTAATCAAATATGGCATGAAATTTTTTGTATTTTAACACATCCTATAAGTGTCCATCATTTGTGCCACACTCCATACATCTTTTCTCTTTATACATTCAGATAAATTTCAAAATGTGTCATCTATGTCCTCATGGGTATGTCCTAAAGATAGAAATCCAACCTCGACATCAAGGATAACACCTTTTTAGACAAGGAGAGATAAATATTACAACACATACTTATAAAAAAAACATGATTTTATGAATTTATAAATGTAACATTACTTCCATATAAGGTTTTACATTTTTTAAATATAATTATGGATGGAAGTACCTAATCTTATTGTCCCCACAATAGTTGTATAGTTGAAGGTATAGCTTGGAAGGAAGTTTATTGAAGGCACCAATTGATTGTGTTTCTTCTCTATATTTATTACATTCAAGGTAGAAATTGTTAGATAAAAGTGCATCATAAAATGGATATTTTGAAGATCCAAGTTTATATATTAAACATCACATAAATATCTAGAATTATTATTTCCATATCCCTAAAGAATTTTCAATGAGGTGATAGTAAAGTTAGACCCTCCAAGAATGTATGGAAAAAAATGCCCATACCTATCTACACCATAACCATGTGTTATAGTCCTTACCATTGACAACTCTAATATTTTATCAGTAACTACTTTTCTTTTTGTCACTATCCTTGGCACAAATGTTTTTTAACATTCCACCTTTTCATAAATGACACTGAGGCATTCTTCAAGGTATTACTTTGACATTTATTTATGTGTGTAATACATTTGATTTTCATAAACTATTTGATTTAAGTGCATCATAAATTCTTGATCAATACAATATTCTTGATCTCTAAAGAGGCACCCAAGTGTTTTTGTTGAGTCAACAAGATGCATGTTTTTCACCTAGCAAAGTCATCAAACATGTCAATGCTCACATCATGAAAATTAGTTTTCCACATGTTATTGAATTTTTTTTGGGATATTGGGTCATATTCCATATTTTCTAGTTGTGCATTGATGTGGTGCCTCATAAACTCTTGAGTGAAATATACTAGAAGATGTTGAACATTTTATTGTGATCCATCTATATCTACCTGGCATGTTAGTCATGGAAAAACATCTACAAAATCATCTACCAATGGATCCAGCAAATTTTTACCTACCATTGTTTTTTTTTGTGGCTTTTATCAAAATTTCCCTACATGGAATGCATTTGTTTCCCCATTTTTGTGACAATTTTTAATGTCAAAAAATCTACTTCTCTTCAATCCATATATTCTAAGACAATCTTCCAAATAGATATTTTTACCTTGAAAATCAATGGTATTTTTATTTTTATTTTTATTAAATAAACTAGTAGAAAGGGCATCCAAAACATGTTGCCTCCTATCTATTGTGGTGGAATCAAGCAACTTTATCCTTGTAAATTTTAGAATCTCAAATGATAATCCTAACTAAAAACATTTTGGTGCAATATTTATTCATGTATATTGTTTAAATCTCATTGTCTATGCTTTCATTAAACTCTACTTGGCTAAGTGAAGTGCTTGGCTAATTTCTTTCTTAGCCTGAGTATTTGTAAGCACAAGTTTTTTTTTTTGGATGCATTTTCACTAGGAATGTTAAGCAAGGAGTGACTTCATTATCCATTATGTCCAAAATGTTTCCAATTTCTTTCTCCTTTGGTGTCATGTATGGTAAATTGATTTCTATACAAGTCTCAATGTTCACTATTTTGTTGAAAGGCCATCTAATGATAGATATTACAGTTACCTCTATACTACAAGTCTCACAATTTTGTATAATTTTCCTTATGTAAATTCCCAATTCATGTTTTTAACATTGGGGTAGGGATGCAACTAAAAATCTCCCCTGGTTGTGCAAATTTAACATAACCAAATGCAATTTTTTCATCATTTCCAAGAGCTATACATTTGTGCAACAAATATATCTTTTTCCCAATAAATTTTTTTCTTAATATTTTAAATATGGTAGTATTATCGATATATCAAACAAATGAATCCAAGAAAGGGTTTTTTGGTTGTAATGGTTGTATATTCAGAACTAAACTCAAATTATTTTGTCTTTTTTCCATGCTATTATCTATAGAAAACTTATATGTGATGTGTTGCATCATTTTTATGCTTTATTTAGTAACAATATCAACTATATCCCCTAAATTATCCATAAAAGCTATAGGAAATTATAGTGATAGAGTCAGATCAAAATATTTAGTCACATTAACACTTACACATTCAATAGGTATTTCCTCATTATGGCATGTAGAAGTGAGATTTATGGGTTCTAGAGATTCATGTTAGAAGTAAAATCACTGAGGGGGGTGAATCAATAATCCCAAATAATCAAACATTAATTTCAATCTTTATAAACACTTAATTAGTTACCACAATCATTCATGAATCATACACATCACTCATAGTAATGAGCAAGAAAGACAAAGTAAGATCAATCACATAACACATGACATATGTGGGAAACCCTCTTGGGGGAGAAAACCCAATGGAACCTACAATTGGACTAATATTTTATAATAACAAGAACCAATTTAGACCAATAATAATTGATCAAGGAACTATAATCCCTATTTAGTGAGACTACAATCCCACAAGGTGATATAACACCTATCTAGCTGAGCTGTAACAACAACCAAACTTTTAGAAAGTTTCACCTTTAAAGGAGGCTACAACCCTCTTAGATATTAATCTACCAAAATAACACCTATAAACACATCTACCTATGAATTGATGTCTTCAACACCTAATGATGGACCTCTGATTATCACTTTTCACCTTTTCTTATACTCAAACAACAAGAGCACTATTATGCCAATAGAATTATGACCTATTGGTCATAAAAATAATCCTTAATATATTATAATATTTAACTCATCCTTAGGTAAATCTACCCCTCCTTCACTCCATAATTCACACACACAAGCCTCTCTCAAATCTCTCCCAAGTTTCTCACACAAGTCCCACTCAAAATTTATAAACCAACGCATTTGGTTTCACTATTTATAGAGAAAACATGATAATCACTACCTTGGTCAGACATTAGGCATGCCTTAATCCTTAATTCATCTCTTACATCAAGACACAACTCAAAAATAATCTTCATAGGTCGACCATAGCATCTATGGGTACCCTTAAGGAACTACACCTTTCAATTAGGCCCTTATAGCCCTTATAGGTCTCATGTGAACCCATTAACTCCTTTAGCACTTCATCAAAAAAATAAGAACACATAACCACTACCAAAATCATGGACCCATTCCATATGATCTATAGTTCCCCCTTAAGTTCTAATAACCAACATAGTACCCTTCTACTTAAGCATAATTTGCTCAAACAACATTTCATGCACACAATCACCATGAATGAATACACAATCAAATTCTAAACCTTTATTCATATTACATATAATTGGTCAAGCCTTTATAATACACATAAATCATATTAATAGATTATAAAACACTCCCTAATATACAATTCATCAAGAGATATTGAAAAAAATATTAAAACAAGCTCAAAGAATCTTCTCAGGTCACTTACAGTTTATACATAAACACATAGTCAAATTTGAACCTTAATATCTTTTATTGTACACACTTTTAGACATATAATTTAGGTTTATTAGATGTGTCATGGATTCCTCTTCGTATTTTATTTTTATATCATGGGTAAATTCATCTTAGATAAAAAGATATGGTCCAAAAACCATAGACTATTTTTTCCTTTGCAAATTCAAATATTGTAATGCAAACGGTCACAATTAAACCTCAAATACTTTGCTCACATCTCGAGTCCTCACTGCTTAGATTAAATACACATCATAAATATTATTTTATGAGTCTCAACTTATAACACATAGTCTTATAATGCCAAATTTTAAACCTTGAACATGTTGACCTCATCTTGTGCAATCTAGAAACTTTGACTCAATGCGTTATGTTGATCTTTGTGGATTAGTCAAGTCTTTATCAAGTAGTGCTCACCATAAGCTATTATTCAAAACCCCCATGATCATGACACTTGGTACCATCTCATTACTTCTTGACTTCTTATATTAAATTTCTCCATTGATGTTGCTCAAACCTTAACCTGTGTAAAAATGACTATGGGAACCTTGCTTATCTACCTAAAAGGCCAACTTTGCATAGTCATATCTTTAACCTCGATCACTTACATGTTCTTAAATTTGGATTTAATGACCTCCTCACATAGGATAATTTAATAATGTGACAAAATACTCCTATAAACCTCAAATTTGTGAGATATAATGACATTAAAAATTCTCACTTAGATTTTTCTGCCACAGAGCCAACTATGTCAAAAACTTATCTATGAGGCCAACTTTGCTCTTGTATAATTTTCATTGTGCTTAGTTGCATGATCTGAAATTTAGTGCACAAGATCCTCTCATATATAGGATTCCATCCATATATAAATATACTCTTGATACCTTCACATGTGTGATGTATGACATCAACAAACATGCTTACTCGACTTTATTTAAACATAGAAAACACTATCAAGAAGCCTGAGAGCCCAACTTTGCACATGCATATCTTTTGATGCGGTACATCACATGACCTAAAATTTTGAAAAAATAAACTAGGTACAAAAATTAAAAAACACATATGATCATGTTCTCCTTAAACATCCATATATGTGAGATCTACGACCATAAAAATGCGTACTCAGCTCTTCTTCCCATATTGCAAATTTGGTTATTGGAAATAATGTCAAAATTCCTAGGAGCCCAACTTTATACTTACATATATTTTGATTCACTTAGGTTCATGACCTAATATTTAGCACATAATATCTAGTCACAATATTGAAAAAACACATGTGACCATTTCCTCCTAAAACTTCCATGTATGTGAATTCTAACATCATCAACATGCTTACTTAGATTTTCTACCACTTAACCAAAATGTCTAGATGAACACAATGAAGAACTTGATGAATACCACTCATGCACACAAGATCTCAAAGAATATAACACTTCTTATGGGACCTCTTACACATTCTAAATAATTTAGACTCATCCCTAATCATCTCTAAATAGTCAAACTCTAAAAATCAACCAAGCCTCTTTCAAGCATACTAGGACAAGCACATTGCCCACTTTATCATTGTTACATAAACTATCAAGGCACTTCATCCATTCACCAAGACACCTCCATGACATCACCATGACATCACTAAAAACTCTCAAACAATATCACTATTTGTCATTAATGTCAACAAACATCATTCACCTCACCTTCTCTCTCTTTAATCACTCTTACAATAGGAACTTTCTCCCCCTTTGACACAATAACAAAGTGGGAACTAACTAATCTTGATGATGTAAAATACCATCAATAGAAAAGGACCACCTTAAAAATATGATACAAACTCCCCTTACCTTGAGCCTACCTTTTATTTTCCTTATCAACTTTCTCTTGCTTCATGTCAATACTCTCTTCAACCAAGCACTGCAACTAATGAAGAAAGAACACACAAAAAATACTAAAATCTGATGTAACTCACCAAGAAACATCTGAGAAGGACTCCCCCTAATATTTCTGATCCATTTCACTTCTTTATCTTCTTCATACACCATGAAAAACCACCATACATGCTTACTAGAATTCTCTCTCAAGATACCACAAGAACCATCAAAAAAACTTCATGTTACTCACCAAATCTTATTAAGACACCTAAAAACACCCATTCTGACCCTGTACTATAACTCCTTCACAAACCTTTGAATCAATCTCATGAGCTTGTTTCTCCCCCTAACCAAAGACATTTTATTGATTCATAGAGAAAGAAATGACACCCAAGCTTTATCTTAGATACTCAAAAGTAGCTTTTGACAATGGTTTGGTCATAATATCTAAAAACTACTCTTTTGTAGGCACATGATCTAACTTAACACATTGATTAATCAGTTCTCCTCTTAATAAATTATATATAATATGAATGTGTTTAGATTTTGAGTGCATGATAAGATTCCTTGAGATAATAATGTTTCTACTCATTTTTTTGCTTTTCACATTCAGAAGAAATAAGAAACTAAGGGTTAATGGTTAGGGGTTAGATGATACCCGGATGAAGCTGTACACCGTATCTAGATGATTGAAGGAGCTCCTCTTTGGCTGTAGAAGATGACACCTATAGATAAGAAAGACTTAAACAAAGAAAATGTTAGATAGATATATGGTGGACTGCCAAGCAAAGCTCGGTCCCAGAAGTGCAAAGACTTCCTTAAGGGATGACAGTCCACTATTTGATAAAAAGAATGTCATATGAAAAGAAATGGTAAAAGACTAAACAAGAGAAATAGAGATAATGTGTACCTGTATTTTGTTATTGGTCTGTCACAGTCGCCAACATCGGTAGTCTTGCCGGCATCAGTTGGTAAATGTCACCGACATCGGTTAGGCCGCCAACGTTGGTAGGGGTTGTGGTCGACGTTGGTCAGGGCAATGGACCTTGGATGGGTTTTGGATAGGTTTGTGGTTGATAGAAGAGTCTGTGAAGGCTTACAGGGTTGTGTAGGGTTGCAGGACAGTGAGTAAGATCTGAGAAGGGACAAGGGTAGAAGGTTGTTGTAAGAAGAGGGTCAGGATAAGAAGAAGGCTTTTCAACCTCTCTGGGAAGAAAGTCAGGTTGTCTATCAACAGTAATCAAGAATATTCAATGGACTAATCACCAATGCATTCAAAAAAATACTAAAATATAAACCAAAAGAATACTTAGCTCTACTTCTGGTTGAACCAAAAGTGTAGAAGATTTGTTTTCGTTATGGCTGATGTAGGAGACTTCATGCAATCTTCTAATCTAATGTGGAGTATTTTTGCAGAGTTTCTTAGCTTGGAGAGTGATGATAGAGTGTTGATGCCTGTAAAGAGTCGAGGAGCAAGAGAATTCAGATCTTGGGAGCAAGAGAATTTGCCTTTCGGGCTGTAGTCGAGGTTGGAATTTAGTTTTAAGAAATTGATGTCAGCGATACCACTAGCGTCGGTCGACTGTTAACCGACGTTGGCGGCTAGAGAATGGGAAAAAAAGGCTATTTTTAGCCTTGTGCCCATTCTTCCATCTGCCAAGTTTGGTTGTCATTGTTAAACGATCCAAAGGCAAGTTTAATAGGCACAAGAATTAGTGGGAGAGTTAAAATTAGGTCTTAGGTAATTATGATTAGTCATAGGGCGATAAATGGCCTAAGAGCTAGGAATCCAAGGTGAGGTGTCTAGGGGGGATTATTAATTTAAAATAAGTATTTTAAATTAATAAAGTATAGGTTAGGCATGTTGAAGTTAGAAAGGGACTAAGGGGGGTTGATACTATTTTGGTGTCTACATTTGCCCCTTTTTGTCTTGTTGGTTGTTCTGATGAACTGCAAGACAAAAATAGGAGTAAGTTGCCCTAGGTATGGGATGAGGTGTAGGTTACCCCAAGTAAGGGATGAGGTTGTTTTTGTCCTGTTGGTTGTTCTGATGAACTGCAAGACAAAAATAGGAGTAAGTTGCCCTAGATATGGGATAAAGTCATTTTTGTCTTGTTGGTTGTTCTTGATGAACTACAAGACAAAAACAAGAGTAGGTTGCCCCAGGTATGGGATAAGGTCATTTTTGTCCTGTTGATTGTTCTGATGAACTGCAAGACAAAAATAGGAGTAAGTTACCCTAGGTATGGGATAAGGTCATTTGTGTCCTGTTATTCTGATGAATTGCAAGACAAAAATAGGAGTAAGTTGCCTTAGGTATGGGATGAGGTGTTGGTTGCCCCGGGTAAGGGATGAGGTATTCCCCCTCAAAGTCAGAGTTGAGGGAAGGGAACCTGAAATCAGGTGCTGATTTGACAGATAATGGATGTGTATGGTGAAGTTGAAGTGTGAACACTACAATAGTTGGGATTGTGCATATACCACTTCACGTGATAGATAGGTCAAATTGTCACAGTCAAAGGTCGAGGAGTGCTAAAATTTAAATAATCAGTCCCCAGCATTTAGTCGTAGCTGATTGGGTTAAATGATCAGAGCTGTAGCTCCAATGGTCATCATGTTCTAAGTATCTCAGGCTCAGGAAGTGCTCCTAGAAAACATGAAAATGTCACAAATATTGAGGATCAACTGGAGCACGATCTGACAATACGTGTGAAGGTCATAATGTGGGTTGTGTACAATTTGCTAACTATTCATGAGGTAGCATATATGCAAAACAACCAAGGCAAAGTTGTCTCAGAAGTGGTCATGGTCTGAGGAGATAGTCGCGATCTCCAAGGTCATTGGTCGAGTCGAGTTGTGTCATGGTATGATCTCAGGTGGCGTGTGTTGTGGTTAGGGAGATGTATGTGATCTCTTATGTGCCCCATGAGAAGTTTAGGTAACTCATTCAGTGTCAGGGCTGGCTGCTTGGTCATGATTTTGGGTTGGTATAGATAGTTGGTCCATTAGATGGATGGATGAAGGAATGGCTGAGCTAACCTCAGAAGACCCCATGTCAACTGAGTGCTACCTACATAACCCCTGTTTGAAGGGTCTCAGGCCAATGTAGTTCTCCCCAAAAGGGAAGAAGAGAGTCAAGGTTATGGACTAAGTTTTGACTAGGTTAAGTCATGGTTAAAAGTGAAATAGTTTGTCCATCAGGTAGGCAAATAAATGAATGGCCGACGTCATTAGGGAGACGAACGGGCAAATGGCCTAGCTAACCCCAGAAGACTCTGTGTCAACTGAGTGCTGCCTACATAGCCCCTATTTGAAGGGCCTTAGGCTGATGTAGTTCTCCCCAAAAGGGAAGAAGAGAGTCAAGGTTATGGATTGAGTTTTGACTAGGTTAAGTCATGGTTAAAGGTGAAATAGTTTGTCCATTAAGTGGGCAAACAAATGAATGGCCAACATCATTAGGGAGACGAATGGGAAAATGGCTGAGCTAACCCCAGAAGACTCTATGTCAACTGAGTGCTGCCTACATAGCCACTATTTGAAGGGCCTTAGGCCGATGTAGTTCTCCCCAAAAGGGAGGAAGAGTCAAAGTGGTTGATAGTTGTCTTGGTCAGGTTAGGGTCGTTAGCATTTCCCATAGGTGTGATGGTACATGCTTGAAATTGATAAGTGTATGATGATGTTACATCCTTTTCCATATTATGTGATGGTGTATTTTGTAACATTGGTTATGTTTGGTTGATATTTTCCATGTGTATTGTTGTCCATAAAAACTATTGTGAAGGGGTATGATAATTCATATAACACAAATTGGTATTTGTATTAAATAAATCATGAGGTTGTGTTAATGGTTAGAAAATGTTTTGGTTTGGTTTTGTTTGGGTTGGTTTGGTTAGAAAATGATTTGGTTGGATGTGACAAAGGTATGTAAGAAGTGAAAGGTGTTGTGCTCTTTCATTGATAGGGACCATAATGGTAGCATAGATAGGAGTTTTTGCAAACAAAATCCCCGTTCATGCATTGCGTCGTTGACCATTAGTTTGTATTAGAGAAGTAGTCGAATCACTTGACATTAAGTGAGCTCAAAATCCCTTGAGTATGTTGGGGTAGGTTTGATTATGTGAGATGTGAGGATAGCGTAACCCTTTTTAGCAAGGATAACTTTGCCCCTTTTTATAGGTGACCCTGAGAACGACTATAGGCAAGTCCATGACTTCATTTTTTTTGTCAGTCAAAATTTTATTTAATTATTTATTTTTTCATTTATTTGTTTTTTTTTTTACTAGACTTTTGGTCATGAACTTGGCTATAGAGGTTTGGAGGTTTCCCTTTTTATTAAGACAAAGCATTCATGCTTTACAAAAGGGTTGACTAATGTTTGTAGGGAAAAAGGGTTGAAAGGAATAGGGACGAGGATGATGGGGGCTGCCCAAGGGACGAGCTCAAGTTAAATGTCAAGTGAATGAGTACTTGATTAATAGTAAAATGGTCAAAGATGCAAGGCATTAAGGGGCTCAGGTTCTAGCTGGCCTTCAAGAGAAGATAGATGATAAGTCCCTGATCCATACTTGTGCTTTATGATATAAGGTCCAATCCAATTAGGAGAAAACTTGCCTCATTTACTTCTTTCCATATTGGTCACTTGTTAAAGATGATTAAGAAGTTGGTTGATGTTTAGTCGATGTTTGGTTGGTTGATGTTTGGTTGATGCTTGGTTGGTTGATGTTTGGTTGAGGACATGATAGTTAGTATAGAGTCAAATTCCCCCAGTAGCTTTTATGACAAGGACAATGTTTGACACCCATTGCAGATAATCAATGGGTTAGATAAAGGAGACAGAGAGAAGAGGTTGAAGCTCCTCTTTGATAAGGAGTGCAATGTGAGGATGCATTTTGTGAAGCTTTTGCCTGACAGGCTTAGCTTTTGGGTTTGTGATGATGTTGTGGAGAGCTTTGAATGAGGTCATATAAAGTCATCTTCACAGGGGTTGTGTGTTGAAGCTGTTTCACCATGGATTCACAGATTGTCTTTGAGGATGTTGGTTGAGACATGCCCAAGATAGTAATCTTGGGTTTTGGTTGTGGTGAGGGCTCGACAAATGGATATGTCCAAGGGATAGAATCCTTCTCTTTCCCTTTATCCTTCATGGTTTGTGATCTAGTAGCAACATTGATGGTGTTGATTTTGAACAAAGGGGTTGAAGGTGATAAAGGAACCATAGTTTGATGATGGGCTCCCAATTTAGGTGAGGATGTTTGAGGGGTATGGGATGGTGTCGGTGGTTTGTTGAAAGGGTGGTCAAGAGGATCCTTAGTGAAAAGGGTGTCTTTTTTGAAATGTTGATGGATGACAACTTTAAGAGTGTAGTAATGCTCAGTGTCATGTCCAGGTGTGCGATGATATGCACAAATTTTAGTGTCATCGAACCAAGATGGTTTTGGTCTGAGAGGGTTGTATGGTTTAAGAGGTGGGAGACTAATGCTAGAAGTTTGAAAAAGTTGGTGTAGTATCAAAGCATATGAACCCACTAATGGGTCCGTGCTTGTTGATGCACTAGGTATTGATGAATTTTGTTTGGGAGTTGTTGAGGGAGATTTGCGTGCCACCTTTTCGGTTGGTGATGTGGCCACTCGCGTAGATAACACTTTCTTTGTGAGTGGTGCTGAATTTTTTAGAAGAGGTATTTTTTTTGTGGGTAAAAGGAGTAATGGAGGCAACTTATTTTTGTTAGGTGTTGGAGTAGGAAGCACTCCTATTAA
Organism: Torreya grandis; assembly: GCA_037957365.1. NCBI lineage: Eukaryota > Viridiplantae > Streptophyta > Pinopsida > Cupressales > Taxaceae > Torreya > Torreya grandis. The sequence continues at coordinate 517,083 of JARHVA010004190.1, forward strand.
GGTGAAAGGGTGTAGGCCCAAAATAGAGGGTGATGATGATGGTGGGGGAGGATTTCTCCAGTGTGGTTTAGTAGCCTTCTCTAATATGATATGAGGACCACTATTATGGGAGGCAAGATTCAAATCGACCTTAATTTGTGGGTGAGTGAGGTTCGATATGGGGCGAACACCAAGGTATTTAACTGGTTTCGATATAGTGGAAGTTTGTGAGGGTTTAGGTTCAGATGTGGATGGTTGAGCTTCTAAAGATTTGGAAGTAGAAGCCTGGTCCTCATTGGAGACTTTGGGAGATTTTGTGGAAGGAGGGTCGTCAGTATGAGATGAGATGGGATGTGTAAGATAAGGAGCTTTGAGTCGCTCCCATAATGCCTCATGTTGTAAGTTCCTCAAATGGAGAAATCCTAAGTTTTTAGCCAGTCAAGAGAATGGTTTAGAAGCTGTTGTGCTAGGCTTTATAATTGGTTTTTCATAAGATTTGGGTGGTTGTGAGAGTGGGAATGTGTTAGAGGCGGCAATCTCAGGCCAAAGGTGAGAGAGAGCTATTACTGGATCCTCTTCAGTTGAAGTAGGTGAAGAGACAAGTTCTTCTCTCGGTAGAGAAGGAATTGGAGAATGTGACTCCTCAAGAGGATAGAGGGCAGGGATGATTGTACCTTCTACTTGCGGTTGAAGAGCAAGAAAGGTATGGTCCTCCATTGGTAGTAAGAAGGATGAAGGTGGGGCTAGCGGTGCTGGTATCGTCAAAGCATCCTCCGATATAAGAGAGGTCAATGGAGAACTAATAGGAGAAGAAGGTTCTTCTACCTGTGATGGACAAATAGGAGAAGAAGGCTCTTCTACCTGTGATGGACAAATAGGAGAAGAAGGTTCTTCTACCTGTGATGGACAAATAGGAGAAGAAGGTTCTTCTACCTATGATGGACAAATAGGAGAAGAAGGCTCTTCTACTTGTGAAGGACAAATAGGTTGACTAACCTCTTCAGACTGTGAGAGAGGTCAGTTAGGCATAAAAGGAGAGACCATGTTGACCATGCATATATTACACTTTTGGGAGTCATTGGCCATGGTCTGTACGTTGTTTTGGCTAGGGGGATGGTTAGGGAATGGTTGCCTAAAAATGTCTATGTTTTGGTTAGGTGGCACGTTTGGGTTATCTAAGACAAGATCACCTTTGTCTAGCATGTCTTGGACAATGTTCTTGAAGGTTTTACAATTGTCTGTGTCATGGCCTTTGACACGTGATAATTATAGAATTCATTCTCCCTATACCATGCAGGGATGGCACGCGAGGGATCAAATTGAGGTGGTGGTCGAATTTGGGGGAGGTTGAGGACTCCCTATTTGACTAGTTTATCCAACACAGAGGCGTATGATTCTCCTATTGGAGTATATTGATGTTGTATGTATCATTGTTGGAATTGTCATGTAATGCTTTGAGATGTTGAAGGTTTGGATTGGTTAGTTGTGGTCGATGATGATGATCTAAGTACCACAGCATTTGTTGATCCCTTAGACTTGGGATTGGAAGAAGAAGATTTGGATGAAGGGTCATTTGATTTTGGATTAGTATTTTTACTATGCAGTTTGACTTTATTTTCTTTGACAACACAGAGTTCAAGCTTCCCAGCCATGGTGAAAGCTTCGTCAAATGTGTGGAATGTTTGGACCCGCAAAGTAGATGAGATGTGTTTGGAAAATGCTTGTGAAAAGAGTTCAATGAGCTCAGGTTGAGGTAAAGAAAAGGAGAGTTGGTTGATTAAGCCTCTCTAACGGGCAACAAAATCAGCTATTGATTCATCATCAAATTGTCTGATAGAATATAGGTCTGTGATGGAGACCTTTTTAGTTATGTTAATTGAAAAGTGGTCAAGAAATAGTTGAGCTAGTCGAGTGAAGGTAAATAGAGAGTGACTGGTAATAGAACTATACCAATCAAGGGCAACACCAAAAAGCGACATGGGAAATGTGCATAGTAATAACGCATCATCATGTGCTATAAGGTAACAAGCGTGTATAAACGCTCATAGATGTTGATGTGGGTCCTCTTTACTCTGAAAGCGAGTAAACTTGGGAAGTTCCCATTGACTAGGATATGGTTAGATTGGGACTGAAGGATGAATAGGTTCATTATAGATTTGTTCATATGAGAGAACATTTCTTGAACCTGAAATGGATGTCTCAAGATTAGACACCTTATCCATCAACATCTTGATTAGATCGGTTGATGGATTTGCAGGTGGAGCACCCCCTAGGTTGTAAGGCATTTGGAAGGTGTTAGGTGGAGCGTATGACATAGTTGGTTGCACTTGTATAGGCGCAACATATTCGTAACTAGTCATAGGGATTGATGTTGAAGTCAAGGGTGGTTGTGTCATAAAGCTAGAAGGCACAACTTGGCTTGATGTCACCAAAGGTGGTTAGATGGTGGCGACACTAGTTATAGGATAGGTAGTCAATCTTATATTTATGGGTGCAAGAGTGGGTGGGATGGAGACAATTAAGTTCTGGAATGGTGTAGAACTTTGTTGAATGGTTTGTGGTTGAGGGGGTACAAAAACCCCAATGGATGTAGGTCCAAAAATAGAAGGAGAGACCACACTTTGAAGATTGGTTATGGTCAGGTTGTTAGTTGAGGCAATGGCCTGGGTGACCATGGGTTGGGTCATGGAGGCTGTTGATATGATTGTCGTTTTGACTAAGGAAGTTGGCATCCCATAAATTGGGTTGCCTAAAGGATCTTGCATTTGAATTCTCACGAGATAGTGTTAAAGAGCCTTGACATTGAGGTCAAGGAACCTTTCAAAGTCTTGATCCCCTTCAGGAACAATTAGATGTTGAGCTGGGGTTGGTCAGATAGGAGTACACTCAGTTTTTGAATTATACTCCATTTGGGGACTTGATATAGAAGGCAAAGGTGGGAGTGGTTGTTGCCTTTCATGGTCAACAAGAGTTTTGGCTTGACTATGTGTCAAAACCATCCAAGGCAAAATAAATTCAAGTTCTAAAAATTGTATGTTTTAGCCTTAGAAAACTAGAATGTGTTTTTAACAGCAAAAAGGTCAGCTTTTTAGCTTGCTATTTGAGAAGAAAGATTTTTGACAGTTACCAATGTCGATAGAAAAATTGATGTCAGTGAAGTAAGTTTGCCGATGTCGTTCAGATAACTGATGTCGGTGAAGATAAGTTGTCGATGTCGATGGAAAAACTGATGTCAGTTACTGTGTATTTCCAGAAACTTAGAAAACTAAAAGTTTTTGGAAGAAAGATGAAAGTCTGAGTTGTTTTTAGATCTTAGAATGCGACCTCACCAGCTCAAAAAATTAGATACAGACAGAAAAATAGATGATGGCAAGCAACCATTAAACGTTAATTCCTAAGAATAAATTTTAGAGTCATGGTGGCTTATGCCTTAGAAGAACATGTTTGGGAAGTTGGGCTTTTAGAATGGGTCCTAAAAGAGGCAGTCTAAGGTTGGTTTCGGGTTATGTTTTGGTGCTCAAAAGTCTGTGTTAGGTTTCGTACATGGCTTGGTGCTAGGGGCTTGCTCCCCTCACTTCACGAGCCCAGGGTCAAGCTAGATCACTTAGCCAATATATACTTCCCCTAGAGTTTATACACTGCCAGAGAACAGAGTGGGTTCTCCCCTTGGTAGTGAAGTCCAAGTAGGATTGCCAGGAAGGGTAAGGTATCCACTAGGTGATGAAATCCTAGTCGGACTTTGTCTCAGGTATGTTTAGATGTTTAGTTTGATGTGTTTGTGGTCTGGATATGTAACATATGTGCACTACGATTTATTCATAATGCACTTTTAATTACTAGATGAGAAGGCTAAATATGCATTCAAGCAGGAATGAAATGCAATAGATTTTAGCCCAAATTGAAATGTTTTTGTTCAGATGCAAACAATTAGGAAAAGGTTAAGAGCATGAATTTCACTACTCTAAGATGCAGAAAAGAAGTGACAAGAAGAAAAAATTCTTTTTAACTTGTGCTAATGGTGTCTTTTCGAAATAAGGAGATAGAAGAAGGATACAAGGAGAGAAAATTTCCTAATGCACCTATATGAAAGTTTTTTTTAGAAGAAAAAGAAATGAACCCAAGGAAAACTCCAGGGTCCCACCGAGCATGCCAGAATGTTTCTACTCATTTTTTTGCTTTTCACATTCAGAATAAATAAGAAACTAAGGGTTAATGGTCAAGGGTTAGACGATACCCAGATGAAGCTACACACCATATCCAGATGATTGAAGGAGTTCCTCTTTGGCTGTGGAAGACAACACCTGTAGATAAGAAAGACTTAAACAAAGAAAATGTTAGATAGATATATGGTGGACTGCCAAGCAAAGCTTGGTCCCAGAAGTGTAAAGATTTCCTTGAGGGATGACAGTCCACTATTTGATAAAAAGAATGTCGTATGAAAAGAAATGTTGAAAGACTAAACAAGAGAAATAGAGATAATGTGTACCTATATTTTGCTATCAGTCTATCACAGTCACCGACGTTGATAGTCTTGCTGGCATCGATTGGTAAATGTCACTGACGTCGGTTAGGCTGTCGATGTCGGTAGGGGTTGTGGTCAACATCGATTGAGGAAATGGACCTTGGATGGGTTTTAGACAAGTTTGTGGTCTACAGAAGAGTCTATGAAGGCTTACAGGGTTGTGCAGGGTTGCAGGACAGTGAGTAAGATCTGAGAAGGGACAAGGGTAGAAGGTTGTTGTAAGAAGAGGGTCAGGATAAGAAGAAGGCTTTTCAACCTCTCTGGGAAGAAAGTCAGGTTGTCTATCAATAGTACTCAAGAATATTCAATGGACTAATCACCAATGCATTCAAAAAAATATTGAAATATAAACCAAAAGAATACTTAGCTCTACTTGTGGCTAAACTAGAAGTGTAGAATATTTGTTTCCATTATGGCTGATGTAGGAGACTTTGTGCAATCTTCTAATCCAATGTGGAGTGAATTTTGTAGAGTTTCTTAGCCTGGAGAGTGATGATAGAATGTTGATGCCTGCAAAGAGTCAAGGAGCAAGAGAATTCAGATCTTGGGAGCAAGAGAATTCACCTTCCAGGCTGCAGTTGAGGTTAGAATTTAGTTTTAAGAAACTGACGTCGGCGATACCGCCGGTGTCGGTCGACTGTTAACCGATGTCAGTAGCTAGAGAATGGGAAAAAAAGGCTATTTTTAGCCTTTTGCCTATTCTTCCATCTGCCAAGTTTGGTTGTCGTTGTTAAACGGTCCAAAGGCGGGTTTAATAGGCACGAGAATTAGTGGGAGAGTTAAAATTAGGTATTAGTTAATTATGATTAGTCATAGGGTGATAAATGGCCTAAGAGCTAGGAATCCAAGGTGAGGTGTCTAGGGGGGATTATTAATTTAAAATAAGTATTTTAAATTAATAAAGTATAGGTTAGGCATGTTGAAGTTAGAAAGGGACCAAGGGGGGGTTGACACTATTTTGGTGTCTACAAATAATTATACTATTATTGTCATAATAAATAGGACAAGGTCCATTTTTTCTTACCTTATAATCCTCCAAAGTTTGTTTCATCCACATTACTTGTGTGAAAAAAGAGGCAAATACTATATACTCAACTTCTATAATTAATAAAGACACTAAGGCTTACTTCTTACTTAGCCAAGACACCAAACATTCTCCCATGAAGAATACCCCACCACTATTAATTCTCCTATCATCCACACTACCTGCTCAATCAACATCAATATATGATTTCAAAAAGAATTTTGTACTCTTGAGATACCATAAACCATAGTCTATGGTTCCTTTGAGATATCTCAAGATCTTTTTTGACTTCTTTCAAGTGATATTCTCTAGGTTTAGCTTGAAACCTTCCTAAAAAACCTATTCCTTGCATGATGTTAGGCCTAGATGTAGTAGAGTATAAAATACTTCCAATCATGGATCTATACAAAGTTTCATCAACTTTTGGTGAGTCATACAATTTACTTAACTTGCATCCTATGATCATTGGAGTACCCATTGGCTTAAAATCACTCATGTCAAACTTCCTTAGCATATTTTTGATGTATTTATATTATGAAATGAATATCCCTACATCAAGTTGATTAATCTATAATCCTAAGAAGAAAGATTGTTCTCCCAATATTGACATTTCAAACTTAGTCTTCATAGTATCTATAAATTATCTACTAATTTTATCATTGTTAGATCCAAAACCTATGTCATCAACATATACAACTATCAATTGATGATTTATTTCTTTCTTAATGTATAAGTTACTATTATCTACCCCCTTTTTAAAACCTTGACTCAAAATATACTTATTTATCCTATCATACCAAGCTCTAGGGGCTTATTTAAAACTATACAGAACCTTCTTCAATTTACACACAAAATCTTGATTACTTGACATGAAGTACCCTTCAGGTAACTCAATGTAGACTTATTCTTATAAGTTGCTATTCAAGAATGCATATTTCAAATCTATTTGATATACCTTATAACCTTTGAAACATGCATATGGTAAAAAGGGTCTAATTTCTTCAATCCTTGCCACAGGAGAAAAAGTCTCATAAAAATCTATTCTATCAGCTTGAGCATATCCTTTACACACCAATATATTCTTATTCCTTATTATTTATCCTTTCTCATTCATCTTGTTTTTGAAAACCCATTTGGTACATATCACATGTTTATATTTTGGTTTAGGAACTAAGTCACATGTTTCATTTCTTTCTATTTGATCAATTTTTTCATCCATTGCATCATTTCAAATTTCATCTTTGATAGCTTCCATAAATGTTTTGGGTTAAATCATGGATAATAGATTTGATTCTTGTTGATTTTGATTGATCAACATTCTCTTTGTAGTCTGCAACCTTGCACTAATATTTCCAATAATCTAAGAAATTGGATGATCTTTCTGAATTCTTCTAGATGGAGCTTTAAAATCTTATCTTTCTTCCTCCTCTTCATCCTTATCATCTATTTGAATGGATAACTCATCATTATTTGTAATAAAATTTTGAATTGAGTCACTTACCTACACTTTTATCTTCTTTACTCTACTTGTCTCATCTACCCTTACATTTTAACTTTCAAAAATCTTGTGAAGTCTCTTGTTGAAGCACCTATAGGTAATACTGATATAAGAGTAACCTAAGAAGATGCCCTCATCAAACCTTGAATCAAATTTGCCAGGATTCTCTTCATTTATTTTTATGAAACACCTACTCATAAACACTTTGAAATTTTTGACATTAGTCTCTCTATTCTTTCATAACTCATAAGGAGTCTTATTACTATTTACTCTAATTTGACACCTGTTTAGGATGTAAACATAAGTGTTGGCTACCTCTTCCCAATATCCATATAATAATTTTACATCTTTAATCATGGTTATACCCATCTCAACAATAGTTATATTCTTCCTTTTAACCACACCATTTTTTTGTGGTGTTCTAGTAGTAGAATATTGTCTTCTTATACCATGTTCTTCACAAAAATCATCGAATTTATGAGACCAAAACTAACCTCCTCTATCTAATATTGCACACTTTATCTTTGAACCTTTATCATTTTCCACAATATTTTTGAAAGCCACAAAATTTTCAAAAGCTTCTAATTTATTCTTTAAGAAAGAATATCCAAGTCAACCTAGTAAAATCATCAATGAGAAGCATAAAGTAGTTATTGACTTGAATACTTTAAGTTCTCATAGGTCCACATAGATCAGTGTGGATCAAATCCGATGGCTCTATAGTGGAGAATTCTTTGGTTTGGTATCTTCTCTTATTTTACTTCCCATGAATACATGCCTTTCAAAGAGAATGAGTAATATTATAAATCTTAGGCATATGCCTTACCAACCCCTTTCAATTGATTTTTATCATATTATAAAAATTTATATGTCCAAGCCTTCTATGCCAAAGCTAGATTTCTTCCAATTAATTTATGAAGCATTCTTCCTTCTTTAATTTATGGAATACATATATGTTGTTATCCATTTAATGAAAATTTGTAATTAATCTATAAAAATTTTCCTTTCTTATTTTATATACATCATCATAAAAAAATAAAATATTTCCTTGTTTACGCATTTGTCTCACACTTAAAAGATTATGTTTCAAACCTTTTATATATAAGACATTCTCAGTCCTAGTATGACCATTTTCCAAACTCACTATACCTTTGCCAACTATGTTAGCAAATTTGTTGTCACCAAATCTAATTGCACCTGAGTTGGTCTTTTTGAGAGAGATAAACTTACTCTTGTATACTATAATATGATCTGAGTATCCAATATCTATGAGCCATCTCTTATTCCCATCTTATTGAATATGTAAGGCTTCTTGAATAAACAATAACTCTTCTTTTGGTGATCTACTTATATTTTGCTTCTTTTCTTATTTAGACTTAGTCTTTTTGAAACATTTGATAGTGTCAATGACTTGCATATCCTTTTTTTTTAAAATCTATTTTGTAGTTTTTAGCTATATGACCTTGTTGGTTATAGTTGTGTCATATGAAATCCTTTTTTATCTCTAATGAGAGAGTGCAGTCTCTATATCTATGACCAAAATGATTGTAGGAGAAGAAATACCCATTAAACACATTATTCATATTTGACATCCTTTGTTATTGATCATTATTGATCCATGAATTTTTATCCTTAACCCTTTTGATGGATATGGAATCCATTTTGTCCTTGGATAAGAGTATATTTGATTAAGTCAAGACTTTAGTTTCTAAGTGTTCCATTCTTTGTTTGAGATCTTTATTCATCAATACCTATAGATTCATGATTTGTTACCTATATATTTTGCACTTGTGTCTTCACATTATTAACTTCTAATAAAACACCAATTATATTTTCTTGAAGACAATCCATAACTTCTTTGTCAACCATTGTACCTTTTATCACCTTCAAGTGGTTAAACTTTATATGAAGGACCTACTCTGATACTAATTATTAGAGGTACTATCATTGAGAGGGTGAAAGTGAATCAGTGAGCCCAAATAATCCAACTTAAATTTCAATATTTACAAACACTTAATTAGTTACCACAATAATTCATGAAGCATACACATCATTCTTAGCAATGAGCAAGAAAGACAATGCAATATTAATCACATAACACATGACATATGTGGGAAACCCTCTTGGAGGAGAAAACCCACTAGAACCTACAATTGAAATACTATCCTATAATTAAAAAAACCAATTTAGACTAGTTGAAACTGATCAAGGAACTATAATTCCTATTTAGTGAGACTACAATCCCATAAGGTGTTATAACACCTATCTAGCTGAGCTATAATAATAACCAAACATTTAACAAGTTTCACCTTGTAAGGAGGCTACAACCCTCTTAGATTTTGATCTTCCACAATAACACCTATAAACACATCCACCTATAAACTTAGGTCTTCAACACTTGATGATGGACCTTTGATTATTACTCTTCACTTTCGCTCATACTCAAATAGAAAGAGCACTATTATGCTAATAGAATTATGACCTACATGTCATACAAATAATATTCAATTTGATCTTCTCTTAAAATCATCCTCATGTAACTCTACCCCTACTTTTCTCTATAATTCATAGACATAATCCTCTCTCAAATCTCTCCTACTTTTCTCACACAAGTCCCACTCAAAATTCAAAAACCAACGCATTTGGTTTCACTATTTATAGAGTAAACACGATAATCACTACCTTGGTCAGACATTAGGCATGCCTTAATCCTTTATTTAATCTCTTACATCAATACATGACTCAAAAATAATCTTCTTAGGTTGGCCATATTGTCTATGGGTCACCCTTAAGGAACTACACCTTTCAATTAGGCCCTTGTATCCCTTATAGGTCTCATGTGAACCCATTCACTCCTTTAGCACTTCATCAAAAAAAAACATAACCAATAAAAAAAGCATGGAACCATTATATATGATCTATAGGTCCCCCTTAAGTTCCAAAAACCAACATAGTACCCTTTTAATTAAGCATAATTTTCTCAAACAACATTATGTGCACATAATCACCATGAACAAATAAATAGTCAACTTTTAGACCATTATTCATAATAGATATGATTGGTTAAGCCTTAATAATTCAAAAATATAATCCTCAGGGATTATAAAATACTCTCCAATACCCAATTAATCAATATATATAGAAACAATATCAAAACAAGCTCAAATAATCTTCTTAAGTCACTTGTAGTCCATGTACGAACACACAGTCAACTTTGAACCTTAATATCTTTTACTATACATAGTTTTATATCTTTAAATTAGGTTCATTATATGTGCCATATATTCTTATTCATATTTCATTTTTAAAACATTGAAAAATTCATCTTGGATCAAAATATATGGTCCAGAAACCACAAACTAGTTTTTCCTTTGCAAATTCAAATATTCAAATGCAAACGATCACAATTAAATCTCAAACACTTTGCTCACATTTCAAGTCCTCATTATTCAGATTAAATACACACTATAGATTTTATTATACAAATCTCAACCTTTAACACATATTTTTATAATGTCAAACATTAAAATTAGAACATGTTGACCTCATCTCATGTAATATGGAAACTTTGACTGAATACGCTTTGTCGAACATTGTGGATCAGTCAGGTCTTTATCAGGTAGTACTCACCATTATATCTTGCTCAAAAACCCCATGATCATGACACTTATCACCACCTCATTTATTCTTAAATTTTTGTATCAATGTGCTCTGTTGACATTTTTGAAACTTTAACTTGTGCAAAAATAATTATGGAAACCTTGCTTATCTACCTAAAAGGTGAACTTTGCATAGTCATATCTTTTACCTTGATCACTTGCATGTTCTCTAATTTTAGCCATATTATCTTCTCACATAGGATAATCCAACCATGTCAAAAAACAATCTTGTAAACCTCACATGTGTGAGATATAATAACATTAAAAATGCTTAGATTTTTCCACCACAAAGCCAACTATGTCAAAAACTTATCTGTGAGGCCAACTTTGCTCTTACATAAATTTCATTGTGATTAGTTACATGATCTAAAATTTATCACATAATATCATATCACATAGGTTATTTCATCCATATATCAATCTTCTCTTAATACCTTCACACGTGTGAGATATGACATCAACAAACTACTTACTCTGATTTATTTGAATATAGAAAACACTGTCAAAAACCCTAAGAGCCCAACTTTGCACATTCATATATTTTAACACACTATATCACATGACCTAAAATTTGGTGAAAATAAATTACGTATAAAAATGAACAAACTAATATGATCACCTTCTCCTAAAATGTCTATATGTGCAATATATGCCACCATCAAAATGTTTGGGAGCCCAAATTTTCACTTGAATATATTTTTATGTGCTTAGGTGCATGACCTAATATTTATTTCATAAGAAATAGACATAATAATAAATAAACCCATGTGACCATTTCCTCCTAAAACCTCTAGGCATGTTAATTCTAACATTATCAACATGCTTACTTAGATTTTGTGACACTAGACCAAAATGTCTAGATGAACACAATAAAGAACTGGATGAATACCACTCATGCACACAATCTCTAAAATCATATAACACTTTTTATGGGACCTCTTACATATTTTCAATAATTTAGACTCATCCCTAATCATCTCTAAATAGTCAAACTCTGAAGATCAACCAAGCCTCTTTCAAGCATACTAGGATAAGCACATTGTACACTTTATCATTGTCACATAGACTATCAAAGTACTTCATCCATTCATCAGGACACATCCATAACATCACCATGACATCACTAATAACTCTCCAATAATTTAGGGTCTGGACCTACCACTTTGTGTATTTTTCATTCACCAATGGCCTTACCATTATTTATGAGAGAAACATAGTCTCCGATGTACGATGCCTAAGCTTGGAAATTTGTAAAATACATGATAAGATTTATTAATAAAGTTATTTATTAAATTATTCTAATTTATACTTGTATGTAGGAGATAAATATAAATTTATACCATAACATAAGCATGGATATATGTTAAAACCTAAAAATATTAAAAAGGTACTATATAACATTTTTTTTAATGACACAATTTATGTCAATCCAAAAAAATAATACACAATTTATGTCAATCCAAAAAAATAATATCTTTTAATATCATATACTACATACTTCAATTCTTTGTTCATCCTACTTTGAAGGTATCTCCTAGGAGATACATTTCAAACATTCATCAGAGCAGAATAGTCATGTAGAGAAAAATAGCTAATTAAGTCAATATTCAACCATGTATTTTATTAGCATATAAAATAATATTGAACAATGGGGGTTTTGAGAAAAATCATATAAAAAGATTAGCTTCTTATATTTTGGGATCTTGTATGTGATTTGAACCTCTATTGTGGACCCAAAAGTTTGAAGGTATCTCTTAGGAGATACCTTTTAAACATGCATATGGGTACCTTTGAACGTTTGAAGACAATACTAAGTGATACCATGAAGGGCCTTGTAATACCTTCAAGGGTACCAATGACATTAAGTTTAAGACTTCATTTTTTAATATAAAATTACATGTGTCATGCACCCACAAACCCATAACATTTCAACACTCAAAAAATATTTTGAGTTCACCAGGTGAGTGACTCTCCATGATTATGCTAAGTGTCTCCATCTCATTTACCCAGAGACTAATAGATTGAACTTAATGTATAAAATCTTAGAGATATGTAAGAAGCATTGTGATGATGTGTGTATCCCTTTGAATTACATCTAGAATTGTTGTTATAAATAGGGACCACTTCCCTCGACCAATGATGCACCTTTTCTTTAAAGAACTTCCTTCTTTATTGAAGATCATCATGATGACATGTGTCCTCAGTGAAAGGGACTAAGACTTAGCTAAAAATGAAGAAGGGAAACTTGAGAAAGTGGAGGCTGATACACCACTTGTCAAACTCATAGAGCACATCCATGATAAAAGGCTAACTATCCCAAAACTTCAAAATATAGATTATGATCTATAGTTCTTGGCAACTTATAAGGGTATCTTCCTGTGGATGGAAGAACCCAAAAAATTTAGTTATGTAGACCAGTCAAAGCAACACTAAAAAAGGGGTGAGGCCCACCAAACTTACAAATTTTAAAGAGTAACCTTTAAAGGCATCCACTCTTCCTCCTTAGGCTGAGTTTTATTCTTCAAAGCTTTAAAGGCTTTTTCCAGATCAATGATCTCCTTAAAGGAGATGTCATTTAATCCTTGCACTATCACTTGCTTCTGGAACTCAAGCTAGGCAAGAGGCTAAAAATGGTCTCCACTTCAAAGATGCTTGGTATTTGATTGAGAGCCAAAAATATGGTTCAATCATTCTACATTTTGATTACTATCTCTTTTATCTTGTTCTCTGAGAGGATTGTGTTTTTTGCAAGAAATACTGAAGGGAGTCCCAATCAGATTAGTTTCTCAATATGCCCCTTCATATCTCAGACCACCTTCTCTAAGGCATCTAAAATTACCTTGAATTTTGATGTTGCTATGTTGTAGCTTAGGAATTCATTCACCTTCACCACCACTTGGCTTTTATCAACCATCCCTACTACTTAGAACATCTCATCCATCACACTATACAACTTATAGATAAGGATCTATGATACCTAAACCTTAGGGGACACAAAATTAAGGAATTAGTCCATAGACATGCTCACTTATGTGCTTATTCACTATGAGTCCATGATGAACCCAAGTGTTGCCTTAAATTTTGTAGTTGCATTCTTTATTCTCTTCTAATATGATATAGACAACCACTTTCAACAAATTATAGAATGGGAATTTTTATCATAATGGGCATGATCATGTCTTTCATGTATACTAGTTCATATAGGGATGTCTTTAAATCTTCTTGGGAGTAATTCAGTTGGCCCACAAAGTTGTTTTAAGATTCATATGCCATTTTCACTATCGATCATAACCCATCTTCTTGATCAACCTTACGAGATTATTATTGGTTGATTCGGCCAACCCATTCCCTTACGAGTAGTAGTTGGATGGAATCTTTAGGAAAATATCACTCTTGAGTACAAATTTTTAAAATATTAAAACCAAGAAAGAACATGCATGTGATATATTACTGGTTGAATACGTTTTTAGATTATTATCAAGTGGTGAGGAAATGTTATCAATGCCAATTCTTCACTATTAAGGAAAAACATTCAGCCATTACACTGAATCTGATTATAACTAATGAACCTTTTATGTAGTGGGGATTGGATTTAATTAGGATGATAAATCATACATCTCAGTGACTATTTATGAAATAAGATCTTGTTAATATAATTTAGAATTTGTGAAATACCTATAAGTGCATTATAATACCATCAAGGTACCCTTGAAGGTAGTATAATGCACTTCAAATTTTCTCTTAGGAGATACATTGAATATGCATATGATCAGAATTTTATTTCAAGATATCTCCTAGGAGATACCTTGAAGAGCCTTGTAATACCTTCAAGGGGTCTCCTAGTATCTACCTTGAAGATGTACACAATTGAATTTTTTTTTCAAAGTATCTCCTAATAGATACCTTAAAGGGCCTTGTAATACCTTTAAGGATAACCTTATGCATGTTTGAAATGTATCTCCTAAGAGATAATTTTAATTTACCCTTAAAGGTAATATAATGCCCTTCAAGGTATCTTCTAAGAGATACCTTGAAGGGTTTTGTAGTACCTTCAAGAGTTCTCCTAGTAAATACCTTAAACATGCACATGATTAGAATTTTATTTCAAGGTATCTCCTAGTGGATACCTTGAAGGGCCTTGTAATACTCTCAATGTTGATTTCAAAGGTTATTATAAGGGATTTTATATAACCTTGGCATGCAGGGGATAATCAAGTTATGGTTATATGAGTTAATGTGTAGAGATATTCAAAAATAATAAATAAAACACCTTCTAAACTGGAAATCCATTTTATATTCATAAATGGTGAATTGATTAATTTAAGACTTGTTCAAATATCAATTCACAAGGCATGTCATGATTGAAACTTATGATCTAAAGAGTTTAATTTGAAAGAGGCAGTGTTATTATATGATAGTAGGTTCAAAGCATTTCTAGGGAAGATGTGCACTAGATGGAAAGGACCCTATATTATTCAAGAAGGCTCATAATAGGGTACCATTGTGCTAAAATATTTATAGGGAACCATATTTTTAGGATGTCTAAATGGTTTTAGGCTTAAGCCTTACCACCTTTAATCTCACATCACAACATCCGAGAATAGAATATGTTCGAAGACCAAATCCTTCAAAATAATTATTGAACAAAATATCTAAATAGATCATCTAGATTTAAAGTTTTGATGTCAAAATCTCAAAAAAAACAAATCCTTTGGAACAATGTTTGAAAAAAATGTTTAATGAACAAATGTCAATCAAAATCCCCAAATCTCAAAGTTTATGAAAAGAAGTTCTGGGGAAAAACCCTGAATCACATAGTTTCTAAAAAAGAGGTTCTGAGGAAAATGTCTAATAAACAAGTCCCAAACACCTTCCTCAATGAACAAAAATCCAAACTTAATGTCTAAACAAAATAGTTCTAAATAAAACCATGTCCTAAAACCTACATACTATAACTTATTAAATGCATTTAATAAGTTAGTTCAAAATGTAAAATATCATTGTTTGTACTTTGTTGAAGATGGAAATTAAGGAGAAATTTGGTAAAAAAAGTACATTGAGATCAAATTAATTCCAAGAAAGTGGTGTTGACAAGATAGGTATGGTAGAAGGACTATTAATAGTCATGCAAGACCATTAATATCATGACATTTTCAAAGATTGCATCCTATTTAAGGTAGATCAAGTTAGGATGCAACAAGTGTATTCATTAAACAAAGTGGATACACAAAGTGACATAGGGTCACATCAAACACATGTTATGGGGTCATTTAAAGATTTGGGAGAAAAAAAATCATTATCAAATCCAAAATATTAAAGATGAGGAAGAGAAATCATGTGCAGGTGGTTAGTACATTTAAAGAGGTTGGCAAGAGTAAAATGGGCACCAATATCCATAAAATAAAGGGGATGAATAACACCAAAACATTACAGACTTTGATAAATATGAGTATTCTACTATCTTCTCTTGATATACTCCTGCATAGAAAAATCGAGACCCATATTTTGGTATAACAAGGAAATTAAATAGTACAAATTATAGGTTTAGTCATGGATAGGAGCAAGTTGTTGATCCCACTCATAGATGCATAGAATTTAGAAATGGGGATTGGTCTAGGTCTTCAACAAACCAAATTTAATGACCCAAATCCCTTCAACTTTATGAAAATGATCAAATTTACTCTCTTCACCCCATTGACACAACCAAGTGCATAGGTATGAGCTCTTGCATTTCAACATCCACTTTGGGGTTCTGATATAAAGAGGCTAATCAAGTTACCTAAATTCAAGCAATTATATGAGGTCATGCATACCTTTTTAAGTAGATATAACTAGGGGTTTATTCATTTTTTCAGAGATATCACCATTTGGATCAATGTATAGGCCATGATGAGAGCCACAGGTCTCCCAAATTGTTTAAAATCCTTATTTCTATACAAGTCCACTGCACCACCAATTCATTAATTTATTAAGGATAACTTTCCCACTAGAGTAGGTAGAGTAACCCTAATTTACTCCATTGAGGATGTTGTAATGTGCATTCTAGTAGAGTGTATAACAAAAAGGTTTTGGTAGATAATAAAATAGGCCAATCAGGCAACAAAAGGAGTAATTGACATTATGTATCAAATTATACACCTGAATGAGAAATTAAATTGGCTTGAGTTTTTTGCATCCAAGCTTACTACTAATATCGATAAGGTAATTTTAGGTAGATCACAAAATTTCTAATATCAGTTTCTAGTTTTGCTATTATGCTTTATCTAATGGAAGTTCCCATTAAGCCAAGTTAATGTTACTAAGGAATTTTGGCCTGCTACTACCCTTATAGGCATCACTTAGACTAAGATAGGGTAATATTATGAGCAACTAGGGTGGTATAACACATGGTGGCTTGAGGCTCTAGCTTTGATCAGGTTGTACCCTTGAATTCCACAAGATGTCATGCAATATTTAGGGTAGCATGCATCGATAACCAAGTTGTACAATGGTATTCAAATCAAGGTACATGATTTAACCATGCAAAATACAATTCCAATACCCTATTTCA
Organism: Torreya grandis; assembly: GCA_037957365.1. Taxonomy (NCBI): domain Eukaryota; kingdom Viridiplantae; phylum Streptophyta; class Pinopsida; order Cupressales; family Taxaceae; genus Torreya; species Torreya grandis. The sequence continues at coordinate 534,315 of JARHVA010004190.1, forward strand.
TCACAATGGTTGAAGCACAAGCCAAAGTATGGAGGCAGAGGGCCCTAATCATGATGTCAGTGTAGCCTATTTGAACTATCCCTCCAAGTGCACCATAATGCAAGCAAGATTAATAATAATTATAGCTAGTTACAAAACCACATGCCTCACTATAGTAGTTTGTAGCTCCCCCATATAAATAAAAAGGCAAATAGAAGGGACTTGCACAAAGAGCCTCACCACCACCAGCTAGAAAGAGATCAAGGTAAATCAAGTCTTGGTTGGACAACCCACATGTGTTAAGGATAGCTTGTGAGTGTGATCTCATTATGTTGGGGATTGATGAATAGGAATTTCTTCAATGCATGATCAAAGACATAAACCAAATGGTTTATGATAAGGAGGAAGAGGAGCTATTTTATTGGAAAGAAATGTATACTTACCAAGTGTGGAATAAGGTATGCAGTGATTGTGTGGTTGAGATTACGTAACCCCTCCCTCTATTATTGTACATATTGGAGGTCAAAAAGAAGTTTAGCATGAACTTATGGAAAAAAATTTCCAAAAATATCCAAAAGTTGGTTCATCATCTATGTAGATTGTAGATCTACCAAAGGAAGGAAGCTTGGTACAACCACTAATTCATAAATAACATACTCATTATTGGGTGAGGCCTTTAACCATCATACTAGAATATATGGTATATTTTAGAGAATCAACCATAACAATTAGTGCTCGTCAAGTGAATTCTAGGGTCACAAGGAGACATAATGATACACTTGTCCCTCCAGACAAGTCAAGAAAGATTTTCATGTGTAGAGGTATAGTTATCAAATCCAAATCTTTAGAGCAATCACAATATGATATGGAAATAAATGATATATATATGTAATGGAAGGATCTCTAAATACCACTATGCTAGATCTAGTAGAGGAAATGGATGTTGTACAGGATACCCCAGATCATGAGGAGGCTAAAAATAATGAAGAGAGGAAAAAGAGAAAAGCAGAGAAGAATAACAAGAATAAAGATGATATGGAACAAGTAGCTATGTAGGAATCCCAACATGCACAACAAGAATAATAAAAATAATACATTGAGGAGGAAAAACAACAAAAGAAGTTTGAAGAAGCTGAGGTTGGCAAGAATAAGGTTGAAGAAGTTCAGGCTGAAAGAAAGAAAGCTAAAAAAGTAGAAGCCAAGGAAGTAGAAGTTGAAAGGAGAATAAGGGATTGTGAAGAGATAGTAGGCAAGTATGAAGAGGCACAAAATGCACAAACACAAAATTAAATAGAAAAAGAGGCATGTGAGAAATATGCCAAAGAACAGTACCAGAAAGAGGAAGAAGCTAAACATGAGGAAAAGGCATAATCTACCAAGGAAAAAGCTGAGGCTATTACCAAAGCTAAAGCAGAGCTTGATGCTAAAGCTAAGGCTGAGGTAGATGCCAAGGACAAAATTATATCTAGATCCAAGGCTAAAGAGGCATCTCAAATTTAAGTTGAGGCTACAACCAAGGCTTAAGCTAAGGAAAATGTAGAAGCAAAACATATAGAAGCATAGACTATGAAAGAAAAAGAAGCTAAGGAAAAGGTAGAAGCAAAACACACAACATTCCGTAAGGGTGAAACCCAATTAGATGCACCAGAGGAGACTTCACTATCAAAGTCTCTATCTCTACCTAATGGTTTTAGGATATTCCTGCCACATCATCTCATTGCAACAATTTCTTACTACCATTGGCTCAATTTATGCCATCTCCTACCATAGTCTGAATGACATCCACCATGCTTGCTTCCACTTCTATGGAGATGTCTTTGGATGTTTCATAGCTTCCATTGTCCAAGCAAATTGAAAGAGTAGATGCATTCTAAAAATTCATTATGCAAAAGGATTCAAACTTAGAACATATTTTTTTTGGTTTTGTGAGGAGAAATCAGAAGCACAAAATCAACTTGTTAAGGCTAGGTAGCTAATCAATGCCACTTGTCATGCTCTAGTTGTGCAAGTTCTTGGTGATCAAGTAATGTCTGAGGACAAACAACTCACTATGTTGCTGACTCCACTAATAAAGGATTAGGTGAGCACACATAAACTATGCACCCAAGGGCAGGCTATCTACACTAAAATGGAAGTCATTTACAAAATATTAGAGGAATATGTACTAGTCCTAGATACTGGTATGCATCAAGCTAAGCAGATTATACAAGGAATGTTTGATTGGAGGTAACACCTTGATAAATCCTTATCTTCTACTAAACTAGAGTTCATAATGGTAGATAAAGCTAAATATATAATGAATGATTGAATGGCTACTAGAGAAACACTAAATGATGCATTTCAATAGTTTTTAGACACTAGGGATACCATGATGAAGAAGCTCTAGGTATGGAAAATGAGATAATGCACAACACATTTATGGTTATTCAAGCCCAAAAGACTACAGACAAGTTGGATGATATTATGTCAAATATCCAACTTATGAGATCAAATTCCAAAGGCTTCCTTATCATTACAAAAGAAGAAAATGTGCACAGTTTGATGTTCATTCTAATTCCAATACATATTGTTCTTATCATGGTGTGAGAAGTAATTGATAATTGGAAAATGCTCAAGCATGAACTCTCTCAGGTTAAACCATATATTGCATATATTATAGATGAACCTAATTTCATTCCACTATAGGAGCTCCAAGCAATTTTGTATAAGAGAAAATTAGATACAAAGGCATATTCTAGAAAACCACAACCTACACAACCACCTAGCCAAACTTTTGCACCACTTCTATAGTAGGTAAATGTGTAGTTCAAGTTTTGTATTTTAAGGGAAAAAATATACTTTGTAACATAGTCATAAACATTTAGAGTGGGGATAGGTTGGTTTAATACCCCTAACCTGGATGGCCACCTAGTTAATCTAGTCTATGGAAAACTACAAAGGGTGGTAGGCAAGTATTCTACTTAGTTGAAAACCCAAAAGGGTGGATAAGTAGTGAACTAGGGGTTTCAACTAGTAAATCGCACCTGAATCAATTACTGCTAATTTTGTGAAAGGCTAATCTTTTTTAGCTTTAGTCAAGATTAGAGTTCATATTTTATCTTAGGATGAAATAATAGTTTAAGTCTAGGAAAGTGTTGGATGTGGAATAGGGCCTCAAAAAATTTCAATTCTATAATTGATGGACATATGTGCACATGGTATCATTTTGTCATCTATATGATTTTTTGGATGTATTAAGCCTTGTTAACCAAGTGATAGATATAATAATGCCATGACTCTTTTCTTTTTGTATGTTGGAAAGTTGTAATGTGAAGAAATAGAGCCATGTAAAAAGTTATATAGTGTTCTGATGTAATGTAATATTATTTTGATGTGTGATAAAGAGTAATAGAATAGTTCTATTATGGTTTTCCTAAGATTCTTTTACATATTCATAGTGCATAGTGTTTACTTTGTTTTGTTTTATCTTTTTATATCTTGTATTATGTTACTTATTCTCCATAATTCTTAATGCCATGTTAGTTTATCTTTATATTTGTTGTTGTGTATAAAATTGAAGATTCTATAAATTAACTCATGTTATTATGATTCTTTTCCACTTCTTTTTCCACAAGCTATCACTATAATTATAATAGTTTGGATAATTTTCAAGAAAATTTGCTAACATTTCTTCAACATGCACACGATTGGAATTTTACTTCAAAGTATCTTCAAGGAGATACCTTAAAGGGTTTTGCAGTACCTTCAAGTGTACCCTAATGCATGTTTAAAATGCATAAGGTACCTCATAGGAGATACATTCAAACATGTATTAGAGTAATCTTGAAGGTACTACAAGGTACTTCAAGGTATCTTTTAAGATATACCTTGGAAGGGCTTGTAGTACCTTCAATGGGTATCTTAGTAGATACCTTGAAAATGCACATGATTGGAATTGTCTTTCAAGATATCTCTTATGAGATATCTTGGAGGACCTTGTAATACCTTCAATGGTACCTTTATGCATGTTTGAAAGGTATCTCTTAGGAGTTACCTTTATGGTATCTATGAAGGTACTACAATGCCCTTCAAGGTATATTCTAGGAGATACCTTGAAGGGTTTTATAGTACCTTTAAAGGTTCTCTTAGTAGATAAAGATATCTTGGAGGGCCTTGTAATAACTTCAAGGATACCTTTATGTATGTTTGAAAGGTATCTCTTAGGAGATACCTTCAAGGTAGATAGAGATACTTTGGAGGGAAATGTAGTACCTTCAAGTATACCTTTATGCATATTTGAAAGGTATCTCTTAGGAGTTACCTTCAAGGTAGCCTTGAAGCTACTATAATGCCCTTAAAGGTATATTCTAGGAGATACCTTGAAGGGTCTTGTAGTACCTTCAAGGGTTCTCCTAGTAGATAGAGATACCTTGGAGGGCCTTAAAATACCTTCAAGGATACCTTTATGCATGTTTGAAAGGTATATCTTAGGATATACCTTCAAGGTCAACTTGAAGGTACTACAATGCCCTTTAAGTTATATTTTAGGAGATACCTTGAAAGGTCTTGTAGTATCTTAAAGGGTTCTCCTAGTAGATACTATTATAACCAGCATCCCCCTTTTCTTCATCAATAAATGGGGAATCAATTTTAAATTTTGGCCTTATTTTTTTAACCTTTCTTCTAATTTTCTAAGCAAAATTTTAATCAGATTGCTCCTTAGCCTTTATAGTTAGAAGAATAAAGCATAATATTATACATTTTATGGACTAAATTTATTAATGTACACAATTGGAATTTTATTTCAAGGTATCTCCCAGGAAATACCTCGAAGGGACTTGGAATACCTTCCATGTTGATTGTAAAGGTCCTTACAAGGGATTTGATATAACTGTGGCATCTTTTATTTGGAAAGAACTGTGATGCTAGCTTAAATTTAAGAGATACCTTCAAGGTAGTCTTGAAGGTAATAAAATGCCCTTCAAGGTATCTTCTATAAGATAACTTGAAAGATCTTATAGTAACTTTAAGGGTTCTCCTAGTAGATAGAGATACCTTGGAGGGCATTGTAATACCTTCAAGGATACCTTTATGCATGTTTGAAAGGTATATCTTAAGAGATACCTTAAAAGTATCCTTAAAGGTACTACAATTCCCTTCAAAAGTATCTTTTAGGAGATACCTTGAAGGGTCTTGTAGTACCTTCAAATTTTCTCCTAGTAGATACTTTGAACATGTACATGATTGAAATTTTATTTCAAAGTATCTCTTAGGAGATTACCTTGAAGGGCCTTTTATTAATTTTAAAGGGTCTCCTCATAGATACCATGAACATGCACACAATTAGAATTTTATTTCTAAGTACTTCCTAATAGATACCTTGAACATACACATGATTGGAATTTTCATTTTGAGGTATCTTTTAAGAGATATATGGAACATGCACATGACTAGAATTTTCTTTTGAGGTATCTCCTAAGAGATACCTTGAACATGCACATGATTGGAATTTTATAAGGTATCTCCTAAGAGATACCTCAAAGGGCCTTGGAATTACTTCCATGTTAATTTCAAAGATCCTTTCAAGGTATTTGATATAACCATGGCACCTTTTTATTTGGAAAGAACCTTAATGCACATGATTGGAATTTTATTTTGAGGTATCTCCTACGAGATACCTTGAACATGCACATGATTGGAATTTTATTTCAAGGTATCTCGTAGGAGATACCTTGAAGGACATTAGAATACCTTTTATGTGTATTGAAAAGGTCCTTATTGTAGACACCTAAAACTGGCCACTGATAACCTCCAATCATGCTTTTGACCAATTTCTACCTAAAATGAACAATTTAGCCTAAAAACATTAAAACATGCTAAATGAGTTAAAATTGACATATTCAAGTGCCAATTTTGGCTAGGGTATCAATAAATGGGCCAATGTAATTTATGGGCTAGATAACTTTGATCAGATCATTTTGAGTCAAAATGCTAATTTTACACCTACGTGCTCTAAATTGCTCGTTCCTATCAAATATTTTACACAAGATTCATGCCTTTATTATTTGTTATCAGTAACATCCTAAATGGAATAATGCATCCAATTCATCTGACATTACCTTCCAACTCCAATCCAATCAAATTTTGGACCAATAACAAAGCATTATGATCAATATGGGTAATTTGTGCACAAAGTGCTTAATCATGCTTAAGAGATAATTAGACCAAATTAGAGCCTAATCAAAAAATACATGAAAACTTGTTGAATAGTTATTTTTAGAAATTAATATTGAATATCTGCATCATTAGGTGACTTCATTTCTTGGGAAGACATCCCTAGGCCATAAATGCCACAAATATTAGGATTCATGCCTCCCATGCCTCATCAAAACCCTCCATTCCTCTTAATTGATCTTCTATCCCAAATATTGATGAGCCTATTTACAAATTTTAATTGCATAATTATATTAATCCTTAGCCACACATCTCAATCTTGAGATGGATAGTTCAAGTTGATTCTAGACATTTTCAAAAATCTATAAATAGAGAGGCCATGAACATCATTTTAAATATATTTTGGTATAAAATTATAATGCATAAATATCTTCAAGAAGCCATTGAAATTAGTGTTACCATACCAAATTGATTCCAATCCAAGCTAATCGACAAGCCAAAGGTGCCAAGGAGAGATGGAGGTAGCTAAGCTTCCATTGCCAAGGACTTCATGAGCACAAGTTGAGCAAGCCACTACAACAAGCATTTTGGAGCATTCAAGGAAGGTAGAAGAGGATTTCTTATGCATTTGAGTTGTGTGTTTTATTCATGTTTGTTAAATAAGCTTTCTCTAGTGTCTAGACCTAGAGATTCTATGTTGGTTAGTGTGTTTCTTTCATTTTATTTTCATTTTGAAACTAACACCATATTAACCATCCTCTCTTGAGTCAAATTCCTAGATTCACATATGGCACGCCCGGTGGGACTAGACACATCCCACATATTAATAAGATAATTTTTTAGCTTTAAAATATTTATTTAGACCATTAAAACTCTTGAAAATTGATTTTCTAATTTTATTTTTCCATTTTTTATTTACCACAGGTTTACATAGTAACCGACATCAACTAGTAAGACCGACATCGATAGGATAGCTTAACTGACACGAGTTAGTCAAAATGGCATTGGTTGGATACCTATCATTAGTAATATTGGTATAATCAATGTCGGTTAGAAAACCATCATTGATTAGAAATTGTAATCATCATCGGTTATATAACCGACATCAGTCACTATGTTTTTCTTAAAACAAAGACCTGAGAGCTCTTTTTTTAAAAGTTTATTGTTTCAAACCTAAAGAGATTTGAATCTAAAGGACATGCTAACATATTTATTTTAAGAACAAGCTTGAAATTTTATAAAAATATGTTTATATCATCTTTTTCATGCTTAAAAATCAATTAGGAACCTTGTTTTGATGTTTAACAAAAAGCAAATTTAATCTTTTACACAAGATGCATGCCTTTATTATTTGTGTTTACTTAGTTGTTTAGATTAAATTTTTGTTTGGAAAAAAGAGGGATGTTGCATGTATCCTCTTCAAATTTTCCCCTTTAGGGAACCCTTGGAATCAAAAGTGCCATTCCTATTTCAAGTAGCCTAGTCCAAGGCTTAGAAATAAAGTCATTTAAAGCACTCCCTAAAAACTCATCAAAGTTTGGGTGACCTTGAAAATGACCCTAAAGTCTTTCTACTTTCATGCTTTCTTTATTTTTATGTAGACTTGGCTTGTGAGGGGGACTTCATCACCTCCCATGAGTTCTTTAGGGAAGCTTTGACCTAGGGTTTCACCTCTTAGCATTGACTTCATTTGGCTCCTAATTGGAGTTGCACATGGGATGTAGTAGTACTTGGACATCACACTACACTGAATAGTAGGATGTAGTGATTGTAAAAAGGATTAGACATTTTTGTAATAAGCTAAGTGATACAGACCTAAAATCCATGATTTTATTTTGCATTGTTTGGCATGAAAGTCATTATATAATTGATTCCCCTAGAACATTCAAAAACTTTTTATATCTTATATAAATCCCCACTTACTGCAGAAGTATTATTGGTGCAAGGTGCGCCTCAAAGTCCATGTCATAGTACTATAATTTGAGAGAAGGGGGGGTGTAAAAACCCTACTATATAATACACATTTACTTTTGGATGAACACTTAAAATCCTCTCAAAAGATGTATATTGATGGATTCCAACAATACCAATCAATCTTATTAGTTTAGGATCTAAGAGAGATTAATTAGCTGGTCTTGTCCTAGATTAGAGTCTTGTTTGAAGTCAAAACTTAGTGTAAACAAAAAATTCAAACCAAACATATGGTCCTAATTTTCCTTTGAACAAAGAGGTGGTATGTTGTCTACATAAGATCATCAATTTACCTTGTGTAAAGTTCATCAAAATCTTGAGAGTCATATCATCCACTTTGGCATAGTTATGTTGCCTAATTGAGTCTAGACCTTTACCAAAGTTGTTTAAGTCCTTAACTTATAATCTAAATTCAAAATTTCACCTTTATAAGTTCATAGGGTTGATGTGTTAAGTGGGTTCACCATTTTCACTAAACTTAAGGGAAATTAAGTTCAATTTCTAATTTGGGTTGAAGGCTATTTTAGACTCAAGATCATTATCACCATTTGATAGACTTAAGCCATTTTATGATAAACACTTGCACTTTAAGTCTATGTACCACAACATTTTGAGTCAAGAAAAGTAGTGTTATGTTATCAAATTTATGGGAAATTATCTTTGCCTTAAAACATTTTTGAAATAAACTTTTTCATCACACATTTTGGGTAGTACAGTATCATTACACTGCCCAAAATATTTCAAATATTTTTTCATAGACCCTCTTGCATAGAGTTAAAAAAATTTACTACATTTTCACACCAATCTAAGTGTAATTTTGTGATATTTTATCTAAAATAGTTATTCTGTTCACTTTTGTCTAGCTTGTTAGTCAAAAGAACCTAGTTTTTTACCATTTTTTATGAGAAAATAAACTATTTCTAAAGTGACTTTTGTTTCATACCTTATACCTAGTTAATTAAGTTCATGTTCAAGAATAAAATTCCTAGTGTTTTTTATAAGTGTTTCAAATCTATTAGATTAAAATTTTCATCTATTTCAAAGTCTAGCTTTTGACACCATTTGGCCAAGAGTCCTAGTGTATGCCTTGTTTGAGCCTAGCCTTTGACATCACGTTTGGCCAAAATACCTAGCAACTTTTAAATTCCTAAATTAGACTGATTTGAAACACTTTGACCTTAGAGTTTGGCATTTTGATTTTTGGTCCATTTACTTGCTTATCTTTGTGTGAACAGTGAAACATTAGATACTTCACGCTAGCTTGTTTTCCTCAGAAATATTTGAATAAACCTTTTGATACTTTTGATGAATCTAGACCAAGTTGGAACATCATCTATTTTAGACATTTTCTATTTTAGAGTTTGTATAACTCTTTGAACTTTTATCATAAAACATTGACTATGGATCCCAACTTGTATTTCTACACTCGTAGTGGACTCATATATAATCCAAGGATTAGTAATGTAGTTGTGCAAGAAAAAATGGTGTAAGACCCCTATGTGGATAATATTGATTATGAGATGGATTATTATCCCTCTTATAATACTCAATCAAGGGCATAAAGCCAAGATCTATTGGCTAATTATTTGGTTAACACACCACCTTATTTAAAATAAGACCAAGAATAAATTGCAAAATACCTAGCTATAATACCCAAAGTGGATGATCCAGTTCTTTAATAGTCATATTTTACTAATATAGATTCAACATATGATTCATTTTTGTTTGAATGACATTTGTTAGAGAATAAAGATGATATTTTGGTTAGAGCCATAGAGGTAGGGGCAAAGTTTCCAATAGACGTTCCCCATGAAAATTTACCAAGTCTAGTAATAGTGCCCCATAATATCATTTACAATAAATAGTATTCTTTTAGAAATATTATGGCTCTATTCCAAATAATGTGCCAAGATCTTAATATATCTAATCAAGGAAAAAACATCATGGAATCTCACTTTAACCAAACGTAGACAGTATATCAAACCTACCTGAATCTAGCCCATGATTTCAATCAGATGAACAAGGTGAGTAAGCCTCTTATTGACCTAGTTATTTCAATAGGGGTGTTGATAGAGTTAACTAGACAAGAGAATTTGAATTATAACCCATTTGTACAAACCACTTCGATAGATAACTTGATACATATGCTTGTTATTTAAGAAACTTCTTTAGCTTCTACATAGAATAGTGAACCAAATGTAGTAGATAATGTGCAAACAACATCTAATCTCGATCAAAGTGGTACTGACACACAAATAATTAGCCAATAATAGGTGCATGTAGTTAATCCCATGGGTAGATCATCATACCAGGGAATAGGAGTTTTTACACCCCAACCTCAATCAACTACTTCATCAAGTGTATAAACTACATGATTAGGTAATCAAACAATGGCTAATTTCACACCTCAACCACAAAATATGACTACCCCTACTCCTCCTCAATAGGTAACGAGTAGTATGCCACAATAGTAGACACAACCTAGTGTATCAATGTAACAAAAAACAAATACACTACCACCTCAATCAGGGGCAACAAATGTTCCATCTCATTAGGTAATGATGAACATAACTCTTCAATTGTAGACTAATATGTCAATTCAAAACCAAGCAATGACTAGTCAATAATGTGTAAATATTGGTCAGTGACAGATGCCAAATATATAACCTATTCTCACTTCCTCACAATGATTCATGCAACAAGGAGGTCCCCATGTTTCTCAAGTACCTACTAGACAACCATTGGTTCAAAATATGACACAAATTTAGAGATAAGGTCTTGGACCACAAGTTTCCACTCAATAGCAAGGTTTGATTAGTTGGTAGCATGTACCTTTTCAACCATAGCAGGCACAATATAGTTATAACCCTCCATCCGAACCATAAAATCCTCTAAGTCAAACCTTTATCACCAACCTAAACCAAAATATTGTGCATCCAATGTGTAATTTCAAGTACATCCTAATCTACGTATCCATATTCCTAGTCCATACCCCAACCAAACCAATATACCCCAATAAGTATCTCCATCATACCCTGGTTAAAGTGTCCCACTTATGACCTCCCAACCATCTATCCAAACCACTATTCTCCCTCAAACCAATGTTCCTTCCAATTTCTTATCCCAAGAATTACAATAGATGAAGGATGTAATTGTTGTCATTCAAGCTAGTAAATAGATTAAAAATATCAAATTGGATGATGTGTGTTCCTACCCATTCAACATAGAGTATTTGCAGATACCATTTCCTCCAAGATACAAACCACCAAAATTTGACAAATACAAAGGGAATGGTGACCCTAAGGCTCATTTGACCAAATTCTTTGGCACATGTCAACCAGTGGTATATAATGACATTTACCTTTTGCTATTGTTTCTAAGGAGCTTGGTTGGAAAAGCCTTGGAGTGGTTTTTAAAGTTTCCCAAAAATTTAGTAACAGATTTTGATGATTTTTCTAATAAGTTTGTATAGTACTTTTCCTATAATCTCGAGCATGAGATTTCATTAGTGGACTTAACGTAAGCAAAGAGAAAAGATGGTGAGAGTTTTAAAAGTTATTTATAGTGATGGAGAGCACTTGCAAGCCATTTCACCCATAGTTCACTAGATAAATAATTAGACATTGTGTTTACCAAAAAATTTCATAGTGAGATAGCTTATCATTTGGAACTACAATGTGCACATACTTTCAAGGAAATTATCGGCAAAAGCTTGTTGATTGAGTGAGTGCTCATCAATAAAGGAGTTATCAAGCTTAATTCAAATAATCAAAATCAAGGTACTAATTAGGAAAATGACCAACATCTTATTCAAGCATCAGCATCACAACTAGCATAGGCCAATAACCAAAAAAGACTGAAGAAATTCAATTGTAATAGGAATATTATGGGAAATGGAGTAACTAAATCCCATCATATCCAAATGGTAAAAAAATCATCTATACCACCTTTTCATCTTCTGTACCACCTCTCCAACCAATACCAAAAACATAATAACTAAGACTTACACAATAAATATAGTAGTCGTTACCATTGCAAACCCCTCCTAGGAGAACCATGCCTGCACATCATGTTTTTAGTGACCTAGGAGAACCTATTGAATCTATATTTTCACAAGCTTGCTACTTCTAATATAATTAGTTGGCCTATACAAAAGAATTATCTGTAAGGCATTCCTTATCTTGATTGGTATCATGAAAATGAATTATGTGACTATCATTAGGTCAAGCATAATCTACGAAGATGTGCCCAAATCAAGCATTTAATTGAGAATATGTTAGAGAATGGAGAGATAACATTAGATAATGGTGATTCCACTTCCAATAAAACTATTAGTATTTATCAAAACCCCTTTCCTTGACATAATAATTAGCAACAACAATAATAACAATGACTAATATAGTAGCAAAATCAATAGTATCAAAATCAAAGGCCAAACTAGTAGAATCAATAAAATCAGAACCCATAATGATAAAATAATGGACAAAACCAAGGTCAGAATGGTAACAACCAAAAAACCTACCATGCAGTTTCACATGACTACAATAGGGTTGTAGGTCATATTACAGGGGGTAGCATTAATACCATCTCCATTAATCCTAAACCAAGCACTAATCTACCTAGACCATTGTTAAACAACAACATTCAACCAAATTACATGGATAATCCTTTTTTGACCTAGGAATGCATACAAGAAAACTAAAAAACTAAGAAGTCCCCTTTTGAACCTTATATCTACAACTCATCCTTGCCACATGACCACATGCAAGTGCATCGGTAACTGAGACTTGTCTTGTCTGGCCCCACACCATTTCCAACATTGGTTAGCAATAATGGTCTAGTATTTAATCTTGATTTTACAATCACAACTCAAAGGTCAAAGATTAATATCCTAGTCCCATGACTAACTACCACTTTGCCTATCATTCAACCAACCATTCAACCTCAGAATAAATCATTCACTATTGACCAAGATAAAAATTTTGATATTATGGAATAATTACAAAAGACACCAGCACAAATTTATATTTTAGATTTGTTTTGAACATCAATAATCCATAAGAACATCTTGAATGAGTTTTTAACCCAATCCACTATTGCTAGTGACATATCCCTTGATAAATTTTAGGCTTTGGTCGAACACCTAGCTCCAGCCCAACAAGTCACATTCAACCAAAGTGATATATCTTCCCTTGGGCCACTCCATAATAATCTATTATACATAGAATTTCATGTAATATGGCATAAATTGAAAAGTGTTCTTATAGACAATGGATCCAACCTCAACATAGTGTCTATAAAGATCATCAAGATTATTGGATACACAATGGCAGATCTCCAGTCAGAAACAATAACAATCAAAGCCTATGATAATTAGGAAAGAGAATCACAAGGCACCATTATTTTTCTAGTTATCATGGGCCTTTGACCCATGATACACTTTACCATGTGCTTGATCTTGAGTTATCATACAATATGCTTCTAGGAAGGCCTTGGTTACATGAGATTGGTGTAGTCCCATCAATGCTGCACTAATGTATCAAGTTTTCCCACTTCGGTATGGAAGTGAATATTCCAAGAGTTTACACCCATATGAACACTACAAGCATTTTGAAGATAAATTTTAAATCTATAATTATCAGTACAACATGAATCCAAGTTCCAAGTAGGATAAAGGAAAGGCTATACTTATTTATCCTTCACCAAATAATTACATAGATCCTAATATCTTGGATTCCCACATGTCACCTCTTAAAGCTTCTAATCATTTCACCATTTTAGATAATGGACCAGGAGAGTATGTGACCCATGATACATTTCATATTTCTAATCTTCCTCAAAATATAAAAACCTTTGAGTGACCTAAAGTCACCCCACATATGTATTGGTAACAAAAGAAGAAAGATAAGGGACTTATCACATTTGTACCAGCATCTGGCGTAGAACTTGACCCTCTTGAAGGGGATAAATCATGGTTATACAAAGATAACCAAGCTGATTTTTATGAAAATGCAAAGTATCCTATTCCCAATAGGATCATGGAGCATCAAAATTATGAAGGAAGAGGCCTCGGATTGAATCAATAAGGAACTATCAAGTTAATTTCCATGACTAAGTATGAAATACCTTATGGACTTAGATTTAAACCCCCTAGGCATGACCCCACATATCTTATTCAAACTCCATCACCAAGGACTAGTGATGATGATGTTGAAAGTGAAGTAGAGTATGATCATTTCCTTACTTTTAATGACCTATTGAAAACCAACCTATTTGATAACAATGCCATTTGTACCCTTACCCTAACCATTCATCACAATCTATTACCATTATATTATCCCCAACTGATAGATTGGGACCAACAAGAATCTAGTCTACCGACTGGTGAGCTCTAGAATGATGAGGCATTCTATGACTTTTTAGGCCTTAGAGACAATGTTCCATTGGGAAATTATAAATTAGGATTCTCAATCACATTATATCTTATAGCCTATTTTGGAGAGCGAGTGAACACCCTTAGCAAAAAACAAATAAGTAAAACATTGCGGTCCCAAAGTGAAAACCTCTTTGAGGCACTATCTGACCAGGGAAAAAGTAAAGATAAAGGCCAGTCTAGTGGTGAAAACTTATTTTTGGCATCATTAGATGGGGGTGTTCATTATTATTCAAATTTAGACCAAAAAACCACCAATGATGAATTTGCCAATGGATTTGAGTTTAGCTTTGAGAAACAAAAAGTATTTGATCAAATTCTTCAAGAATTTCTAATTCTTTTTGTCACATGACTAGATATCCCATTAGGGGACTCAGATTCATCATGCTTAGGAGAAGTTGGAGATTAAGTCCTAACGGAGGACCCTGACATAATTCAATAGTTCAAGTCATTGCCTACTATCCTAGAAGATGATTTAACCCTTCTAGTTAAAGATACAATAGAGGTGAATATCAAGACCCCATCAAACTAGAAATGGATAAAATTAGGAGCATCCCTCACTAAGGAGGAACATGACATCTTTACAGCTCTATTGAGATAATTTATAGATATATTTACATGGGCCTATTTTTGCATGCTAGGTTTAGACCCCACCTTGGTTCTACACCACCTTGTGGTTAATCCTGATGTCAAACTGGTGAAACAAAAGTTACATAAGATGCATTCTCACATTCTTGTATTGGTAAATAAAGAGTTGGAAAAACTCTTAGAAGGAGGATGTATCTAATCAATTGACTACTCAGAATGGATCTTTAATGTGGTACCTATTAGTAAAAAGCCTAAAGGGATTACAATTTATACTAATTTTTAAGACATCAACAAAGCTTTTCCTAAAGATGATTTTCCCTTACCTAATATCGACATGATCATCAACTCTATGGTAGGTTATGAAATGATTTCACTCATGGATGGCTTTTCTAGATATAACCAGATCAGAATAGCACCAAAGACCAACATAAAATAGCATTCACCACTTCATGGGGAACATTTTTTTATTAGGTAATGCCAATTGGCCTTAAGAATTTTGGATCTACATATCAAAGGGCCATGACTATCATATTCCATGATATGATGCATGATATTATTGAAGATTATGTCAATAACATATTAGGAAAATCCAAAACTAGGGCTGACCATCTCACAGTGTTGCATAAAATATTTGAAAGATTATGGGAGTACAAAGTTAGACTCAATCTAAATAAATGTGTGTTCGTGTAACTTCAAGAAAATTACTTGGCTTCATCATGTCTCATAGAGGTATTGAAGCTGATTCAGCTAAAGTCCATGCTATAACCAAGACACTGCCACCAACCAATATAAAGCAACTCCATAGTTTTTAGGGTAAGATCCAATCAATCTGATGCTTCATCTCTTAGTTAGCAAACAAGTGCCATCTATTTACACACATTTTGAAGAAGGGAGTGTCATTTCACTAAGATGATCACTTCCAAATAGATTTTCAACAACTCAAAGACTATCTTATTAATCTACTTATTTTATTACCTCCTATGCCAGGAAAGTCATTCTTTTTATAACTATCAACTACTGACCATGCTCTGGGGGCACTCTTGGCTCAACATAATGACAATAAAAAAGATCATATCATATACTACCTAAGCCATACCTTGGTTACATATGAACATAACTATGCACCTATTGAAAAAGCTTGTCTAGCCATGGTCTTTGTAGCTCAAAAATTGTGTTATTACATATTAAATAATAAGACCATGGTCATTTCAAAAGTAGATCCGTTCAAGTATCTACTATCTAAAATAGATTTGTAAGGTAGAATGGATAAATAAATCATGTTTCTTAGTGAGTTTGACATAGATTATGCCAATCAAAAGGTAATCAAGGGATAATTTTTATAGATCAACTTGTTGAAGTACCTCTCATAAACACACAACCACTCACATTTCAATTTATTGATGAATCCATCAAGACCACCATTGACACACCCCTTGACGAGAAGCCCTAAAAACTATATTTTGATGGTTCATTTACTACACATGGATTGAGGGCAGGCCTATTATTTATTACACCATAGGAGGATCTAATCTCTAAATAATTTAGAATCAGCTTTCCTTATACAAACAACATGTTTGAGTATGAAGCACTTATTACAAAACTTTGAAAAGTAGTGCATTGGAATATATCTCATCTCTAAGTTTATGGTGATTCTCGGTTAATCATCAATCAGGTCATAGATCATTTTTAGACCAAAGATGACAAGCTGGTTCCATATAAAGCCATGGTCTACACTCTTAAGTAATGAATTTCCAATATTTAATTTAAGTACATACCAAGAGTTAGTAACAAAACTATATATGCCATGGCTACTATTGTCTCTCTAATTTGACAAATAGATAAAGCTAGAGAGTATCAGTTCCTCATCAAGAATTTGTCAGCACCAACTCATGAGCCTTCAACCATTGCCATGATTTGTGATATTGTTGGCCTTGATTCTATCTAATACTTATACCTTTATAATTACCTTCATGAACAATTTCTACTAGCTAACTTATCTCAAGAAAAAACCAAAGCCTTTATTCATCATTGCACTCATTATACTCTACTTGGATCCACCTTAGTCATAGTTTTGATGAAACTCTACTTCATTATTTAAATTTGGTAGAGTCTACACTAGCATCAAGAGAAGTTCATGAAAGATTACATGGTGCTCATTCTAATGGGGTAGTCCTATCTAAAAATATCTTGTGTATCGGTTATTATTGGCCCATAATGGATGCAGATGCCACTACATATGTAAAAAAGTGTGACAAATGTCAATGGCATGCTAATCTAATTTATGCCCTAGTAAAAACTTTGAAACTAATGTTGACACCATGGCCATTCTCTACATGGGGACTTGACCTCATTGGGAAGATCAACCCCACTTCATCTAATGGTCATAAACATATCATTACCACCATTGAGTATTTCACTAAGTGGGTTGAAGCTATACCCCTCACTTATGTGACTAGAAAACAAATTTTCAAATTCATTTCCAACCATCTTATTTTCTATTATGGTATCCCCTCTGACATTATATCTGATAATGTAGAATCATTTAAGAACAAGGATGTAGACCAGCTATGTACTGAATATAACATCACACAACATTTTTCTACAACATATTACCCTCAAGGTAATGGCCAAGATTAGGTATCCAACAAAAGCATAATCAATATTCTCAAAAAGATTATCAATGATGCCAATCATGATTCGCACTTGTAGATATTCCCTTCTCTTTGGGCATATTGTACCAATCATCATACTCCTGAGCCACTCCATACTTGTTTATGGTATTGAAGCCAGCCTTCCCATTGAGTTCAAATTTCCTTTACTATGCATCTCTTTCAAGCACATCCTAGATGATCATGACTATCAAGTAGCTCACCTACAAGATCTAGACCTAATTGATCAGAAATGCATAGCTACACTCAATAATATTTAAGCATAGTAGAATCAACTCAAAGGCCACTATAATTGATGTGTTAAGTATATAACATTTAAACTTAGTGATCTTATTTTTGAATAAAACCAAAAGAATAACATGACTAAGAAAAACCAAAAAGGAAAATTCAAACCAAACTAGATAGGGCCTTTCATCATTACTGTAGATTATGGATCAAGAGCATACAGGCTCACCACACTAGATAGAGATGAAATTCCTGAGCTGATGAATACTATTTATCTCAAGTGGTACTATGATTAAATGCTAAGGTGTACTATCTATAAGGACCATTTTAGTTATGAAATTTTATCACTATTCTTATTTGTACAAATACCATCCTTATATATCCTCTTCGCCATATCCACTTTCTGCTTTCATTATATCGACCGAGTGTGTTCTAAATCCTGGCCTATTTAACCTTGGTTCTTGCCATTCATTATGCAATTTTAGCATCAAGGTATCTAATCAATTTCATCAGTTGGTTCAAGTACTTTAGATAAAGATTGTATTTTGGGATAGTGTGATAGAATTTTTAGCAGTTACATCCTTCGTTTGTTATTCCTTTCTTACCACCAATCTTGCTACTAATTATAACCACCTTTAGGAAAATTAGTACCATTTATCTATGTCATTGTGTCCTAGTTTGATCCAAAACTAGAAAGCTTTCATTGAAATATAATTCATAAATAAGAACAACAAAATTCAAATAATGATATCTGTGAAAAGAGATGTTTTATTAATCAAAATTGCAGACCCAAACATATGCCTATCTCTGAGAAGAGATGTCTTATTTCCATTTTCAGTTACATCTTCATTTATACATGTTTTTAAGGTGTGAGGAGGATGTGGAATGTCACCAATATCAAGGGATACTAAGTGGTTTTACTTCCATGATTTACAACAATATAGAATTCAAGGAATTACTATTTTTAGAAACTTACTATTTTTAGACTACACTACTAAAATTGAAATTTTGGGCACTTCCATTGGGTTTTATAGGTTCAAACTTCATCAATTAGAGCTCCATACCTTTCAGGATGTTCCCCTCATTATTATCTTTCCAACAGTTCAAACGGTGAGTCAATTGGAGCTACGGTGCAAAAGTTATGGCTCCCAGAAGTTCTGCCATCAATTGGGGTGGACCCATCACCCAAATTGTCATCTGAATTGTTGCCCAGATCATAGTTATAACTACCTATGGTAAAACTAGGGGAAACGTTAAGCCTTGACATACCAAATTGCTAGTTCCTATGTCATACTATGCCTTTTTACCAATTGTGCTTATATTGTTTGAATTGACTACTACACTAGTCAAATTTTTCCATTGTATAGCATAACTACAGTGACTTGAGGTCTTCCTCTGAGACTATGTAGGTAGTGCTTGATACTTGTTGAGGTTAGCTCAGTCATCCTAAGCCACATTCTCACTATTTTTTGAGTAATTTAAGCTACACTCTCACCATTTTGTGAGCAACCTAAGCCATGCTCTTTCCATTTTGTGAGCAACCTAAGCCACGTTGTCACCATTTTTTGAGCAACCTAAGCCACACTCTCACCATTTTTTGAGTAACCTAAGCCATGCTCTCACCATTTTGTGAGCAAGCTAGGCCACATTCTCATCATTTTTTGAGTAACTTAAGCCATACTCCCACTATTTTGTAAGTAACCTAAGCCATGCTCTCATTATTTTATGAGCAACCTAAGTTTGAATGCTCTCACCATTTTATGACCTTGAGCCATTTGGTGTCCCATCATTCTTGATCAAGTTGAGATAATTCAAAAAGAAATTCCAAAAACATTTGAAAAATTGTTAGAAAAGAACAAAAATATTGACTACTTCTTTGCCTTAAGGATTATGAGAACCCTTACTAAGTTAAAAAAAATAACTTGTCATTTAGTTTCCCCATCCTTTTTGGCCTTTTTCTCTCACACACTTGTCATTTTGAAATACCATTCCTCTTTTCATATCACATCCATTCTTTTATTTTCCTTAGTTATCACATTCTTCTCATTCCCTCAGAGAGCTACATTTGGCTTGAAGTTTTTTATTGGATATTACATCCATGGAACTATGTAGGCGGCATCCACTTGCCTAGTACATATGGAGATAGCTCAGCCACCCCCTTCCTTTTCTTATATTCTCTCATTTTTTCATTTGTTAAGTTATCACATATTTCTAGGGGAAATATTCATCAGGTTTCTATTGCATTATTTGTTTAATTTTTTTTGCTTATTTTGTTTATTTGTCTACCTATTTTTTTGCTTTTAGCATTATTGCCTTGATTTAATTTATGTGTTATCATTAGGTGATTATTTGCCCATAATTATACTCAAATCCATCCATAATAATATGTTTACATTAGCATCATGGATTTTATCATTGGTGCATTATCTTCTATTGAGTATTGGATTATGGGAGTCAGTCCTTATGCATATTTCAGCCAAGTCCTCATGGTGTTATACCATGATGCCTACCAACATGTGCTACAACAAAATTCAGCTTCAATAATTCTATTCAATAATGGTGGAATCTCTTTGGCACCAACATCCTGATGTTATCCTAATCATATCCCAAATAGATTAATTAATCATAAAAGAATTTCAACCTTTATTAGTTCAGACAAGCATCTCCCTACTAGTAGGTTGTTCTAATTCCTCATTACCCTCTATGTTAACTTATCATCATCCTCAGCTAATTTTATCATGTTTACCATAACTAGGGTCCAATGATTATAACTACCTATAGGTATATCATTGCACACCATCCCACCTGCATTTCTCAATGATTATAATAACCTTTGGGTAAATTATTGTGTTGTCACCACTTTACTTTTTCTACCTATACAAGGGAATGTTGTTATCTTATTTGTCTATCCTAACTGGGGTAGCTCCATCTTCTCAATGATTATAACCACCTTTGGGCAAATCATTATGTTATCATACCACATTGCCACTATCAGGATACAATGTTTATAACTACCTTTGGGCAAACCATTGTGCACCATCCCACTTGCATTCTCAATGATTTTGACTACTTTTCAATATCATTATGTTTTCACCCCATCATCTTTCCTTTATTTGGTCCCCTCATTTCACTTCTTTCTTTTTGAGGGATCATTTTTCAACTATCTTGTGCCAACCACTCCCTCGAGGGGGCATCATATAGTTAGTTTATCATCATTGTAGTTGTAGGCATACAGGACCTTTTAATTCTTTGAGAAGATGTTACTATGCTTATAGCTTGTAATGCATTCCCAAATAGGGGCAAACTGTAGACACCTAAAAATGGCCACTAATAACTTTCAATTAAGATTTTGACCAATTTCTACCTAAAATACACAATTTTTCCTACAAACATTAAAATAGGGTAAATGTGTTGAAATTGATATATTCAAGTGTTGATTTTGGCTAGGGTATCATTAAATGGGGCAATGCAATTTATGGGATAGCTAACTTTGATCAAATCATTTCAAGTCAAAATGCCAATTTTGCACCTAGGTGCTCTGAATTGCTCTTTTTTATCAAATATTTTGCACAAGATGCATATCTTTATTATTTGTTGTCAATAACATCCTAAATGGAATAATGCATCTATTTTTTCCTTCCAATTTCAATCCAATCAAATTTTTGACCAATAACAAGGCATTCTGATCAATTTGGGTAATTTATGCACAAAGTGCTTAATCATTCTTAAGAGCTAATTAAACCAAATTAGAGCCTAATCAATAAATCCATGTAAAATTTTTGAATACTTTTTTCTAGAAATGAATATTGAATATCTACATCATCAAGTGACCTCATTTATTGGTAAGACATCCCTAGGCCATAAATGCCATAAATATCAGGATTCGTGCCTCCCATGCCTCATCAAAGCCCTTCATGCCTCTTAATTGCTCCTCTATCCCAAATATTGATGAGCCTATTTATAAATTTTAATTGCATAATTGGATTAATCCTTAGCCACACATCTCAATCTTGAGATGGATGGTTTAGGTTGATTCTAGCCTTTTGCAAAAATCTATAAATAGAGAGGCAATGAACATCATTTCTAATCTATTTTGGTGCAAAGTTATAATGAAAAAATATTTTCAAGAAGCCATTGTAATTAGTGTTATCATACCAAATTCATTTCAAGCCAAGCCAAACCACAAGCCAAAGGTGCCAAGGAAAGATGGAGGTAGCCATGCTTCCATTGCCAAGGACTTCATGAGCACAAGCCGAGAAAGCCACTATAGCAAGTATTTTGGAGCATTCAAGGAAGGTAGAAGAGGATTTCTTATGCATTTTAGTTGTGCTTTTTATTCATGTTTGTTAACTAAGCTCTCTGTAGTATCTAGGCCTAGAGATGTTATGCTAGTTAGTGTGTTTCTTTCATTTTATTTTCATTTTAAAACTAACACCATACTAACCATCCTCTCTTGAGTCAAATTAGTAGATTCACACTTACAATGGATTTGATATAACCATGGCACCTTTTTATTTGGAAATAACCCTGATGCCAGCTTTGATTGTTTATGATAATGATGTATGGCAATCTTGTAACCAACCAAAATTAGAGAGCCCCACCCAAGAGATCACCATGAATAAAAAGATGACATGTGGCATAGTATAGAAAATTCATCACTAAGTTATATTTTAAGAGACCCCAAGAGTAATTAAAAGGTGTCACATATCAAAAAGTGGCAAACTTTAGCTTTAAATCTAAAATTGATAGTAAATCAAAGGCAAATCAACACTAAATTTTATTTTTGTAATGTAATTTAATGCCAAAAGTAATAGCTTAAAGATATACAAAGTTTAAAAACTCACTATTAATGTAGCATGAACCAAAATTTCCATCAAACCTTATATTAAGAAAATCAATCTTTAAAAGGCTACTCAACTTAGCTATTATAACCTATATTTACATTTGAAGCTCTAAGTGTTTGCTCTCTCTACCACTTACATCCCCAATTCAACCAAGCTTGATCTATTCAAAGATTTCACCTGACCACCATTGTTAGAGCTTAAAAATTATAGAGAAGTACAAGAATACATTAGTTTCTACTCAAGATATTACTAGAATAACATAGGCAGGACCCTCCACTCCATGTAAGCGTGTTGCATTTAGAAATGATAATTTTCTATTTTAATACAACAATTCAGTTGTGTTCACAGACATAGAGTTCATCCCATAAGCTATAGACTCAAGGGACATTCATTATAGTATCATTTATTACAATGTTGAAGGAGCAAGGGATTTTGATGAAACTAAGACCATGCCCCACATTATTCAATTGGATTTTGACATCATTGAAATCCAAACTGCTAGTCTCCATAAGGCTACAGCCAAACTGAAGGTTATGTTATGTGTTGAACTAGTATATGGAATATTCAATAATTTGAGATGTGAAGATGGATTTCTCAATTCAATGAACCAAGGACTTCTTATTTCCTTCATTGTAAGGCCTAGCTTTGAAAGATATTATGACCTACACTTACCATAGCTAGACTACAACTAGAGCATCATTGATAACTGGTATGAGGCACAAAAACTAGAGATAATATTAGCTTCATGGGTATCAAACCCAACATGAGTGGTTTTCATGGATGACCAAGGGAATATACCCATGGGTAACAAACCCAACAGGAGTGGTTTTCATGGATGACCAAGGGAACATACCCATTCATTAGTTCAGAAAGAGAGTCAAGGTTGGCCTTTCCTTATTAAATAGAATATTTGATAATGCACACATTGGGTATGTATATATAATATCTATCCCACTATTACAAATAATTTTGGAGGATTAGTAGATCCCCTCACTTGGGGATAATATTAGCAACAATCTAGTCACTGCTATGAATGACACTTACAAGAATGGTGTTCCATTCTAAATGATGAGCTACCTATTGAATACCATCTATGTGACTACCCAATTAGGTTATAAATCATGGTCCCATGTACAAGATGAATTTTTTCCCCATACACACTCAATAATGCACATTCACCACTTCAAGCACCACATCAAGATAATTACATAATATTTCTACCCTTCTATCTACAAATCAATCACCAAGTGTGAAATGTTGAGGGTTCCTTTAGAGGTTTGACAAACATTTAAAGAAATGGGAATCTTCTCGATATATCCAAATTGTATAGTCATACAGATGGAAAGAATAATGGTGGCTCCCCTTATATTGCCAAGGTATGTCTTGATTGGTCGAGGAGGAGATTTCCTATCAACTTCTACAAGGATTTGATGTCACCTTAAGGAATAAAAAGAAGACAATCCCCCATAATACTCCTTACAAGATAAGGAAAACTAAATTTACAAATTGGTAGCACATTTTAGTAGCTACAAGGCATAGAAACTCATCCATATTACCTAAGGATGAGTTAAGGGCATGGGACCCCAATAATATCATTTCAAGGCACCTTTTCAAATTCAAAAAGGATATGGCTATGAAATATAAGCACCAAGAAGAGGTGCATAAATGGATTTATAAGGATGCAATGAATGATGAGGTAGTCCTTAGAAATGCTACAAGGAAGAATATCGAGTTGAAATGAGGCTTGATAGGGAGAAGAAGAAAGAGTATATTTCCCACCAACTCATGGGAGTATGTTTAATGTTGACTATGAGGAAGCACAAGAGGAGGAAGAATGCAATGTTATTCTCATTAGGAACAGGCATGCAAACCTCTACTATAGGTTAATCCAAGTAAATAAATCCTACCTCCAAGCTCTGAGCAAGGGAAAGCTAATAGCCAACTTGGCCCCTCTCAAGGTCCTATACTTATCTCTACATATGTTGAGGAAGTTTCCACAAAAAATTTGGATCAACCAAATCCATATGTCATTGACCTCAAGGTCTCTCAACATGGAATTGAGTTCTCAATTGAAAAATTGTAGGCATTGAATATAAGGAATATAGATAAATTTTACACATGGAAGAAGTCTCTTAGAACTACCATGAGAGGATCAGTGCCTCCTCCATCTCCCACTATAAGTACTGCATCATTTCCTTCCTTCCTAGTTGTCAATATAAATACAATTGATCCTATTTATATTATTGTTCCCACTCCCATGTTTGCATCCCTTACCATTTCTTCATTTAGGGGAACTATCCCCCACTTCATCTCCCATGCCACTACCAACATTCCACCTCCACTGAGCTCTTAAATCTCTAGTGTTAACCAATCTATAGGTTCCACCCCTTCTTAGGCAGCCATAACTAATACATCACTTTCTCATGGCTCCCCTGTATCCACTAAGCCATTGAGGCCCTTCTCATAGATGTTCCCCTTCTATAAGCCACTTAACCTCACCACGATTGATAAAATGATTGGGCCTTCAACATTGCCTTAATTAATTATTAACATGGGCCTAGATAAGTCCCTATTTGACTCACTTGGTAAATTGGACCCAACCAATTTATACATCCCTATAATAGCTTTGGCCTCTTCTTCTACCCAGGCACTTCCATTCTAGCCACTTCCTACATGACCAATATCTAATACTACCCTAAATTAGGTGAGGGATATCATACATGAATTAAGGTAAGAAAAATCTCATGTGGCCTCCTCAACACCTCAAATTGGGATGAGGTTTGATGTAGCTATAGGCACTATGTAGAGGGTGGTTAGAAGATAGGTTAATCAAACACAATAAAACATAGTTATTGTCCATGAGAGTGAAGAACCTTTACTCACTTTGATGATGAAAAAGAAACTTGACCCCAAAGAGGTGCAATAATATTTAGAGGACCCAATATACTTAGTTTAATCATAGGCAAAGTCTATAATTGCCTTGATGAAGGGGATGAAATAGGAACTAAAAATACTGAAGGAGTAAGAATTGCCAATATTTATAGACAACACTCTAATTTTAATTATAAACATTGTCATTAATATCTTTAATTTATATAAAGTGATGAAGAAGAGGTAAGAAGATGGAATCCAGCAAGCTAGTGGTCATGAAACTTAACCAAAAGCTTACACTCTATGACACTAAGCTAGCAAACTTAGTTAGAGCTACTAGAAGCAATAAATTCCCTAACCTCAAGGTTTTTTCACTTGAAGACATTATTATTGTGTAGACCATCCTCATGAATAGGAGGATTATAAAGACGTGACTTGATCAAATCAAGGATACAAATACATCCTTAGGGAAAATTAAATTCAAAATCACCTTACTGTTGAAAGATGCCATGGTCACTAAGGCAACCAAACATGATGGCTCCTTCATGGATGAATAAGAGTTCAGAGCATAAATGAAGGCATTCATGGCTAAATTCCAATAAGATATAGCCAATGTAAAGATAACTACTAAGGTAATGGGAATTGTGGCATTTTCCAATCAGAGGTTAGAAAAGGTAGATGTAATTGAGGATGCACTAAAGCTAGTACTCATAGAGCATGGTAGGATCATCCAGGAGATACCAAACTTGTTTCAACCTATGATCTTAGACTTTGCTCAGATAGACCAAGACTACATTACTTGTGTAGAGGTATGTGTTGATGCTCAACTCCCCCACTATTCCTAGAATGGGGACCATCCTATCTTAATTTTACAAAATGTCTACATATTAAGATTTATAAGCTCCTCAAATACATAGAGTTTTGATTTAATACTTCCTAAAAAAAATTGGTTAAACATTCATCTTTCAAGACATAGATGACATTAGGAATATTTATGTTATTCCAAGTTTTCTCCTATTTTCATTCAAATAATGAATAATTAACTATGAAATTGATTGAAATACACAGATGAGATTCACTAAGGATGTTCCACTTGCTTCCTTAATCAGACATCAACCTAAAGTTATCATTTCATGATGCCTCATGGGAGATCAAATTATAGATGGGATTCTAAAGGAAACACTCGATCCATAATGTGACATGTATCACCATGATGCTTATCTAAAGCCTTAAATCTTCCTGTCAAAACTTCCAACTACACCATTGGTTGAGATAAATATGCTCTATGTATGACACTTACAATGAATCTACTAGACCTATGAGATGATGCCATGTACATATTTTAGATCGACACATGGGTACACTCAGACCATCTAATCCAAGGCCCATGAGATCCCACTGAGGGAACACATAGAAACCCCTGAGCCATTTAATACAAAGTTTCTAACAGTTGTACATAAGCCCTCTAAAATATTGAGAGCAATCAAGAAACACCACATGTTCAGATCTAAGCCAACTAAGTGGCCTAGTAACATTTAGGCCTTATAGGTGCCCAGCTAAATCTGATGTGGCATGACATGTGTCAAGAGATGGTAGCCTTTAGCTTTAAATATAGAATTAATGGTAAATCAAAATAAATTTAGCACTAAGATTTGAATACAAAAGTGATAGGCTTGCCATTAATGTTTCATAAGATAGAATTGCCATCAATGCTACATTAATCAAAGCAACCTTAAAAAGTATACTCAACTCGGCTATAGCTACTCACAATCACATTTAAAGCCCTAATTATTTTCCCTTTTTTCTATCTACATTCTCAAATTGACCAAGCTTAAATTCTTCATGCATTACACCTAGACTACCATTGTTTGAGCTATAAAGTTGTAAAAAACTATAATATAAAGTTAATTTATACCTAAAATAATGCAAAAATGACTTGAATAGGACACTCTACCTCTAGTAAGGGCATTGCCTATGGAAATGATGATTTTTATTTTAGTTATTTTTAAGGATGTGGATTTTATCCCCAATGCGATAGACATGGGAGACACGCAATATATTAGTGTGTATTAAAATGTTGAAGAGGCCAAGTACCTTAATGATTCTGAGACCATGCCCCATATTATTCAGATTTCTTCTGATATATTAACAATCCAAGTTATTAGTCTTCACAAAGCCACAAAAAAACTAGAGGTCATGTCATGCATAAACCTAATATATGGCATATTCGAGATGTCAAGATGTGAGGATGGACTACTTAAATCCATACATTAGGGACTCCCCATTTCCTTCATTATGGTGACATGTTTTATAATATATTGTGACCTACCTTTACCACATGTGGAATATAACTAGAGCATCATCAAAAATTGGTATGAGGTACACACTCTAGATAAAGTCCTAACCTCATGGGTAACAGACCCCAAAGGGATTGTCTATATGAATGATCAAGGTGATATACGCATCCAATAATTTAGAAAAGGGGTAAGGATTGGTGTGGCTTTATTGAAAAGGGTCTTTGGTAATGTGCATATTAGATATGTCGACATAAGGATAAGCTCATTGTTGTAGCTAATCTTGGAGGACTAGTAGATTCCCTTACTCATGGATATTATCAGTGAGAACTTGCTTATATCTATGGAGGACACATGTAGGAGTGGAGATCCATTTTATATAATAAGTTACCTATTGGATACCATTTGTACAATGGTATAATTAGTTCCAAACACATGGACTCTCAAGTGAGATGAATTCATGCCTCAAACATATTTTGAAATGTATATTCACCATTTTAGATACCATATAAAAATAATTGTAGAGGATATTTATACCATGATATACAAGTCAATCATAGAATGTCTTATGTAGAGGATTCTATCAGAGGTTAGATAGGCACTGAGGAACATTGGCATCTTCTAGCTCTACCCTGACTATATAGTCATCCAAGTGGAAGGGGTAATCTTAGCTCCCCTTAGGATACCAAGGTATGTTATAATAAAGTTATCATAATAATATATACCCTACCAAATGCTCTACGGAATTTATGGCTACTTTAAAATGAAGAAGACACCTCCCCATAAGGTTCCTTATCAACTGGGGAAAGCTAAGGTGAAACAATGGAAATATGTGATAGTGGAAACATGGCATAGGGATTCTTACCTATTGCCCAAGGATGACCTTAGAACATGGGATCCAAATCAAGTCATTACCAAGTACCTCACCAAATTCAAGAGAGATGTGGTTGTGAAATATGAGCACTAAGATGAGGTATATGATTAGATATACCTCAATGCAATGAATGATGAGGTAGTCTTGAGAAATACAGCCATGAAGAACATACCATTTGATATGAGGCTTGACTAAGAAATACGAAAAGAAGACATAACAAGGTTGCAACTCCCACCAACATATGGGAGCATGTTTAACATAGAATATGAGTAAAAAGAAGAAGAATAAGAGGAAGATGACACTCCTCTCATCAAAAATAGACCATATAGGCCCCCACTTTAGGCTACTACAAGTGGGTATAATATGCCTCCAAGATTTGAGCATAGAGATTCAAGTGGCCAACATGGCCCTTCAAAATAAATTGTTATTGCCTTTGCACCTACTGAAGAAGTTATCATAGAAGACTTGGACCAACTAGGTCTTAATATCATCAACCTTGAGGAAGAGTAGTAACAAGTTGAGATCTCATTAGGAGGATTAGAGACATTAGCTAGGTGAATAGTTGATAAAGTCTATACAAGGAGAAGGTCCCCCAAGACTAAAATAGGCAAAATAATATCACCTTTATCAGCCTCCTAAATCCCTTCTGTAAGTACCATGTCTCTATCCTCATTTCTAGCTGTTAGCACTTTTAAAACCAACCCTACTATTGTTTCCCATGCCATCCCCATATTCACATCTCCTACCACTACTTCCTTTGGAGGCACCATTCCTCAATTCATATCCCATGTGATTGCCAAATTTTCACCTCCACCAAGCTCCCAAAGCATTGATTTTGCCTAGGCTATAAAGACAACTCCATCCCAGACAACTATTATGAACACATCCCTCGTCCTTGGCTCTATTACACCCACCAATCCATTGAGGCCCATTCCCAAATGATTCACTTGGTAGAAACTACCTCACCTCACCCTAGCAGCAAAAATGATTGGACCTCAAACACTACCTTCATTTGTTTTAGACATGAGACTAGCTAAGTCTTTGCTTGATTCACTAGGTTAATTAAAACCAACTAATTTATATATCCCTACTTTTTCCTTAGCTTATTTCTTGTCTCATATACTCGTATTACAATGACCTCTTACTTAGCCATCATCCTTAGTTTCCCTAAATTAGGTAAGAGATATGATGAAATAAATAAGGTATGAGAGGCCTCAAGCAAGCCAATCTACAACCCAAATTGGCATGAGATTTGATGCAACCACTAGGACTATGATCAGAGTGGTAAGGAGATAAGTGGAACAACCTCAATCAAGCTCAGATGTGGTGCATGAAAGTGAAGATCCATTCTTCACCCTAACTAAGAAGAGAAAGGCAAGCCCTAGAGAGGTGCAAGAGTATGAGGAAGACCCTATATCCTTAGTGCAATCATAAGATTAATTAAATATAGTCTTGATGAAAGGAATGTAATAGGAGTTAAAGAGACTAAAGGAATAAATGATTCCCACTATGTTAGAGGGCATGTTGATCTCAATAATTAGTGTTTTGATTAATGTCTTCAACCTCTATAAGGTTATGAAGAAAATATAAGGAGATGACATCCAATAGGCCAAGGCAGTCACTAAGCTCGACTAAAGTCTTGTCCACTATGACATAAAGTTATCTAACTTGGCAAGAGTGGTAGGAAGCAACAAATTTATGGATCTCAAAGTCTTGCCTCTTAAATATATTATACATGCATAGACTATACTCATGAATAGAAAGAGGATATTAAAGACCTAGTTTGACTAGCTTAAGGATGTAAACACATACTTTGATAAAATTGAGTTCAAAATTTCCCACTTAATGAAGGATGCCATGATTACCAAGGTGACCAAGAATAATAGCTCCTTCATGGAAGAGTAAAAGTTTAAAGTTCAGATGAAGGTCTTCATTACATGTTTCTAGTAGGATGTGACTAGTTCTAAGACAGATACAAAGGTGATTAACATTGTAGCATTAGTCAATCAGAGACTACATAAGGTAGAGGTAATAGAAGAGTCACTTAGGCCAATACTCATAGATCATTATAGGTTAATCTAGGGGATACCATATTTATTTAGACCCATGATCCTAGATTTTACCCAAATTGACAAAGATTATCAAGCATGTGTTGAAGTATGGACCTAGGAGGAGAATGAGAAGAAGCAAAGGCAGCAATAACAACAACAAGTTGGCCAACAATAACCTCCATCCCCTTAGGCATAGTCTATAGTCTTTTTATAAAATCAAATGTATAATATTCCATTGTTATATGGTAGTTTAATCCATTTGGAAGTATTTGGATGCCACCTATGGGCCCTCTCAAGCACTTCTTAGGCATTTTTTGAATCATATAAATAGGGTTCTCCCCTCATTTTGTAAAGTATAAAACACTTATTACAAAAATTAATACAAAGAGCCAAAGATTTCGAGATTCTATCTATAATGTTCTCCTATGTGGTTTTGTGACTTTTGAATTCTCATGTTTTTAGATGTTTTGTTGTTTCCTTTATATAAATTAATTTATCAATTATGTTTTATACATGTATTTGGTTAGTTTGAGTTTAAGTTTAGGCTAAATAATTTAGTAGCATATTTTCTTTGTATCCTCTCATTTGAAACTAGATGTGTTGTGCAATTTACTATGAGTGAGTTATCTTTATGCAATAGATGTTGTTAGACATGTGAATTTTCCTTCCTCATAAGCTTCAACTACATTTATTCATCTTTGAACATTACACTAGAGATGGTAAATGTTAGTTTCTTGTGTTTTTCCTTAGAAGTAATAAAAATTGGTATCTTCCTTCATCTTGAGCACAAATTTTTTTCTTCCCTACCCTACTCTCCCTGGGATCTATCCATGAATAACCTTAGCTTAGATCATGTTGTATATATCCATTGTTCATATACATTTTGGGTATTAACTATCAAGTATCAAAATAATTCACAAGAATTATCTAGAAACTATGTCACTACACAATATTTGTTGTCCATACAGTACGGTTTGTTTGTAGGCTTTGAAGTAGTGATCAAATCTCTACCATTTGTGTTATTCCAAGTAATAGTTGTATGAAAACTCAAGCCCAAAGTCATTCTAGGACTTTAAATTGAGTTTTAACTTTCCCCTTTTTCCCTAGTGACATAGAGAGCACTAAAAGTGTATTAATAGTATGGACCAAATAAGAAGCAGAGAAGAAGCAAAGACAAGAACAATAGTAGAAAGCTAGCTAGTAACCACCTCCAAGCCCTTAGAGAATATTTTGTTTTATCTTGTAAATTAAAATAAATAATATTCCTTTATAATCTAACATTTTAGCCACTTGGTTGTATTTGGGAACTGTTGACGCTGGAAAGTGCACCCAGTTGGCAGGAAAATGGATTCCTGCCCTCTCCCCGCAACATGTAAACTCCTCTCTCGCCTATGGGATAGCGAAGTAGGAGAGGAGAGTCTCTAGATATGGGCTAGTTCCCTCTGATGTATCTTGTTTGTTTCAGGCAACACAAAAATATAGATATATAGATATACTAGGGGGGTGAAAAGAGAGAGAGAAAAAGCGTGAAAACAAACAGCCTACTCTAAAGAGGTGATACACCAAAAATGAAAGTGACCTTCCCACATCCACACTCAGGACCAAACAAAACATACATACACTCAGATTTGGCAGAAAAGACTAGGTCTCTGGGATGACAGGGAGGTTCTTATGGAAAGCACAGGAAATAGGGACTCACCAAGGCGCTGAGAAATACACACTGTAAGTGACCTCACCTATTTTATACCTCCAAAATAGAACTCTACTCCTGGCAGTAGCAGACAGTGGCACTTTGTAGATCACAGGTTTGCTAGTGTTGAATCTGTGAGAGCATTAAGAGACAATGACTGGACACAGATTAACATTTAAGGCATACTCTGCACAATCCATCCAAATAGAGGTAAAAACTGTCTTATATTGATTCAGGTGGAAAATTTGGAGAGCAGTGCTCTTTGTAAAAGTGTGAGAAGATCCTCTGATAAATGACCAAGTTTGTGTATTTATATGGGAAGAGCCAAGAGGAGTCTCATTGGGAAGAGTGAAAAAACACTGTAGCTGATGTCATAAGTCTGCCAAGACCATGCTTGTTGCCTCGTTTTGCATGTTGGTCTTCTCCTCTGGCGGCTGGGCAAGCTTTTTCCTATGCTCTACAAGTGTTTTTTGCTGCCTGATGTTGTGGGCGGCAAATTTTTTGCCCGCTGTCATGGACTTCACATGGGACTTCTACTGACGTCAGCCGATAAGCTGCCAACTGCGGCAACTTTGCCAATGTCGGCCAATTTAATCTGTTGACCGTGGTAGTTTTGCCGACATCGGCTGATGTTAACGGCCTTTTTTCTGCCAGCTGCTTCACGTGGTGATTTTTCCGCCCTCTGCATGTGTGTAGGTGGTCTCTTTTTACCCACCTAGTGTTGTGGGTGGAGATTTTGCTGCCCTCTGCATTTTGTCTGCCCTTCTTTCGCCTTAGTGTTAAATGCCCTAACTCTTTTCCTCTTGTGTGAACATTTAAAGACTCTGTCTTTCGCTATCGTGAACGTCAACGAATGAGGCCGATGAACCAATGCTCTGAAATGGCACTGTTGAACCCTGAAGATGGACCTTGTAACCTGAAATGACTGGCTATGTAAAGTAGGTGTAAAAGGTGACCGAGATTTTGCCAGAGGGGCAAAATTGGGTCAACAAATTGACGACTCATAGGGTAAGCGTGCCTGCTATGCTTAGAACCCAGTTGCCTTACATATCCATTAGGTGCGGAGTTGGATGGTAACTTCGAAGAGAGTTCATAACAGCTTTCGAGATCCCAAAATCAAATACACAAAATTTACCCCCACAATGAAGGGAAACACACAAACCTAAAAAACACTACCCGTGCAACTGCACTTAGGGAAAATAGGGGAAACAACTAAAATCAAACTATTATATACAGCTGACTAGGAATGTTCACCTCCCTCCTGGATCAAAAGGAAAATTTCTTAAGTCCCCTTCCTGGTGAAGAGACTTATCGTGACAGGCAAGTAGCTGAAAGAAAATGATATTTGGTGACTTGCTCTTCCTGTCTGTCACCTGAGTTGGCTGGAAATTGAGGGGATCAAAATCGAACATGTCTCCAATATATACATATTTTGATTGTTTCGAGAGGCCTATTGGATGCTGGTCCTTCAAATTGGTGCCCCTCACCAAGAAATCAATTGTTGTCAGTTTATCACCGTAAGCCTTCTGATCTACACAATTCTTCTACAATGTATCATGGTCTGACCCATTCCCTTCTACCTCGCTGAAAACTTTGTCAGACTCATCCTCTATTTCCTCTCAGCCTTCTTGAAGAAGGGCGAATGTGGTGATGTCTAAAAGGGGCTCAAAAAATGATTGCTCATCCCACAAGCCTTCACTTATCTATTTAAAGTTTAGTTCTTCAAGGTATTCCTCCATGAAGATAGACTTCTCCTTTTCCTCTTTCCTGATCAGGCTCTCTAGATTTTCAAGAATATTTTCCTGATCTTCCTCTAACTCAGGTTCTTTAATGTAGTCGATCTCATCAAAATAGCAATGAAGTTCATCAAACAGAGGAGGAGAGAGCTTACCATACATTTGTTCCTCTTTGAATTGTTGGAACATCTGCATATACGCAAGGCCTGCATCTTCTCCACTGCTGATAAAGTCTTCACAAGGGGCATCAATGATGATTTCTTCTTCGTTGTCACTCATGACAACCTCCTGAAGGACTGCAGATTGGATCTTTTGTTCCTCTCCTGCCTCTTGCAAAATAGGGTCTTCCTCAAGAAGGGACGAAGTGGAGAAAACATGTGGGAGAGGGGGCAGCCCTTAAACTAGAATCGGATGATTCTCCTCCCTCCACTTGGTCAACACTTCATCAATATCAGGGGTGGCCTGATAACTCTCTTGGAAATGTGTAAGTGGGGTGTGTTCAGACATAGAATGCGTTATTTGGTCTGAACCATCCATCACACATTGGCTGAGGGAATTCTCTCTGAATTCCAAATCTGCTATTTTCCTACTCAGATCCTCTTGTAAAAGCTTTTCTTGGAGGCTGCCAGTATCATCATAGGCAGGGGAAACTTCAGCTTCTTCAAGGTTTTGAGAGAAACCTTGCTTTTCTTCTTCTATTTCTTTGCTACCCCATGATTCCACTATTTTCCCCCAATTCAGGATCTCTAAATTAAAATTCTGCTCCTGCGAATAGGTAGCAACTTTGTTTTCCACAAGGACCTGAGGCTCTTCCGCAAGGTCTGAAAAAATTAACTCCCTTTCAAGGAGTAGCTTCATCCTAGCCTCTAGGTCTTTAATTTGTTTGGCTAGGTTTTCCTAGAAGAGTCTTTCTTGGAGGTGGCTAGCATGATCCTCTTCAATGCTCTGAACTGGTTCCTGGGATTCCTTCCTCCAATCCAGAATCTGCACACTATGCTGGAGGACTTGGGGAGGTTGGGGAATGCGAGGAAAATGTTGTTGATGCATTGGATGAGGGACGTGATGGCTAGTGGTACTTTTCTCAATGGAAGATTCCTAATCTAAGGAGTTGAAAAGATTGATCTCCATGGGAGGTTGCTCTGATGCCATTTGGTGTTAGAAAGCCAGGCGCACGGGATTGGGAGCAGCTGTATTTGATGAGTTGGAGTGAGCAAGTGCAATTTGATAAAATGGATTTGGTGCAAAAGAGGGGGTTTTCTTTAGGGTAGGAGGGGGCACACAAGGCTAGCTGCCTTGAAAAGATGGATTTGTTCATTTTGGCACCTCTTCCTTCATGGATTGTATGGCTTGCGCTTGCCTAAACAAGCACTCCTCTTTATACATCAGCTCCTGCTGAATTTGTACTGCTCTTCCAGCCTATCGATTTCCATTGTTTGTCTCTCAAATTCCATCATCACCTCCCTTATAGTTGTAGGGAAACTAGGAGAACCACTTGAGGGGATTGCATAAATATCTGAAGTCTAATCACACTCATATGAAGGAAAACAAGATCCATGATTTTGAGCAAAAGAAGTATACATACAAGAAGTGGATGATTCTTGGTGGCACCAGACTGCTTAACCAACGGATTTACTCAGAGTCACTAGATGCTAAAGAAACTTGATTTGTTGTAACAGGACTAGCATCAATCCTGAAACCTTACTGTGTTAAAAAACTTATCCCACTAGGCGTGCCAAAACTGTTGATGTGCACGATACTGTATTGGTGGTTCCTCTACTATAACAGGATTAGCGAGTAACCCTACAACTTTTCTGATTAAAAACTTGGAGTCCCAAAGGGCATGCCAAAACTATTAACGCACATGGTGTTGTATTGGTGGTTCCTCTACTGTAACAGGATTAGGGAGTAACCCTACAACTTTTCTAATTAAAAACTTGGAGTCGCACTGGGCGTGCCAAAACTGTTGACGCTGGAAAGTGCACCCAGATGGCAAGAAAATGGATTCCTACCCTCTCCCCGCAACATGGAAACTCCTCTCTCGCCTGTGGGATGGCAAAGCAGGAGAGGAGAGTCTCTAGATATGGGCTAGTTCCCTCTGATGTATCTTGTTTGTTTCAAGCAGTGCAAAAATATACATATATAGATATACTGGGGGGGATGAAAAGAGAGAGAGAAAAAGCGTGAAAACAAACAACCTACTCTAAAGAGGTGATACACCAAAAATGAAAGTGACCTTCCCACATCCATACTCAGGACCAAACAAAACATACATACACTCAGATTTGGCAGAAAAGACCAGGTCTTTGGGATGACAGGGAGGTTCTTATGGAAAGCACAAGAAATAGGGACTCACCAAGGCGCTGAGAAATACACACTGTAAGTGACCTCACCTACCAGGTCTCTGGGATGACAGGGAGGTTCTTATGGAAAGCACAAGAAATAGGGACTCACCAAGGTGCTGAGAAATACACACTGTAAGTGACCTCACCTATTTTATACCTCTAAAACAGAACTCTACTCCTGGCAGCAGTAGATAGTGGCACTTTGTAGATCACAGGTTTGCTGGTGTTGAACCTGTGAGAGCATCAAGAGACAATGACTGGACATAGATTAACATTCAAGGCATACTCTGCACAATCCATCCAAATAGAGGTAAAAATTGTCTTATATTGATTCAGGTGAAAAATTTGGAGAGCAGTGCTCTTTACAAAAGTGTGAGAAGATCCTCTGATAAATGACCAAGTCTGTGTATTTATATGGGAAGAGCCAAGAGGAGTCTCATTGGGAAGAGTGAAAAAACACTGTAATTGATGTCATAAGTCTACCAAGACCATGCTTGTTGCCTCATTTTGCATGCTGGTCTTCTCTTTTAGCGGTTGGGTAGGCTTTTTCTGTGCTCTGTAGGTTTTTTTTGCCGCCTGATGTTATGGGTGGCAAATTTGCCGCCCACTGTCATGGACTTCACACGGGACTTCTGCCGACGTCGGCCGATAAGTTATCAACCATGATATTTTTGCCGATGTCGGCCAATTTAATCTTTCGACCACAGTAGTTTTGCTGACGTCGACTAATGTTAACGGCCTTTTTTCCATCGGTTGCTTCACGCAGCGATTTTGCCACCCTCTGCATGTGTGTAGGCAGTCTCTTTTTACCTGCCTAGTGTTGTGGGTGGCAATTTTGCCACCCTCTACATTTTGTCTACCCTTCTTTCGCCTTAGTGTTAAATGCCCCAGCTTTTTTCCTCTTGTGTGAATATTTGAAGACTCTGTCTTTCGCTATCGTGAACGTCAACGAACGAAGCCGATGAACCAATGCTCTAAAACGGTGTTGTCGAACCCTAAAGATGGACCTTGTAACCCAAAATGACTGGCCATGTAAAGCAGGTGTAGAAGGTGACCGAGATTTTGCCATAGGGGCAAAATTAGGTCAACAAGAACCTTTTATAGGCCCACATAAACTTGTCTTAGGCATTTTTTGAGCCTATAAATAGGGGTTTCCACCTCATTTATAACCAAAAAATAGTCGTTACCATAATTAATACAAAGAGCCAAATAATTTGAGATTTTTTATATAGTGTTATCTTGTGTGTGTTCTATGTTTTTTAAATCTCACACTTTTAGATGGCTAATAGTTTCTTTTTTGCAAGCTAATTTGGTAATAATACACATTATATGCATTTATTAGATTGATTTTAACACTAGGCTGACTAAATTGATAGTATACTTGCTCTATTTTCTTCTCATTTACAATTGAATGTGCCATGAAATTTAATGTGAGTGATTAATTTTCATGAAAATTATGTTGTTATATTAATGCATTTCCTTCCTTTAAAGCTTTAACTATATTTCTTTAGCTTTGAGCATTATGCTAGAGTTGGTAGATGCTAGTTTCATGTGTTTTGCCTCAAAAGTTAGAAAATGTGGTATCTTTGATCATCTTAAGCATAATCTCTTTTCTACCCTACCCTACTCACTCTTAGATCCACCCATTAATCACTTTAGCTTAGTTCATGATGTAAATATCTATTATTCATTTACTTTTTGGGAAATAATTGGCAAAGATTGAAATAATTTTATAAATATTAGCAAGAATAAGTGTCACTACATAAGCATTTTTTATCCCTATAGTAGGGTCTGCTAGTAGAATTTCAAAGTGGTGATCACATCTCTACTATTTGTTTTGTTTCCAGTAGTAGTTGTATAAACAACTCAAGCCCCAAGTCTTCCAGGACTTAAAATTGAGTTTCTTACTTTCCTCTTGTTCCCTGGTGACATAGGGAGCACAATAAGTGCACCAATGATCCCAATAAATTAGCCTTTAATCAATCAATCAAGTTTCCTTGAGATACCTACAGGCTTGGTTTAAAGTCAAAATATGATATAAGAAAGGGTCTGGCAGTTTTAAGTCCTTTTCTAGGCTTGTGGAGGATATTTGGACCATCAAATGCATGAACTATTGAGATGAATAACCTCAATATAGAGCTCAAGAAGGTTACATGTGAGGTTAAAATAGGGCCAATGAAATACAAATGTACATCTACAGCTATCTTCAAGATCACTGCTATAGTGAAGTGGGTGAACCATGCTTAAAGGAGACTTCAAGGGTATAGACTTTCAAGTAGGGTAATGAGATTGTTAAGATATCATCATATAGAGATCAAATTATGGGTACTTTATGTATTGTCAAAAATCCCAAAGCATCTTTAGACCCCATCATATTCCATACAAAGGACATCACATCATGCACAATGGTCTATATAGGAGAGGTTTGTTTTCATAATGA
The DNA here is from genome assembly GCA_037957365.1 of Torreya grandis. Classification (NCBI taxonomy): domain Eukaryota; kingdom Viridiplantae; phylum Streptophyta; class Pinopsida; order Cupressales; family Taxaceae; genus Torreya; species Torreya grandis. Next base: position 573,475 of record JARHVA010004190.1, read on the forward strand.
AAGAATGGTGAACATGTGAAGAAGATAATAGTATAAAAAGAATGAATTAAGCTATGGACTTTTGATGAGACCTCAAGGATCTAAACTTATTTGAATATTTAGTTCCATGAAATATTCACCTATGGCTACTTAAGGGACTCAAAAAATATGTTGACAGTCAAGATATTGAAGCAATAAGGTCTTGCATATTTTTAAAGTTCATATGGTTGTTGGGGATCAACCAACAATGGATTACACTTGTGAAAGCAATGAATGCGGAAATAAATCAGATAGATAAGTAACTGAAATGATAAATAGCACAGAACAAGATATACAAGAAAACACCCTGAAAACTTGTATTAAAAACTCTTTACAATAGGAATACAAATGAAGAACTTTTTTCTTCCACACCTCTCTCAGATGCACACAAGATCTCTCACTAGATCTCTATTCCTCAAGAGCTCTCTCTCAAGTACTATCCTTCAAACATTCACAATGTTCTACTCATACTCTATTACACACACAATAGCTTAGAAGATCTCTCCTACATATAGAAATAGGAAACTTGAGCATGCTCTTACAACAAACAGTTAAGCCTCTTCAACAAGGGCTCTAAAAATAATATTGCTAACAATAGAGATGCGAGCTTGAGTCTACAACTCAAACTCATCATGCAAACACTCGCTTCTGTCCTCGGAAATCGCTTTCTGGACACACAGGTAACCGACGTCGGTTCCTGCCTGTTCGCCTGTGACCATCGCCGGCCGCCAATACTGCCGACGTCAGCACCTCTCTAACTGCAACTGACCGACGTCGATCGCTCCTGACCGACGCCAGCGTCTGTGTAGACCTGAACCTATTTGTGTATGCTCCTTGGTGAAGCTTTTAGCTCCACACCCCTAACAATCTCCCACTTGGAGATAAACCAGCTGCACCAGTACCTGTACAGCAACATCTTCTAGCTCCTCCATCTTCAACTCAATCATGAAGACCAACAGAAGTTGAATGAAGATTCAACTTCTCCTTAGTAACCGGCTTTGTTAGCATATCAGTAGGATTCTTGTTTGTATGGATCTTCTCCAGCTTCAACTCACCATCTTCCAATACCTGCCGTATGAAGTGGTACCTTAGCTGTATGTGCTTGGTTCTAGAATGAAAAGCTGAGTTCTTAGCCAAATGGATTGCACTCTGACTGTCACTATGCAATCTGCAACTCCCATGCTCCCTTCCAAGCTCTTCCATGAACCGTGTCATCCATATCATCTCCTTGCTAGCTTCTGTGGCTGCAATATATTCTGCTTCTGTAGTTGACAAGGCTACAACCTTCTGCAACTTAGATATCCAACTAACCGCTGTTCCACCTATAGTAAAAACATAACCTGTGGTGCTCCTCCTGCCATCCAAATCCCCTGCCATATCTGAATCTACATAGCCATGTAGAGAAGTATCTGAACCTCCATAGCATAAGTGTCTACTGCTAGTTCCTCTCAGATATCTAAGGATCCATTGTACTGCTTTCCAATGTTCCTTTCCTGGATTGGCCATATACCTGCTTACTACTCCCACTGCTTGGGCAATATCCGGTCTAGTACACACCATTGCATACATCAAACTTCCTACTGCGGAAGAATATGGAACCTTGCTCATGTACTCTACCTCATCATGTGAATTGGGACATTGTTCTTTACTTAACTTAAAATGTCCTGCCAAAGGTGTGCTTACTGGTTTCGCATCCTGCATGTTGAACCGTTTCAACACCTTATCCACATAATCTTCTTGAGACAATATCAACCTGTGATTTTCTCTATCTCTCTTAATGCTCATGCCAAGGATTTTCTTAGCTGCTCCCAAATCCTTCATAGCAAACGTTTGAGCTAACTTCACCTTAAGCTCAGAGATGTCCTGCATGTGAGACCCTGCAACCAGCATGTCATCTACATACAACAATAGAATAATGTATCTACCCTTATCAAATCTCTTAAAATATACACAATGGTTGGATTGACACCTACTGTAGCCATGCTCAATCATAAACTTATCAAATTTCAAGTACCATTGCCTAGGAGCTTGCTTGAGGCCATACAAACTTTTCTTCAACCTGCACACTAGTTTCTCCTTACCCTTGACCTCAAAACCTTCTGGCTGTTCCATGTAAATTTCCTCATCTAAATCTCCATGAAGAAACGCTGTCTTAACATCTAGCTGCTCAAGATGCAAATCCTCAAAAGCAACCAAAGACAATACAACCCTTATAGAAGTCATCTTAACAACTGGAGAAAAAATCTCACCAAAGTCAATACCTGGCTTTTATGCAAATCCTTTCACAACCAATCTGGCCTTATACCTCATCTGTCCATCCTCACCTTCTTTCAACCTGTAGGTCCACCTGTTCTTCAGTGTTCTCTTACCAGCTGGCAATTCAACCAAATCCCATGTTTGGTTCTCTCTTAAGGACTCCATCTCCTCAACCATGCCACGCTCCCACTTACTCCTGGACTCCACCTGTAAAGCTTCTTCAAAACTTTCTGGTTCTCCACCATCGGTTAGCAATAAATAATATAAAGAAGGAGAATATCTAATTGGAGGCTTACTTACCCTTTCAGACCTCCTGATTGGTGTCTTGGACTCGTTTTCAACAATCTGTCCATCCAAATTTTTTGACAGTGACCGACCTCGGCCACCTGTAGACCTGTTACTGGCCGACGCCGGTTCTTCCTGGCCGACGCCGGTGCCTGGTCTACCGACGTCGGTCTCTGTATGACCGACATCGGTTTCTGTACTGCCGATGCCGGTTCCAAACCTGCTGACGTCGGTCTCTGTGTTTTCCTGTAAGTGATTATTTCTTTTTCCCACGAGCTCATTTTAGACCATAACTTCATCCAATTCATTATTGCTCTGCCCAGCTTGATCTAGTTTCCTTATCTGATCACTGTACATCACTCTTTCATTGAAAACAACATCACGGCTCCTAATTACCTTGTTAGTTCCTAGATTCCAAAATCTGAAACCAAAATCATCTGAGCCATAGCCTATAAACGTGCACCTCGTAGACTTAGCATCAAGCTTCTTTCTATTTTCCTTGTCTACGTGCACAAAGGCTTCACAACCAAAAACTTTGAGATATGAGAGATCTACCTTTTTACCTGTCCATGCCTCTTCTGGAATTCCACCATCCAGAGCTGTAGAGGGTCCTCTATTGATCAGGTACACTGCGGTGTCAATTGCTTCTGCCCAAAACTCTAAGGGCAACCCTGCATGCAATCTCATACATCTTGCACGCTCCATAATAGTCCTGTTCATCCTTTCAGCAATACCATTCTGCTGAGGTGTCCTTGGAACCGTCCTTTGTCTTCGGATTCCATTTATATAACAATACAATTTGAACTTAAGACTGCAGAACTCACCACCATTATTAGATCTCAAGCACTTTAATCTTCTGCCTGTTTCATTCTCAACCATGGCTTTCCAAATCTTAAAAGTCTCAAAAACATCAGATTTCTTTTTAATACAGTAGATCCATACCTTTCTTGTGGCGTCATCTATGAATGTAACATAGTAATGTGATCCGCCAATAGAGGCTACTGGAGCCGGTCCCCACACGTCTGTGTGAACAAGCTGCAACTTCTGCCTTTTCTTAGTAGACCCAGTCTTTAGAAAACTAACCCTTTTCTGTTTTACAAACACACAATGCTCACAAAATTCTAGATCCATACTTTTCAAATCTGAAAGCATACCTTTAGACTTAAGGATTGACATCCCCTTCTCACTCATGTGGCCAAGCCTTGAGTGCCACAATTTAGCATCCACATCTGAAGTAGATAAAACTGAAGGAGATTTGTTAGTAATACAATTACACAAATAGAGAGTACCTTCTCTCTTACCTCTGGCCATAACAAGTGCACCCTTGGTCACCTTCCAAGAATCTGCTGTGAGAGTTACTGTGCAACCCTCATCACCTAGCTTACCTCCAAAAATCAGATTTCTCTTCAAACTAGGAACATGCATCACATCCCTCAACACCCATGTGTTGCCATTCTGCATCTTTAGCTGCACTTTACCTTTGCCAATAATCTTACAAGGCTCATCATCCCCTAAGTACACTATTCCAAAATCTCCATGGACATAGTCACTGAAATATTCTCTGTTAGGGGTAGCATGGAAAGATGCACCAGAATCTAATACCCAAGATTCTATATTATTATGCAAAGAGAAAATAAGAGCATCCTGTGCAATACCTGCAACCTTTGTCTCTTCCTTTCCTTCGTGCTGATTATCCTCCTTAGGCTTTGACCAGTAATCTCTGCTTATGTGCCCCAACTTTCCACAGTTCCAGCATTGTGGCCTTCTGCCATTCCTGGATTTGGATCTGCCTCTTCCCTTAGACTTAGATCTTGATCTCCTCTTGCTCCTTTCTTTTTGCCTTCCTCTGCTCTCGAGATTTAAAGCGTTCCCGGATGTCCCAGAGGTCTCTTCTGTGCTTTTCCTGCGAATTTCCTCATTCAAAATAACACTAACCACATCCTCTACTTTTAAAATATTCGAAGCAGAAGCAGTATTAGAAACTGCCATTACCAAGCCATGCCAGCTTTCAGGCAAAGAACATAATATCAAAAGAGCCTTTATTTCATCTTCAAATACAATATTCACAGAACTTAACTGATTAACAATACCATGGAAATCATTCAGGTGATTAGAAACAGATCCACCTTCTTGCATATGCAAATTAAATAATTACTTCATTAAATATACCTTATTTGAAGCTGAGGGTTTTTCATACAAATTTGCTAACGTGGTCATTAACTCTACCATAGTTTTTGCCTATGACAAATTGGATATCACAGTGGAGGCTAGACTCAGTCTTATAGACCCAAGAGCCTTTCTGTCAAGAACTTCCCATTCTTCATCCTCCATGTCCTTGGGCTTCTTTGCTATCCCACCTAATGGTAAGTAAAGATCCTTCTGATACAGATAGTCCTCTATCTGCATTCTCCAGTGCTGATAGTTCTTGCCATTGAACTTTTCCATTCTCAACTTACTTTCTTCTGCCATTGCTTCTCCCACTCAAACAGAAATCCCTGTGAGCAACCTGTAATCCGAACACACTACACAGATCTGAACCACCTGTTAGTGATCCTGAGCTCTGATACCACTTGTTGGGGATCAACCAACAATGGATTACACTTGTGAAAGCAATGAATGCGGAAATAAATCAGATAGATAAGTAACTGAAATGATAAATAGCACAGAACAAGATATACAAGAAAACACCCTGAAAACTTGTATTAAAAACTCTTTACAATAGGAATACAAATGAAGAACTTTTTTCTTCCACACCTCTCTCAGATGCACACAAGATCTCTCACTAGATATCTATTCCTCAAGAGCTCTCTCTCAAGTACTGTCCTTCAAACATTCACAATGTTCTACTCATACTCTATTACACACACAATAGCTTAGAAGATCTCTCCTACATATAGAAATAGGAAACTTGAGCATGCTCTTACAACAAACAGTTAAGCCTCTTCAACAAGGGCTCTAAAAATAATATTGCTAACAATAGAGACGCGAGCTTGAGTCTAAAACTCAAACTCATCATGCAAACACTCGCTTCTGTCCTCAAAAATTGCTTTCTGGACACACAGGTAACCGACGTCGGTTCCTGCCTGTTCGCCTGTGACCGTCGCTGGCCGACAATACTGCCGACGTCGGCGCCTCTCTAACTGCAACTGACCGACGTCGGTCGCTCCTAACCGATGTCAGCGTCTGTGTAGACCCGAACCTGTTTGTGTATGCTCCTTGGTGAAGCTTTTAGCTCCACACCCCTAACAATCTCCCACTTGGAGATAAACCAGCTGCACCAGTACCTGTACAGCAACATCTTCTAGCTCCTCCATCTTCAACTCAATCATGAAGACCAACAGAAGTTGAATGAAGATTCAACTTCTCCTTAGTAACCGGCTTTGTTAGCATATCAGCAGGATTCTTGTCTGTATGGATCTTCTCCAGCTTCAACTCACCATCTTCCAATACCTGCCGTATGAAGTGGTACCTTAGCTGTATGTGCTTGGTTCTAGAATGAAAAGCTGAGTTCTTAGCCAAATGGATTGCACTCTGACTGTCACTATGCAATCTGTAACTCCCATGCTCCCTTCCAAGCTCTTCCATGAACCGTGTCATCCATATCATCTCCTTGCTAGCTTCTGTGGATGCAATATACTCTGCTTCTGTAGTTGACAAGGCTACAACCTTCTGCAACTTAGATATTCAACTAACCGTTGTTCCACCTACAGTAAAAACATAACCTGTGGTGCTCCTCCTGCCATCCAAATCCCCTGCCATATCTGAATCTACATAGCCATGTAGAGAAGTATCTGAACCTCCATAGCATAAGTGTCTACTGCTGGTTCCTCTCAGATATCTAAGGATCCATTGTACTGCTTTTCAATGTTCCTTTCCTGGATTGGCCATATACCTGCTTACTACTCCCACTGCTTGGGCAATATCCGGTCTAGTACACACCATTGCATACATCAAACTTCCTACTGCGGAAGAATATAGAACCTTACTCATGTACTCTACCTCATCATGTGAATTGGGACATTGTTCTTTACTTAACTTAAAATGTCCTGCCAAAGGTGTGCTTACCGGTTTCGCATCCTGCATGTTGAACCGTTTCAACACCTTGTCCACATAATCTTCTTGAGACAATATCAACCTATGATTTTCTCTGTCTCTCTTAATGCTCATGCCAAGGATTTTCTTAGCTGCTCCCAAATCCTTCATAGCAAACGTTTGAGCTAACTTCACCTTAAGCTCAGAGATGTCTTGCATGTGAGACCCTGCAACCAGCATATCATCTACATACAACAATAGAATAATGTATCTACCATTATCAAATCTCTTAAAATATACACAATGGTTGGATTGACACCTACTGTAGCCATGCTCAGTCATAAACCTGTCAAATTTCAAGTACCATTGCCTAGGAGCTTGCTTGAGGCCATACAAGCTTTTCTTCAACCTGCACACTAGTTTCTCCTTACCCTTGACCTCAAAACCTTCTAGCTGTTCCATGTAAATTTCCTCATCTAAATCTCCATGAAGAAACGATGTCTTAACATCTAGCTGCTCAAGATGCAAATCCTCAAAAGCAACCAAAGACAATACAACCCTTATAGAAGTCATCTTAACAACCGGAGAAAAAATCTCACCAAAGTCAATACCTGGCTTTTGTGCAAATCCTTTCACAACCAATCTGGCCTTATACCTCATCTGTCCATCCTCACCTTCTTTCAACCTGTAGGTCCACCTGTTCTTCAGTGTTCTCTTACCAGCTGGCAATTCAACCAAATCCCATGTTTGGTTCTCTCTTAAGGACTCCATCTCCTCAACCATGCCACGCTCCCACTTACTCCTGGACTCCACCTGTAAAGCTTCTTCAAAACTTTCTAGTTCTCCACCATCGGTTAGCAATAAATAATATAATGAAGGAGAATATCTAATTGGAGGCTTACTTACCCTTTCAGACCTCCTGATTGGTGTCTTGGACTCATTTTCAACAATCTGTCCATCCAAATTTTCTGACAGTGACCGACCTCGGCCACCTGTAGACCTGTTACTGGCCGACGCCGGTTCTTCCTGGCCGACGCCGGTGCCTGGTCTGCCGACGTCGGTCTCTGTATGACCGACATCGGTTTCTGTACTGCCGACGCCGGTTCCAAACCTGCCGACGTCGGTCTCTGTGTTTTCCTGTAAGTGATTATTTTTTTTTCCCGCGAGCTCATTTTGGACCATAACTTCGTCCAATTCATTATTGCTCTGCCCAGCTTGATCTAGCTTCCTTATCTGATCACTGTACATCACTCTTTCATTGAAAACAACATCACGGCTCCTAATTACCTTGTTAGTTCCTAGATTCCAAAATCTGAAACCAAAATCATCTGAGCCATAGCCTATAAACGTGCACCTCGTAGACTTAGCATCAAGCTTCTTTCTATTTTCCTTGTCTACGTGCACAAAGGCTTCACAACCAAAAACTTTGAGATATGAGAGATCTACCTTTTTACCTGTCCATGCCTCTTCTGGAATTCCACCATCCAGAGCTGTAGAGGGTCCTATGTTGATCAGGTACACTGCGGTGTCAACTGCTTCTGCCCAAAACTCTAAGGGCAACCCTGCATGCAATCTCATACATCTTGCACGCTCCATAATAGTCCTGTTCATCTTTTCAGCAATACCATTCTGCTGAGGTGTCCTTGGAACCGTCCTTTATCTTCGGATTCCATTTATATAACAATACAATTTGAACTTAAGACTGCAGAACTCACCACCATTATCAGATCTCAAGCACTTTAATCTTCTGCCTGTTTCATTCTCAACCATGGCTTTCCAAATCTTAAAAGTCTCAAAAACATCAGATTTCTTTTTAATACAGTAGATCCATACCTTTCTTGTGGCGTCATCTATGAATGTAACATAGTAATGTGATCCGCCAATAGAGGCTACCTGAGCCGGTCCTCACACGTCTGTGTGAACACGCTGCAACTTCTGCCTTTTCTTAGTAGACCCAGTCTTTAGAAAACTAACCCTTTTCTGTTTTCCAAACACACAATGCTCACAAAATTCTAGATCCATACTTTTCAAATCTGAAAGCATACCTTTAGACTTAAGGATTGACATCCCCTTCTCACTCATGTGGCCAAGCCTTGAGTGCCACAATTTAGCATCCACATCTGAAGTAGATAAAACTGAAGGAGATTTGTTAGTAATACAATTACACAAATAGAGAGTACCTTCTCTCTTACCTCTGGCCATAACAAGTGCACCCTTGGTCACCTTCCAAGAATCTGTTGTGAGAGTTACTGTGCAACCCTCATCACCTAGCTTACCTCCAAAAATCAGATTTCTCTTCAAACTAGGAACATGCATCACATCCCTCAACACCCATGTGTTGCCATTCTGCATCTTTAGCTGCACTTTACCTTTGCCAATAATCTTACAAGGCTCATCATCCCCTAAGTACACTATTCCAAAATCTCCATGGACATAGTCACTGAAATATTCTCTGTTAGGGGTAGCATGGAAAGATGCACCAGAATCTAATACCCAAGATTCTATATTATTATGCAAAGAGAAAATAAGAGCATCCTGTGCAATACCTGCAACCTTTGTCTCTTCCTTTCCTTCGTGCTGATTATCCTCCTTAGGCTTTGACCAGCAATCTCTGCTTATGTGCCCCAACTTTCCACAGTTCCAGCATTGTGGCCTTCTGCCATTCCTGGATTTGGATCTGCCTCTTCCCTTAGACTTAGATCTTGATCTCCTCTTGCTCTTTTCTTTTTGCCTTCCTCTGCTCTCGAGATTTAAAGCGTTCCCGGATGTCCCAGAGGTCTCTTCTGTGCTTTTCCTACGAATTTCTTCATTCAAAATAACACTAACCACATCCTCTACTTTTAAAATATTCGAAGTAGAAGCAGTATTAGAAACTGCCATTACCAAGCCATGCCAGCTTTCAGGCAAAGAACATAATATCAAAAGAGCCTTTATTTCATCTTCAAATACAATATTCACAGAACTTAACTGATTAACAATACCATGGAAATCATTCAGGTGATTAGAAACAGATCCACCTTCTTGCATATGCAAATTAAATAATTGCTTCATTAAATATACCTTATTTGAAGCTGAGGGTTTTTCATACAAATTTGCTAACGTGGTCATTAACTCTACCGTAGTTTTTTCCTGTGACAAATTGGATATCACAGTGGAGGCCAGACTCAGTCTTATAGACCCAAGAGCCTTTCTGTCAAGAACTTCCCATTCTTCATCCTCCATGTCCTTGGGCTTCTTTGCTATCCCACCTAACGGTAAGTAAAGATCCTTCTGATACAGATAGTCCTCTATCTGTATTCTTCAGTGCTGATAGTTCTTGCCATTGAACTTTTCCATTCTCAACTTACTTTCTTCTGCCATTGCTTCTCCCACTCAAACAGAAATCCCTGTGAGCAACCTATAATCTGAACACACTACACAGATCTGAACCACCTGTTAGTGAACCTGAGCTCTGATACCACTTGTTAGGGATCAACCAACAATGGATTACACTTGTGAAAGCAATGAATGCAGAAATAAATCAGATAGATAAATAACTGAAATGATAAATAGCACAGAACAAGATATACAAGAAAACACCCTGAAAACTTGTATTAAAAACTCTTTACAATAGGAATACAAATGAAGAACTTTGTTCTTCCACACCTCTCTCAGATGCACACAAGATCTCTCACTAGATCTCTATTTCTCAAGAGCTCTCTCTCAAGTACTGTCCTTCAAACATTCACAATGTTCTACTCATACTCTATTACACACACAATAGCTTAGAAGATCTCTCCTACATATAGAAATAGGAAACTTGAGCATGCTCTTACAACAAACAGTTAAGCCTCTTCAACAAGGGCTCTAAAAATAATATTGCTAATAATAGAGACGCGAGCTTGAGTCTACAACTCAAACTCATCATGCAAACACTCACTTCTGTCCTCAGAAATCGCTTTCTGGACACACAGGTAACCGACGTCGGTTCCTGCCTGTTCGCCTGTGACCATCGCCGGCCGACAATACTGTCGACGTCGGCGCCTCTCTAACTGCAACTGACCGACGTCGGTCGCTCCTGACCGACGCCGGCATCTATGTAGACCCGAACCTGTTTGTGTATGCTCCTTGGTGAAGCTTTTAGCTCCACACCCCTAACAAGGGTCTTGTTATGTTTAAAGAATCATTTCATTTTCTTCCTTACTCTTTTCATCCCAACATCTAATAGGTTTAGTAATTGATCCTAACTTCACATATTCAGAGGAGATAGCCTCATAACTAGAGGCCTAATCTAAATACAAGCATCCCATAGCCTTAGATCATTCTAATGTTAGTCTAGATATGAATCAAATATAAGCAGTCTGATTTCAATTGGGTGTTATCTGGGTTTCTAACAAAAATTAAAGGAGATATGTAGTTCTTTGTTGTTGCAAGGGAACTTTATTTTTTGCCCTACCTTACTCCCTTCTTTTGAACTTTTTAAACATGAATCACTTTAGATTAATGCTCATTGTGTATATCCATTTATTTGTTTAAGATTTTGGGCTTATATGGGCAAATACAAAATAAATTTACATCATAATAAATTTAGGTAGATTGTGTCACTACTAAATTCCTTTTGTCCCTACAACAAGGTCTATTTGTAGACTAAAAGATGGTAAGTTGTAACCACATAATCCCTCCAACAAAACTAAGTGAAGACCCAAGGTTTTCTAGGACCTACACTATATTATGAGGAATGTTATTCTATTATTCACATTACATCCTTGACATATACACACATTAATAGTCTGGAAGAACTTGAGGATGAATTAGAATATTCTCAATCGATAATTTATTGTCATGTACTTTTCAATATTAGTAGTCCTCCAAATATTAAGGTGGTTCATTTTCTCAAAAAATAGAAGTTGACTATATTTATTTACTCTCGGAGCACACACAAATTCATCAACAGTAAGTTGGCTACTCAATTAAACTATTTCATTAACCCAACTCTAAAATTTCAAATCCTAATTACAGGTGGGGGTATAGTCAATTGTTATAATAAATGCCATAGTATAAAGCTATGGGAGACTACCTATTATATTATCTTATGTTTTCTATTATCATGTATGGGGTTAACAATTTTTTGGATTGTAATGGATCACCACTTTATGCACAATTGAGATGAATTTTGAGTAATTATTCATACTCATTCAAGAAGGACATTTGAATTGCATGATTTATTAGATAAATCTATGCAATTGGTTGGTTTTCACTAGATGATGAAAATGATCAAAAAATGTGTAAAGTAATTATTGTGTGACTATTTTCTATAGAATTTAAACCAAACAAGGAGTCTACCCATATTGAATTACAACTAGTGGAGTCTACCCATTTAAATCCAAATCTTAGTGATTTGATAACATAAAGTGTTAAATAATGAATAAAAGGGCCAAGTCAACACAAATAAATTACACATTTTAGATAGAGTAAAAAAATATATTAAACACTCTTAAGAGTAAATACCTAAAAATAAGGATCTGTAAAAATGATAGTAACAAATATGGTCAATGCTTCAGACACTCTACAACCTGCTTTGTTTCGATCTATCAGTGCTTTATAGTGTATGTTTGTAAAAAACTAGGAATTTGTAGGAATAGAAATATATTTGGTCAGATATGTTCAACAGTTTTGTTCCTTTAAAAAATGTGTGAAAATTATACAAACCCCATTTTTCAAAGTAAATTTGAATTTCAAATTCATTGGGGACTCTCATCTATTTATGAACATAAATGCACCTCAAGAGTAGTCAAATCAAATTGAAAACAAGTCATATATTTAATATATTAAAATGATATTTATATATAGTATATTAAAATATATAATATTTATTTAAAATATATACTAAAAATATATATTATATAATGGAATATAATATATTTTAATATTATTATTATATAATATAGTTTATAAATCAAATTATAATTATATGTTATATATTTTAGTATAATAATTTTAATATAAAATATATAATATTACTCAATTTAATTATATATATATATATGCATTCACACATGCACACATATCATGACATATAATGTATGTATATATGTATTGGTGAGAGGGGTTATGTAAAGTGAAAGAGTGTAAAATTAAAATTGATAGTTAATCTTAGTAATATCAAACCCTTGACAATGTCAAAATATTGAAGTTCATCTTTAAAGATAATTATGGGTGCAGACTGATCAAGATCCGAATCACCATGTAATGATTTAGTCTATGATGTCTTTCATTCTTCATGTAAAGAGATAGCCTCTTAGCATGTAATACCTATGTCAAAACTACAACTTCTTTGGTTTCAATCAAGGAACATCTATATTCATTAGATAGGGAGCTCAATTGTGGTTGATCACATTTTGTGTTGATGATTACAATGGATAAATTACTTTTATTACGATGGCACTAAGAAAATTAAAAGTGACCAATAGAAATTGGATAAAAAATTGAAGTGGACATATATGTTCCAAAGATACGATCTATTCCATGTATGCCTACTATGCCTAGTGATGATGCATTCTCAAGTATACCACCCTAGTCTTGTTTCTCTTAAAGACACTATTAATGTTACATCTTCAAAAAATGTGGATGAAACTCATTTTAATATTATGCAAGAGCCTATTTCTAAATCATTACCATCAGTTCCAAAGTTCCGTGATAATAATTTTACTTCTATTTCCATATTTGAACTTTTATAATTTTCATTGTAATATGGTCTTGTAGTGAATTATTGAACATTTTCTAATTCTTATGATCCCCTAGATGTGATACAAAACCCATGGTATGAGACCCATCAAGTGTAATTTTTTGGGACTCATATAAGTCCTGAAGCTTATATCACAAGGAAAAAAAAAATTTAGTAAAATTCATATGGCCCTAGTGGAAATCACAATATGCATTCTCATTATATTAAGACTATCTCTGTGGAAGAGGTTTACTCATATCAACCTCTAATAATACCTTAGTGTAGGGAGAGATATGAGTTGCAAGTAACCAACTTATTAATAAGAAGCACCAGAGGCTTTGTGAATCTAGTAATTTTTTTGTGTGGTACATTCTATAATACAGCTCAATGTGGTAGTGCCATGTTCATAGTTTGATTGGCATCACATTTTGGTTCACTCAGATTAAATGTGTAAGATGGCATGATCTTAAATTTTGTATTGGATGAGGCCAATTTAGTGGCCACATACTTTAATATCTTGTTTAATGCAAGGAGCTTCATTTATTAGTCATGCTCAAGGTCACCTTTCATGTTGTAAGAAATTTTAGTGCCACAAAGTATGGTGGCAAGGGTTGAAATGATACCTCTAATGCAAGAGGGTTATGTAAGACATATTGTGAATCAAGTGGGCCATATCTGGATGTCTTTTAGGTGTTCTTCTTAATAAGATAATTTTTTTCCTCCAATGATTTAATCATTTGTAATAAGGATTTTGAAAAAATCTCACCTTGGTTCAAAGTATTCATTAAATTTGACATCAAGGAAGATGAATATGTATTCCCAAACTATTTACGCTTAATGTTTGATTTATTAATGGTTGTGAAAGAGGAACATCCTCTGTATTGGTCTCTATCATATTTCATATATGACCATGTCAGATGTCTATTGTGTTATTAAATTAACTGATCAAGTCACAAGTGTAAATTCAAGAAAGCTGACTCACTATCATAGGGATTTGAATTGGTGAATTTTATCTCAAAATTATTCCATGGGGGCTAAAAATTGAGTCAAATACCAATGAGACAATTTCATTGTGTAAATTAGCAAATATAAATAAACTTATTTAATAAGAATAATTATAATAAATGATTAAAATTTGTAATTATTTTTATATTTAAAAAATACGTTTATTATTTATTTTTATTTATCATGTTTAAATCTTTAAATATTTTTACTAGATAATTTATGTTTAAATGTTTTTCCACAGTGGTTAGTTTTTACCTCCTCATAAAATGAAACATTTTTGAACTCAATGTTATTTTACTAAATTCTTTATTCTTATTCAAGTGGTGATAAATAGAAGAAGTAAATCCATACTGATAAAAATATTTAAACACTGTCACAATGTTATTACAAATATTTTGACTAATTTCAATAATTTTAAATCTCTCTGAATCTAGATAAGGCTCTATCCTCCAACCATAGGAATAAAAAGAATCCCTATGCCATTTACCAAAATGAACCATTCCAATTTTTGTATAAAATTTCACCTCTACATCAATTTTAATGACTTGACATGCATGTTAAGAGTTTTTTATATATTCCACTTGAACTACAATCAAATATTCAAAAATACATTTCATACTTAAATATAATGTTGACTACTTCATGTGCCCTTGATATTGAATTAAACAACCACAAACCATTCAGATAGTGGTAGTTATCTAGGTTTCATCTAATAATTCTTGAAAGTGTATATTTCTAACTATGGCTTGTAAATATGAGTTGTTTCATTTGACTAAGACTCAAAATAGCAAAAACTATCAAATGGTTATGTAGTATTGACTAGTTAATTTTCTTAATAAACCTCATCCATATGCATATTATAATACAATAATGAATTAATTATACATCACATAAATTATAATTATCATAATGTCATTCCATGGTGCATCCATCCAATTTCCATGCCTCTCCATAAATGCAAATATAATAAATTAACACACCTATAAGTATATGAAGTACAACATTACTAGTTATTTAGAATTATGATAGGAAGCCATAATTTAGTTGGGAATTGAAAATATTATTTTAAGTGTTCAATATTACCACAAGAAGATATGGTGGACATATTATTAATCTATTAATTTTTTTACATGGTGCATTATGTGATAAAGCTCAATGTGGTGTTGTCGTGTTCATTAATTAATTGGTATCACATTTTGGTTCATTCAGATTAACTTTGTAAGATGTTTTGATTTTAAATTTTGTATTGGATGAATCTAATCTAGTGGCCCCATAATTTATCTTTTTTAATGAAAGTAGTTTCATTTATCGGTCATATTTAGATTCACCCTTCATGTTTCTCATAAGTAGGAAATTTCAGTGCCATAAAGTGTGGTGGCAAGGGTTGAAATGATACCTCTAATGCAATAGGGTTATACAAGACATATTATGAATCAAGTGAGTCATATTTATATTCCTTTTAGGTGTTCTTCTCAATGAGATAATCTTTTTATTCCAATGCTTTAATCATTTGTAATGATGATTGTGAAAAAACTCCACCATGGTTAAAATTATTTACTGAAGTTGACATCAAGGGGGATGAATATATATTCCAACTCAATGTGTGTTTAATGTTTTATGTGATTAATAGATGTGAAAAAGGAACATATTTATTTATATTCAAGTGGTGATAAATAAAATAAATAAATCCATATTGATAATTTAAGATTTTAAACACTGTCACAATTCTATTGTAAATATTTTGACTATTTTCTACAAGTGTAAATCTCTCTAAATCTAGATAAGGTTCTATCCTCCAACCATAGTAATAACAAGAATCCCTCTACCATTTACCAAAATAAATCATGCCAATTTTTGTATACAATTCCACCTCTAAATCAATTTTAAAATAGCAGCAACTGCCAGATGGTTGTGTAGCATTGACTAATTAATTTTTTTTTAATAAACCTCATCCATATGAATTATTATTATATTACAATAAACTAATAAATCACATAATATAAAAAATATTAATAATCATAGTTTCAATCCATGATGCATCCATTCAATTTTTATGCCTCTCCATAAATGTGAATACTATAAATTAACACACCTATAAGCTACATATGAAGTACAACATCACTAGTTATTTAAAATTATGATAAGAAGTCATTAGTTGGGAATTGAAAATATTAATGTAGCTACTCAATACTACTAGAATAAAATATGGTGGACATATGTGACCCATAAAAATTATCCATAATCAACTAAAGGCCAGCCATATTCTATATGATTAGTGACATAGTGAGATAGAAATATTGAAGGATGTGATCCACTTATTTTGATGACATGTGCCTTATGATCAAATCTATAATTATATATATGTGCAGAGTTTCAATAAAATAATTAAATTTAAATAATAATATGTACAAAATAATTAGAACAGGGTCAAATGTATGTATGTACGTATATAATTTTTAAAGGAATATAAAATGTGAATGTGGGAGTTATTTTGTCAGGATATTTATTAAAATAAATTCATATTTACACCTAAACATAATTTAAAAGTTTGAATCACACCTCAGTAAGTTTTTCACAAATGAAATCACATTAGCAACGCCTGTGTCTACTCCTACCTATATAGATGGAGGAGTCTCAAATGAGGTCAACAATGAAAAAAACAACATATCATAATTAGTTGATAATATATATAATTAAATGTATGTACATAAATAACAACTTATAACATTAAAAATTACATATGTATATATAAACATCAACCAAGTAGCAACATATGAGCTACAAGATGGTTCACAATCTGGCTAGGATAAAAATGGTATTGTCTCCTATTACAACCTAAAAAATTGCATCTATATTTTTTTAATTTAATATTATTTAAAATAATTATTATATTTTAAACATTATTTATAATTTAACAAGTCCAACAAAAAAAATTACAAGTCAAATTTAAAAGATACTTGCAAAGGTACAGGTGAGATTTCCAAACCAAATCTATGTTTTAAAAAATCAAAAATGAGTTACAAAAGCAATTATACATAGGAAATGCTCCCATTTAAAATATTGATTAAGTCCTATATATATATATATATATATATATATACCATTGCCAAATAATGAAAATTATAGAAGTTAAGCTTATGATACTGGGTGTTGTGTTAATGCAGATTTCACTAACATCCCTGAAACATTGTATGAGTAATTAACCTTTCAAAAATGGCCCCAAAATTTCATTTCCATGGTGTCCACACTTTGGGATATGAAAATGCATAACAATAGTTATCCATCACATTTATTACAATAGGGGTCAAAACCATAATATCATCTATCTAATTAGAAACACCACCATAATTGGTTTATATCAAATCCTTATTCTCATCTAATTTAAGTTTTAGTGAATAGAGAAACATAGGATTTGTATTAGTGTGTTCTAGTAGTAGTGTTAGTTGGACCATCTCCATGTCCACTCTTATAAACATCAGTATGGGAAAATCACTCATATGTTACATGAGGGTATCAGTAAGTACCTTAAGTGCATGTAATTTATCAATCTTTACAACATCCTTCACTATAGAGGGTATTGTCTCAAGATAAAGTGTTAATTTGATAGATATTCTCATAGATTGATTAGGCACATGATATGTGCACAATGTATCCTATCAAAAGCCTTTTTATTAGCCCTAAAAACTCTTAATAATAAAATTAATAAAGAATTTCATTCAAGATATTAAACTTGCATTAAATTTTCCTCAAAAAACATGAAGAAATCTTATTCTGTTAGAAGGTGGAACATCATAACCATCCACCATTGGTCCTAAAAATTCTTTCTCATCAATGAATGGTGGTAGTATTGTATTGAAAAAATTTTGAATTACATTAGAAGTGGCACATGTGTTTTGGGATTACTAAATAATGAGCAATTTTTTCTTTCTTTCTTTTTTATCTCTCAAATTAACCACTAACAATTTGACATTATCATACTAAGAATTAAATCTCTCTCTATAAGATTCCCATCTGTCAATTTCACATGTTACCATTTAATCAATTTCACCTACAGTAAGGTAGGAGTCTCATACTGGGGGATTATTGATTATTTTTGAGGGGGTGATGCTGAGAAATTGCAGGATTATTTTTCTTAATTTGCAGTCCTAATTTCTTTAAAATTTTGTGCAATATATGTCACTGAGGAAAATTAGGAGTATTTTACTTCTTAAATTTTTTTTTGAAAATAAATAAATATGATTAGTTACAAAACTATAGTTGGAAACAATGAATTCATATTATATGAAATAAAGAGTTTCAAACATTATATTACAAAAATTACAACTAACTGCAGGTGCATGAATACATGCATCTTAGTAACTATGCATTACAAAAAATTGTCAAAAATGTTGCGGTATACATGATTCAAAAATGCAAACCAATCTTGTCCATGGAAACTGATGAACACATCTCTAGCTCACTTTATGGCACCTACAGTCATAAACACTAAAAACACATCTCATAATCAGACTTTAAAATTGAAGTTAGTAAATAATCATTATGGTCTT
Source organism: Torreya grandis (assembly GCA_037957365.1). Taxonomy (NCBI): domain Eukaryota; kingdom Viridiplantae; phylum Streptophyta; class Pinopsida; order Cupressales; family Taxaceae; genus Torreya; species Torreya grandis. Next base: position 592,321 of record JARHVA010004190.1, read on the forward strand.
AATAAATTGGAAAAATAAACCAAAGGATTTGAGTAGAGAAATAAACTCATCAAGATAGATATTTATTGATGCTAAATAAATTTTATCTTAATTTCAGTATTTTTAATAGAAAAATTATATATCACTAATTAAAATTGTAGCTCCAATTGAAATTTGATGTTCATTTTGTAAAGTAGAACAGAGATTTATTTATAGAATAGTTCATAGACTTTTTATAACCAATTTTGAAGGGCTAAAAAATTAATCATTCACATTACTTGAAATTAATTGATTGTTCATTTGTTTTACTATCAACTGTCCTATGCCAAGTGTTGTCTGTAACATCAAATTTAATGCTTGTGATACATGATTTTAAATTCATGATACATTATTGAAACTTTTAATTTAATTCCTAACAAACATTAATGTTTGATATATTTGCTATTTGAATTAATCTACCTAATTTTTAGCACACATGGTGAAGTATAATAGAGTTTTAAATCTAGACCTGTGATCATATTTTTGACCTTGTAATATTAAATGAAATAGAAACTTAGCCCATTTTCATGTTACGTGGCATTATATAATATATTAAAGTCATTAAAATTCATTTAATTTTGTTAAAATTTTAATATTATTTATGTATTATTAATAATATACAGATATATAATTTCTATAATCTTGATAAATGAAGTTTTTGTGATTCTTGTATTGAAATATTTTTCCAAGAGTAAAGTTGTTTGGCTTAAAATTTTCTAATTAAATTTAATTTATTTTACATGGATGTGATTTGGCCATGTATTTTTGAATTATCATTTTGTAAACAAGTTTGAAGGGCTACAAAATTAATTATTCACATTGTTTGAAATTAATTGATTATCCATCCACTTTATTACCCCATGTTTCATGCCATGTGTTGTCTATAACACCAAATTAATGCTTCATGATAAGTGATTTAACCTTCATGATACATGATTAAAACTTTTATTTTAATTTCCATTGTCTACCAAACATTATTAATGTTTGATATATTTACTCTTCGAAGTAATCTACCTCATCTGTTGCATACATGGTGAAGCGCTGTAGAGTTTCAAATCCATACCTGTGATCACATTTTTTACCCCATAATGTTAAATGAAGAAGAAACTCAAAACATTTTCATGTTACATGTCATTATAAAATATTTTATATACATAAAAAAATTATTTAATTTTGTTAAAAATATAATATTATTTTTGTACTATTAACAATATATAGATCTGTTAAAATATATTATACTAAAATATATAATATATAATACTGATTTATAACCTATATTAACATATATATTATATGATATAATAATATTTATTAATATTAAAATATATTTTACAAAATATATAATTTATATATAATATTAATATATAATTAATTAATTTAATATATAAAAATATTATGATATATATTATATGTGAATATTTATTTAATAACTCATATAATTTGTGTGTGTGTGTTGGTAAGAGGAGTTATGTGAATTGAAAGAGTGTAAATTAATAATTAAACCTATTAGTTACTCTAAACCTATAACAATATCAAAATAATTTCATCTAAAGTAATTATAGGTGGTGCAAACTATCAGAATCTGAATCACTATACAATGCTTTAGTCTATGATGGTTTGCATTCTTTGTGTAAAGAGATATCCTCTTAACATAATCTTTATGTCAAAATCATAACTCCCTTAGTTTAGATCAAGGGGCATCTATATTCATTAGATAAGGAGCTCAGTTGTGGGTGATCAGGTTTTGTCTTGGTGATTTTAAAGATAAATTATTTTTGTTACAATGGTGCTAAAAAAATTAAAAGCAATCACAAAGAATTTTGGATTTAGAAATATGACAAAAATTTGAAGTAGATATATATGTTCGAAAGACACCATCTATTCCAATGTGTATGCTTACTATTATACCTCCACCACTTATTTCCCTTAAACATAGTAATAATTAATATTGTTACATCTTCAAAAAATGTGGATGAAACTCCACTTATCATGCAAGAGTCTATTATTTCTAAATAATTACCATTGGTTTCAAAGTTCCATGATGATAATTTTACTTTTGTTTCCATATTTGAAATTCTATAATTTTCATTGCATGGTCTTGTAGTGGATTATTGAACATTTTTTTTAATTATGATGATCCCCTCAATGTAATCCAAAACCCTAGGAGACCCATCAAGTGTAATTTGTTACAATGAGTCTATTGTTATTTTATTAGAATAAAATTCACTAAATTATATAAATCTACATTTAGATACAATCTATAAATGAAAAGTTTATATATGGAAATACTATATATAGTAAGTGTTCTGAGGTAGATTGTTTATGCCCCAACATACCCATAATTTAAATAAGCACACAAAATTCTTTCGCAAGAGGTCTTTGAGTTATTCGGTACAATTTTGTATCACTTATTTTAATTACCATTTTGGGGTCGAATTCATCTCCAAATATTAGTTTGTAAATTCAAGAAAGGTGACTCGACCTCAAAAGTATTTGAATTGGTGAATCAAATCATCTCAAAAGTATTTCAAGGGGTGCTAAAAATTAAGGAGTCAAATCCCTATTAGATAATATTCCTATGTTACATTTTCAAAAAATGTAGATGAAACTCCACTTATTATGTAAAATCCTCTTATTTATAAATCATTACCATCGGTTCCAAAGTTTCATGAAGAAAATTTTACTTATATTTCCATATTTGAATTTCTATAATTTCCACTGTATGTCTTGTAGTAGATTATTGAACATTTTCTAATTCTGATGATCCTTTGGATGTGATCCAAACCCCATGGTAGGAGACCCATCAAGTGTAATTTGTTAGTATTCGTATAAGTTGAGGATTGACCAAATATGTTCAGGGGTTGCTTACAGGTGTAGGGAGAGATATGAGTTGACAATCAATGAAATTCCTAATAATAATCACAAAAGGATTTATGAATCTAGTAATTTTTTTATGTGATGCATTTTGTAATATATCTCATTGTCACATTGTCATGTTCACTATTTGATTGGTATCACATTTTTTTTCATTCAGATCAACATTTTAAGAAGGGTTGATCTTAAATTTTCATGTATTACATGAGGCTAATCTAGTGGCCATGAATTTTACTAACTTGTTTAATGTAATGAGTTTAATTTCTTGATCATGCTCAGGGTCACCTAGTTGTTTCTCATAAGTAGGAAATTTTAGTGATACAAAGTGTGGTGGTAAGAGATGAAATGATACCTCTAATGCAAAAGGGTTATTCAAGACATATTATAGAACAAGCATATAATTTGGATGCCCTTTAGGTGTTTTTATCAATAATAGACTTTTTTTCCTCCAATGCTTTAATCAATTGTAATAAGGATTGCGAAAAAGCCCCAACTTGGTTCCTTTACCTTGATTTACAATATTTTGTCTCAAATACAAATCTATATCTAAAGACATCTATAAAAGGATTCAAGTCTAGTATTTAATAATATATTTATAGACATATTATATAAATGTAAAGTGTTCTTGTGATAGTTATAAATGATCTTGGTCATCATAAAATGGACCAATCAGTCATTATAATGCCTTAGAAATTCTTTCCAAACAATTTGATAACTGAACATGGAATTGATCATCTTGGAATATACCAGTTAATCATCAAAATACCCTTAAAAATCTTCCTAAACAAGTATGTTGTTATTTTATTGAAATTAAATTCCCTAAATCATACAAATCTACATTTAGATACAATCTATAAATGTAATATATATATATATATATATATAGAGAGAGAGAGAGATATAGATATACTATATATAGTAAGTGTTTTGAGGTAGCTAAAAATGGCATTGATCATATTGTGATGTACCAGTTCTTAGTAATCTAAATCTACTCAAACATCAAACTACCTAAGTAAGATCTAGATCTATTAGAACTAAATGTAATTAAGATGAATTCACAATTAAAATCATCATTATATTCTTAAAGCTAAATGATCTAAATCATGATTAAATGGAGTATGAAAACAAGAGGATTGGATTGATTATCTTAGACTAAAAATTTTGGCATTATGTTGGCATGATCATGGAGTGTTGATGATGGATTAGATTGGCATAAAGACTCTTGATCACTTTAATAGTTGGACATAGATTTTATAGATGATTTGTAGTTATCTCCAATGGAGGAATGGAGTTTTTTAAATAGAAAGAGAAGAGAAAGATCAATGGTTGAGATTCAAAGTTGTTTTTGGGAGATCCAGGGTTAGGGATTACTCTTGGAAACCTCTATATTTAGAGGATTATAGAGATGAAGGATGAGAATAAAGAGGATTCTAGAATTGGATAATTCTAGAATCCTCTTAGGGACTAATTAGGATTAGTTAAGGGATTAGAGAAGGATTAGGAGGGTGATTAGGGACTAGGGGTGTAAGAGAGCCTAAGAATAGGCTAGTGTAGGTGGGTAGATGGACCATAGAAATTTAAAATTCCCAAATAATAGATAAGTAGAGATTAGGATAAGATAATGGGGGTTTATGATATTAATTAATTGATTGGTAGGGATGGATAAGGTTAGTAGATGATAAATAATGAAAGGGGACATTAGATACATAATTAGAAATGGGTGATAAATTAGCGAGATGAAAGGGGATAAATTAGATAAGTAGAATTAATGTTGACTAATAATAATATTAGTGACATTAAATGAAGTGAGTGAATGTAGATGCATACATCTTAGGATGTACTAATTAATTTTGAAAATACCCTTGAAAAGCTTCCCAAGAGATATAATTAAATCTTGTGTTTCATCAATAATATAATTTATATAATCTTGATAAATGAAGTTTTTGTGATACTTGTATTGAAATATTTTTTTCAAGAGGATTAAAGTTGGTTGGCTTATAATTTCTTGTTTAAATTTAATTTATTTTACATGGATGTGATTTGTCCATGTATTTTTGACCTCAATATTGGGTTTCAAAGTTGAAGTACTTGTATTGTTGGCTGAAATGTTTTACCCTGACTCTACATTAAGATATTACACAACCTATTGTCATGAATGAAAATTTAATGTTTATATATTGGTATAGTGTAGACTGTTTATGCCCTCACATAACCACAATTTAAATAACCCCAAAAAATTCTTTCCCAAGTCTAGGTCTTTGAGTTACTAGGTACAATTTTGTGTCACTTATTTTAATTACCATTTTGGGGTCGAATTTGTCTCTAAATAATAGTTTGTAAATTAAAAAAAGTTGACTCACTCTCATATCTATTTGAATTTGTTGGAAATATTTTCATTGATGTCAAAGGTTTAGTATTATTGGTGATAAAGGCCCCATTGCATTTAATGATGTTGGTAATAAATATATCTTGGCTAATATGAGTTAATATTTATTTAATATTAATGAATATATTTTTGGTTGCATATGAGACAAAAAAAGGGCCCATGGAGAAGTTGAAGAGCCACGGGATAAAGACAAAAGAAGGATGGGATGCATTTTCCCATGAAGAGTCATCTTGGAGAATACCAAGAGTCACCAAGTGAAGACAAAAAAGTAAAGGTGCAATTTCTCATGAAGGGACACTTTGAGGAATACAAAGAGTCACCAAAGATAAGGACAAAAGTGGGAAGGACATTTTTGGTCATGAAGGGTCACCACATGACTTTTCAAATGCTTGGATATGAAGGTTCATCCAAGATTGGCGCCATTTTCCATGAGGATTGAAGGGTCACAAAGGGGAAAGGCCAAAGGTAATTTGGAAAGCTATAAATAAAGGCTTGAGAAGCCATTTGTAATATGAATGAGAGAGGTTGATTTGATATTGTAATATCTATCTTAGAAGAGCAATTGTGAGAGATGAATATGATTTGTATTTTTTATATCTAGCTTAGAAGAGCAAAGGTGAGAGAGAGGAAGGAGATGTTGTATTGATCTATCATTTGTTGAGATAGCAACATTGAGAGATAGGTGTGTGGAATACACAAAGGGGTTGGTGCTCTTGTGGGTTGGTGCTTATGAATTGTTGCTGAGTTGGTGCTTGATAAAGGGGTTGGTGCTCCTGTGGGTTGGTGCTCGGCAAAGGGGTTTGAAGCTCCTGTGGGTTGGTGCTCACAAATTATAGCTAAGATTTGTACTTGTAAAAAGGGTATGGTGCTCTTGTGGGTTTGTTCTCATGAATATATTTGAGACTGATTCTCTATGGTTTTTCTCACATTGGGTTTCCACGTTATATCTGGTGTCTCTCTCTATCTTGTGTGATGTTTATTGTTTGAGTTTTATTGCCTATCTTGAATGTTTGATTAAGTGGAATTTGATAAAGGGAAAGTTTTATAAGATATATAATATGCTGATTCACCCCCCCCTCTCAATATATTCTGTGCTTAACAGAATTGATGAATTAAATTATCTCAAAGGTATTCTATGGGAGCTAAAAATTAAAAAGTCAAATCCCTATTAGACAATTTAATCATGACATAATTTAATGAACAAATATAAATAAACTTTTTTAATTAGAATAATTATAATAAACAATAAAAAATTTAAAATATTTTTATATTCAAAAACTATCTGAGTTTATTATTTATTTTTATTATGTTTAAATCTTTAAATATTTTTATTAAATAATGTACATTATTTAAATGTTTACTATGTTTAAATATATAAACATTTTTTTTAAATAATTTTATATGTTACAAATTTTTATATAAACTTTAAATTATTATAGAATTAAAAATTCCCATGCGCTTAAAAATTAGGGTTAAGTTTATATTTTTCTCTTTCCATTATTTTCTCTCAGTTTTTTCTCTCCCTTTAGAAGGCTGAAAAATATTTTTTATTGACTATAAGGTTAACTGTGGTGTTAGTGGTGGAAGCATTGACCCCATTTTTTCCTATAATTTATGTAGATCCTTCTTGTCGGGTATTTAATCTATTTAATGTATTGTTTTACTGTATCTAAAATGTGTGATTTTTTTGGCTTGACATGACCCTTTTGTTCATTGTTTACCACTTTAAGTTATAAAATTACTAAGATTTAGATAGACCTAAATTGTTATTATGAAATGGTTGAGATAATGAAATGGTATAGATTAAGATTGTTTAGCACTTACTTTTATTCAATAAGGATCCAAATGGTGAATGTGAGTGGAAAATAGACATTTCGTATTAACTATAAGAAAATAATAAAATGGTTGAGATAATGAAATGGTAGAGATTATGATTGTTTAGTGCTTACTTGTATTCAATAGGGACCCAAATGGTGAATGTGAGGGGAAAGTAGACATTTTTTATTAACTATAATCAAATAATCATAGTAAAAAAATGTTGTGATGCAAGAGGGTTTCAATGGTTCTACCCTATCTCTATCTCCTTGCATCATTCATCTATTGGCTCTGTTTGATATACTATGAATTGTTTTCATTTTATATTGAGTTGAAAAGTCATTTTTTGGCTTGTTCTAAGTTATTATTATTTGAGGTGAATTGTTTCCATTTTATACTAAGTTGAAAAGTCATTTTTTGAGGTGGTGAACTTTTCCCTCATGTCGCCTCATAAACTTTAATGAATGAATGATTGAATAACATCTAGCATTATTATCTGAGGTGGCAAACCTTTCCCTTGTGCTTCAATATTCTTGGGTAAAGAGGTCCCATACATCATTATATATTAAAAAATTGTTTATAAAATATTTACACCTTAAAAATAGGATCAACTACTATTTAAGGAGAACTTTTTGAGGGGTGGGAAGCAGTAGGGGGTTGAAGATTCGTATGGTTGCTCCTTCTTTGGTTGCCAATTATCATTTGCATCTAGTCAATTTTTTATTTTTTTCAATCAAAATATTTTTAGTAAAATGTTCCTAATTTCTCTCAGTAGCATCTATTAAACATAATTTTTTTAGTCTTTAAAGCACATCCAAGTATCTTCAAAGCATTGTGTACAGGTATTTAGATCACCTTATATAGGTTTTCGAGAGAATTCCTAGACTTCTTCAAAGCATCCTGTGTATGTCTTTGGAACACACCCAGAGCATCTTTGGAACAATTCTAGAGCATCTTTGGATTTTTTTTAGAGCATTCAATCTTTGGATCTCTCTTGTCGAATTCTCAAAATAATAGCTAAAAGAATTGTCAAAACTGTGTTGCCTTCTCAAAATTACCCCATCATTGGGATGTGTTGTACTCAAAATCACCCCATCTTTTAGATTTTTTGTACTCAAAACTATGATATACATCCAAGTTATACATAATAAAAAGTTAAAGAATTGATAATAAATTACATAAAAATAAAGAATAAATTACATTCATATCCTACTTAGATCAGACTTTAACTATTAAATGTAATACAGTATATAACCAAAGGCAATACTTTATAGACACTTTATATAACTATGATGAGATATATAAAATGCTCATTATTTCTCCCCCACACTTTAAAATTTTCAAGTCCTCTTATAAAGAAGTGGGATGACTGATCCTTAATCCAAATTTCTTGAGTCAAACCTCTAACTCAGATCATAAACTTCAAAATGATGGCCCTAGTCATGGTGGCCCCTTGGCAAGAATCCAAGATCTCTACAACTTTATGCAACCAAGATTGAAATTAAACTTTTACTTGATAACTCCAAAACCATCATGAAGATAGAGGAAACATAATGATAGGAGGCATAAACACCATCCCCTTCCAAACATCTAAACCTCTTTCCTCTAAAAGATGAATGATTAGTTGGCAAACTACTTTGGATCTTCTTAGACTCCATCTAATATTGGTGGGTTTGAGGACTTCCCTACATTTCAACTCAAAAGGTAATGACTCCCACCTAGCAAGACTTGCAATGATAACATTGGTTTGAAAATATCATAGTCATAAAAACTACCCAGTGTGTAGATTTCTATGTGTTTCCAAGTGCCAAATCAGCTAGTGTGGCACTTCTCAAACACCATTGTGCAAGATCAAAACAAGTCCAATCACCTTCAAATTTCATATGATGGTATCCAAATTTGAAAATAATGTGAGGTTAAAATAAGTCTTATAAATCCACTCTCATTTGTAAAATGTGTAGCTATGAAAATTGGCTTCCAAGCTGATTTTTATATGGTCAATTTTTTGTGTTTCCAGTTTTTAAAGCTAGCCAGTACACACATTTCAAGCTCATTTTCTCAATGGTAAAAAAGGTAAAATCTTATTAAAAATTCTTATGATGATATATAAACATCATTAGAGTGAAATGGGAAATATAATGCTCATATATTATATATTATGTGTAGAATGCGTAACTTTGAAAATCAGCTTTTGCATTGATTTTTTTACTTAGTCATTTTCTACATCTCCCAGTTACTAAATCTGCCTAGTGAGCACTTTTGAATCCCATTTATGTAGGATCAAATAAATTCTAAATTATAAAAAAAAAATTATGATTGTACCCTGATGGTATGATAAGTTAATACATTTTATTTCGTAGCTACATGAGCTTCTAGTGAAAAGTTATGATGGTTGAAGTGACCCTTCTGGGAAGGTTTATCACTTGACCAACTTTTAACCAGAAAACACTTAGATAGAAGGTTGCAAGGGTTATTTTTATCTTTTAAAAACACTAAAAATACTTTTTTTAGTGTCTTTTCAATATATTTATATAAATATAAAATATGATGGGTTTTTCTCATATATTACTCTATAATTTTTTATTTTTCCATGTTCTAAAGGTGTTTATTGAACTATGTGTGATTGCATGTTAATTTTTAAGCTATATGTTTTGATCCATAATTTCATTTTTGATACCATTTATTGTGTTGAAAATATAACTTCACCATATTTGAAATTATTTTGATTTCAAATTGTAGAATTGTATGATCAAAATTGGTTAATATCACAGCTACAACATTGTGTTGATTTGACAAGCCTTCAAAAAGTGTCTAGAGGCTTATAGAAGACCAAGTGAGAGATGTGAAAATTTTGGAAAGTGGGAGAGGTTAATTAGAAAGAGGAGGAAACTCAAACCATTTAATAGTCCTTCTATAAGAATGAATACTTTCTCCATGTAGGGTGACATCACTCAAGTCATCATCCATTTTCCGCTCTTTTGTCTTCCATTTTCTTCTATATATCTATTATTTTTATCATTGTAAGAGACTACTTTCTCTTTTGGTATGGCTTAGCCCTACTCATTTTGTAATGCAATCACCTCTTGGAAGCAATATAAGAGTTCATTACCTTTTTATATGTTTTCATCTTGTGTTTAGTTGAGTTTGTGCATGAATACTTTATGAAAGATCTCTCTTTCTTGGTGTTTTTCCTCTCTTTCTTACCTATATGCAAGATATTTTTATGTTTTTAGGTATTAGGATGTGCTATATCATTTGTGAGGTGAAAATAGGTTGTGGATATGATCATCCCTTCCTCCTTTATCTTATTTCCTTGATCTTTCTTAAGAAATAGTTATGCAATGAGCTAGTTATGGAGTTTGTGTGAGTGTATGAGTTCTTGGCTATCATATGTGTGTGTCTCAAAGAAATTACGAGTCTCAAAGATTGTTGTATCAACATTTTTTGTTTTCAATAATATTTTTCTCCTCTTCTTAACCCTTTTTTTGGCAATCAATAGTTTAGAGTAGTTTTCTAAGAGCATAATTGATACACCTAGTGATAGGCTAACGTTATACCTCTCATTTAAATAGTCAATAGATTGTTCTCATTTTCAACTAGGGTAGTGTCCAATAGCTATTTGAAATGAAAGTTTTTGGTATTAGAGTTGTGCAATTCACTATTTGGGGGTTTTAATTTTATTTTAATTTTTAAATCTTAAAAATAGTAAATGGAACTCTAACTCTAGTTTTCAAGAAAGTAAATCTAAATTCTTTGTTAATCATTCACATTATCAACATCCATAACTTTAAACTAGGAACTCAACAACTCCCTAAAATGAGAAGGAGGTGTATATTTAAACTCATATCAGCATTTATTAATAGGATATAAAATATTTGTGGTCTTAATGCCCAAATCTATTTATTCAAAATATAGACAATTTAGGAGTCAAATCCCATGCTTCTAGGAAGGCATTAGAATTGACTCAACTAATCATAGATAAGAAATAACTAATATAAACTAAAGATAATTATCTAGTTTACAAAATAAAGATACAAATATATATAGACAATTTTAATCCATTACCATGAATGGTAATGTCTAAAATAAGACATCTAAATATAGAAATTCTATTTATAGATATCCACAAAACTAATATTCTAAGTAGTAGGATCCAATTGGTCTCAAAAGCACATCCAAGTATCTTGGAAGCATCTTGTACAAGCTTTGGATCACCCTATATAGGTCTTCAAATCTTTCCTAGACTTATTTAGACTATCCTATGTATGTTTTTAGAGCACACCCAGAGCAGATTTAGAGCAATTTTAGAGCATCTTTAGAGTGTCTTTAGAGTGTTCAATATTTGAATCTTGCTTGTTGAATCCTGAAACTTGTATCCGAAAGAGTTGTCCAAACTATGTGTTACCTTCTCAAAATTACCCCATCATTAGGATGTGTTTCTTTACTCAAAATTACCCCATCCTTGAGATGTGTTGTTGTACTCAAAATTACCCAATCTTTAGGATATGTTTTTATACTCAAAATTGTGTTATTCATCCAAGTTAGACATGATAACAAGGTAAAAAATTAGAAATTAATTATATACAAACAAAGAATAAATTGCATCCATATCCTACTTAGATCAGACTTTAAATATTAAATACAATATAATATATAACAAAAGAAAAGACTTTATGGATAGTTTATATAACTATGATGAGATATATGAAATGTTTATCATTTCTCCCCCACACTTCACCTTTTTCAAGTGCTCTTGTAAAGCAGTGGGATGACTGATACTTAATCCCAATTTCCTAATCCAAACTTATAACTCAAATTATAAACTTTAAAATGATGGCCTAAGTCATGGTGGCCCCTTGGTAATAATCCAAGATCTCTAACAATTGTATGTACCCAGGCTTCAAATTTAACTTCTACTTGATAATTCCAACACCATCATAGAGATAGAGGACATAGAATGATAGGAGGCCTAAACCTCATCCCAATCCAAACATATGAACCTCTTTTCTCTAAGAGTCAAGTGATTATCTAGTAAACTACTTTAGTTCTTCTTAAACTCCATCTAATATTGGTGGGGCAGAGGACTTCCCTACACTTTAACTCAATAGGTAATGTCTCTTATCTGGTAAGACTTGATTTGAAACCATTGGCATAATGGTGGTTTAGAAAATTTGTAAAAGAAGCAATATTATATCTTAATAGCTCATGATAATTATCATTCATATACATATGATATAGTGGTTGAAAAGAAGAAATAAGTTTTTTTACTTCTAAAAATTATGGTCTCGTGCATAACCCAGTAGTGCTTTGTAATTATAAAAATCTATTATTGATTTGTTTACTTGCCATTTGGTTCCTCAGAGTGGAGATAAAGGCATGAAATTGTGTCTCTCCAACAAATAAATTTATCAAAAAACCATATTGATATCCTAACAACAAATTGAAAGTATAGAACTCACAAATGGCATCCTATCTTTCTTCAATGCTCTTTAAAAAAATGTCCATAAACACATGCTCATCTTCAATGATATGTGAAAAAACAAGGGAAATTAACTAAATCTACCATTTATAAAACTACTCATGTAAGAAAATAACATAAATTGATGAAGGTTGCCTACATGCTAATAGTTTCTTAAAAATAACAGAAATGTGTTGGATAGAAGCCTGTGCTTTCTATAATTTTAGTTGGGATTCTACTGATTGCTTTTGAGATTCCTCCTTAAATTTGGCATTTTCATCCTTCAATTTTTGAATTCTATTCTGGGTGTTATTCTAGATAGAGATTATTTCATGTAATAGAATAGGGAAAGAGGGAATAATTCTTATTGGACCCTCTGTCAGAACTACAATTTCTCATGTTTCTCTTTACATGCTCTGAATAGAGGCTTGTAACTTAGAATTCTGAGTGGCAAGTTATATTATTCTATTATTATGTTGGGAAAGCATTAGATTTATATCATAAATACTTTCTCTTAGATTATTAATTAGATTATGCTTATCAACATTAGCATTTTGTAAATTAGTAATTTTAGTGTCCTTGATAGCAAAAGAATTCTACAAATTACTTAATTCTTGGGTCTTTGAAAACATTACATTGTGGGCCCTAGTCTATTCAGCTTGTATTCCTTGAGGAATTATTTCTTGTTCACTAACTCTAGTAATAGATTATTCCCACTTTTGTTTTAAATTAGAAATCATCAAGTCCTAACTTTTCAAATTTAAATGAAGAACATCTAACTCCATTTATTGTAGTTTGATTATTTCCTCATGGCATGATAAATCCATGGCATATATAATTATTTTTCTTCATTGATAAAATGTGGAGAAGATGGATCTTATTCAATCAAGGGTGGTGTACCCTTATCGGCAACATAGGGCATAGGACACTCTACTTCTTGAGGTGCAACTTCTTCTGCTAGGGTTCCCTCTACAAATACAACTTCTTCTATGGCCTACACATCTTCTTCTTCCTAAAAGATAACTCAATGAATAAACTAGAGTTTAGTTGGAGGAGGATGAGGGGGGTTTGAATAAATTCCCATTTTTTGCTTTGATCTCCAACATAGTATCTTCAAAACCAATGGTGACAGAGATGGCCATTATATAATTTGAATTATGGGTTTTTCAATCCAGATTATAGTAGAAGGAGGAGATGTAGGGTGTGGAGTATTTTTGTTAGGAACTAGAGAAAACTTTTGGAGGAAAGTGGACCAAGCCTTTCACCCCTTGGTTTACATATAAAATAATGGCGACAAATGAGTGTAACTAGCCCATGATGGCAAGTAGACCCAATACCTCATCTTATCTTTCAAGAAACATTAATCAAAGCATTGTGAAGGAAAAAGGTAAGATTGATCTTATATTCTTCTTAAACACCTCCTTTCCTCATGTGAATAAAGAGTCTCATAGCATCTCCACCCACTACTGTAAACTGACCATCATAAGTGGTATATTTCATTATCCAAAAAATAACATTTTACCAAGGTTGAGGAAGACTTTCTCTCAGAATTCCCTTGGTAAATCCTTGAGGGGATTTGTCCAGTCTAGGGTGTAGCTCATCTCTTTCAACAAACATATAAATTAGATTAGAAAAACTAATTTTTTCAATTCTAATTACTTCATCCTCAGGAATCCCAAATAGATCATTGATTATAGAGAGATTTACGAGAATGTTCTTCCCTTTGATAATAGCATGATCTTCATCAAAATTCTCATATAATTCTTACATAATTTCTTCATAGAATTCCTGAAACATTTTTAACAAATTCAACCAACCTATTGTTTCAAAGATGTCTCTGGCTACTTCATTTTGTAGCAATGCATTGGAGGATTATATTTCAATGTTTTTCTTTCTCCCACCCATCTTCAAAGAAAGCACTATTTAATTACAAATATAACTATATTTTAAAAGCACAGATCTCAAATTCACATAGGGAATAGGGGAAGCAACAGGTTAGATATACAACATAGTAGTTGATGGCAATGACAATGGAATAATGAATAATAAATCAAGTTATATGATGTGATAATGGTAAGAATGATGGTGGTAGTTATGGTTATCTCTTTGAATCATGTGAGATATAATGGGAAGGTGCTTTATCCAATCAAGTACTAATGATATGTCATAAAGGTCATTATTGGAAGTACTGGAAATAATAATCATAATTAATTATGCATCCTACCAAAAAAAATTGAAAGACCCCCTATTTAAAACATAGTCACATCAATCTTGTTTGAAAGACCATTTGAAAACATCATTACATCAAACGTATTAGAGGAGATTTTTTGAAAATATTATCACATCTAATCTATTGGAGGAGATTTTTTGAAAACACCATCACATCAAATTATAGATTGTGACATTGGTGATCTAATGGCATTGTCTTGATTCTCAATGATGGAGGTGGATTATTCCCATTCATGATTTTTCATCTTAGGAGCATATTTATCAATCTTTGAAGCATACCTTCTAGTATTTAGAGCTAAGTCACTAGTATTCAGAGCTAAACCTTTAGTCTTCAGAGCAAAATTGTAGTCAATTCAGATTTTGTTTATATATATATATATATATATATATATATATATATATATAAGTATAAAACACCTTATATATATGGTATGTTTTATATATATTTTTAACCAATTGCATCTGCTTAATCCATGTCTTATCTAAAGAACCACTTGGGGCTCTATTGATGGAGGTGATGGTTGAGCTGGTTTTAGCCTAAGGAAGGTAGACGTCTAGGGAGGAAACCTCTCCACATGGTATAATAAGTCATTATAGTTTTTTTCATCCATGGCCATTGTAATGGTATTAAAACTAATGTCTCAGAAGATTGTGTTTATCCCATATGAATAGAGAAATGGAACTTGTTCTAACTTCATGGTTCAAGATGTTACTGCTTCAGCCATGTCTTTCAAATTTTATTTGATGAGATCTTATATCATCTTAAAACTAGATGAATTCACATAATACTTTTTGGCAAGCTTGAATAATGTAATGTTGATGGTGATCTTGGTTCTTGTCATATTAATGGAAACTTGTCAAACTTTGAACTAATGCTTTTAGCAATTAATTACTCTAGAATTCAATTTAGCTTTAATTTGAATTTAATTTGCCATCAATTTTAGCTTTAAAGATAAATATTTCCACCTTTAAACATGTGGTTGTCACTTTGGATCTAGCTAAGTACTCGTGTGGCCTGAATATGACTAAGCTACCTAGTTGGCTTGAAATCTAAACATGTGGCACCTTTTGATTACCTCATGGATTCTCAAAATGTAGATTTTCATGATAATTCATTTGTATCTCACCACATGGTGACTCTCAATTCATAGCAAGCTCTCAGGTGGTGCCTTTTAATTCTAATATACTGAAGGGGAAATCCACTCTTATACATTTTTTCAAGGTATCTCCTAAGAGATACTTTGAAGGTATTATAAAAGCCTTTAAAATATCACCCAATAATGCCTTTCATGTAAAGGAAAATTCCACTTGTTTCTTAAATGAGAAATCCACTCTTGTGCCTATTGAGAAGGTATCTCCTAAGAGATACCTTGAAGGGGAAATCCACTCTTGTTCATATATTAAATGTATCTCCTAAGAGATACCTTGAAGTTATTACAAGGGCCTTCAAAATATCACCTAGTAGTGCCTTTTGTGTAAATTAAAATTCCACTTGTTCCTTGAAAGAGAAATCAACTCTTGTGTCTATTTGAAAGGTATCTCCTAGGAGATACCTTGAAGGGGAAATCTACTCTTGTGCATGTTTAAAAGGTATCTCCTAGGATATACCTTGAAGGTATTACAAGGGAATTTAAAATATCACCCAATAGTGCCCTTCATGTAACATAAAATTCCACTTGTTCCTTGAAGGAGAAATCCACTATTATGCCTTGTTTGAAAGGTATATCCTAGGAGATACCTTGAAGGAAAAATCCACTCTTGTGTATGTTTGAAATTTATCTCCTAGGAGATACTTTGAAGGTATTACAAGGGCCTTTAAAATATCACCTAGTAGTGCCTTCTATGTAAATAAAAATTCCATTTGTTCTTTGAAGGAGAAATCCCCTCGTGTGCCTATTTGAAAGGTATCTCCTAGGAGATACCTTGAAGGGGAAATCCACTCTTGTACATATTTGAAAGGTATATCCTAGGATATACCTTGAATCTATTATAAAGGCCTTCAAAATATCACCCAATGGTGCCTTCCATGTAAAATAAAATTCCACTTATTCCTTGAAGGAGAAATCCACTCTTATGCATGTTTGAAAGGTATCTCCTAGGAGATACCTTAAAAGGGAAATCAACTCTTGTGCATGTTGTTGATGCCTAAAAATATTTCTCACGGAAAAAAACCCCCTATGGTAATCTTTACAGACATGGGATTAACTTACAACCTATAGAGCAACCTCTTAGATTTTAGAAGATGGCTCTTCAAATTAATGGGAGAGGAAAAGGGTAAGAGGGAATGTAAGTAAAAATAAAATAAACTAAGGCAATGTGCCATAATTTTTAAATCATTTATTCTTAAATTTTTATAAAATATCTTGAAATTATAAACATCATAGATAATTAAAAGAGCATGTGCATGATTTAAAGCCCATAACATAAGCAAAAGCTAACACTATAGAATTAGAGAATTATAAATAATAGAAAATAGTATATTCCACTCAATTTGACATAGATTACCACATCCTCTTCATTGTTAGGTGGAGAACAAAATATAAAAGGACTTAAAGGCATAGTATACAATATTCAATCCTACCTCTGATGATCACCTCCGAAGGTCATAAAATGGAAAAATAATAACTATTGTTACTCCTATTTGTAAACTAGAACTATTACAATGGTTTTTCATTTATACAGTAAAAATAATTAATCAACTACCAGTCAGCTCCTTAAAGAAAATAAAAGAGCCCTAAATATATAGGCATAGAGGCCTCATGAGGAAATGACACCTAGAACCTATCACTAATACTTATGATGAGGCCATTGTAATTGAATGGAGAGCTTCAACTCATGAGTGTAGTTAGTCTTCAAAATCCTAGCTATGGTGCTAATATTAATACTTCATGATCCCCCACAATTCTTAGGAGTGTCATGGTGACACATTTCTATTTTTGAAACTACCTCTAGAGTTCTTATTAAAAAATGGGGGCCCACTATTCTCTACTAATGGCACTATTAGAAGTTCCAATAAAATAAACTTGCCTTGGACAAGTATCATAATGTCATGTGTTGAGTTGGCACTACTCTTAGGTGAGCTAGGAATATTTTCATAAAAAATGAGCATCGAGATGCCATGTGGTAGTAGTAAGAAGTGTTGAGACTCAGCCAAAAATAAAGAAAGAGAATGCAAAATAAAGGAGGCCAACATGCCATCTGCCAAACTCACCAAGCATGTCCATAATAAAAAAGGCTATCTATCCCAAAACTTTAAAAAATGGATTATGATCCATAGTTCCTGGTGACTTGTAGGGGAATCTGCATGCAGATGGAAGAACCCAAAAATTCCTAGTTTTATAGACCTGTCAAGGCAAAACTACAAAAGGGTTGAGGCTCGCCAAACTTATAACCTTAGAATAGTAATATTCAAAGGTGTCCACTCTTCCTATTTAGAATGAATCTTTTTATTCATAACTTTTAAGGCTCTATCCACATCAACCATCGCCTTAAAGGAGATGTTACTCAAGCCCTATACTATTACCAACATCTAAAATTCCAACTAGGTAAGAGGCTATAAACCTCAGAGATACTTGGCATTTGATTGAGAGCCATAAATATGGTCTAGTCATTTTAGTTTTTTTCCAATAGTTCTTTTATTTCATCCTTTGAGAGGACCATGTCATCTACAAGGAATAGGGAAGGGATTCCCAATTGGACTAGCTATTTTATGTGCTCCTTCATACCTAGAACACTTCATCTAAGGCATCCAAATATGCCTCACATTTTAATGCTACCTTATTTTAGCTCAAAAAATCATTCACTTTTACCATTGCCTACCTTTGATTACCCAACCCTAATACTTGAAGCTTCACATCCATCATGCTATAAAGCTTATGGATAAAAAACTATGAATCTTGAACCTTTGGGGACATGAAGGTGAGAACCTGGCCTAAAAATATACTCACTTGTGAACTCAACTACTATGAGTCCATGATGAACCTAAATGTTGGCTTCAAGTTGGTAGTCATATTTTTTATCCTCTCTCAATAGGATAAGTATAATTTTTATACCATGGGGAGGATACCTGTGATCTAGGAATGGATGATGAGGTCATTCTTTAGTTGTAATATTTCTTAGTCCTTGGCTGAGGACTCCTACTATAATCATAGTTGTGTGCTTGTAGAGTCCAAGAGACTAATATGGGTATGTGTGAGCTCTAGCTCTTTCTCATGTAGCTTATTCTCTATGGCCTACTTATCCTTTTTTAGGTTATCTATCTTAGCCTCTAATTTAGCTACTTAGGTTTGTAGCTGGGCTCTTTGATTAGCTTTTACCTAGAAGCTCTCATTGGTAATTTGGCAATATAGGTCAGACCTCATTTTATTAAGCTCTACATCTTTGGCCTTAGCCTGTATGTTGATGTAATTGATAGTATCTTTCACTCTCATGAGTTATAGCTCTTTCTTTTCCAAATGTTGGCCTACCTTGATATAGTCCACAGTGATGAACTTCTAAGTTTCTTCCATCAACTTGACCCTGTTAGTCAGTTTAGCCTAGCTGAGGTTGAGGCTGATGACGTGTATCAAGTAATCCCTTGATTACATCTATTCTTGGGGCTTGATTACTTATGGCATAATGTGTGTAATCATTAGATATTATTATGTCAGGTCAAAGAATAAATGTATGAGGCATCACCAGGGCTTTGGCCAATTTTTATCTCCTTTTCTCCACCCTGGCCTCTTGAGATTTTCCAATAATCTCCAACTACTAGTATAATTATTCTTAAGATTGAATTAATTCCCTCACAAAGGGGGATCCTTATTATAGGCCAAAAGGAATGGTCACTTGCTACTATGAAGTAGCAAATGTTGTTCCCTAAAGATGAGTGAGTGAAGGGTTAGGATGGAATGTGAGAAAGGTGGGAGACTATAGAGATGGGTAGTGGTAAATTATGCCATAATAGATATGCTTATGGTGGATGAAGGTTGGAGAGTGAAAATTAGTGCAATACAGGTGATTGGTTGGAAAAAATAAGAAGCATAAACCTGATGGAAACTATGGAAGGTGAAGATGGAGTGAAGAATGAAATAGAAGTGGGAAGAAGGGGGTGAGAAAATCACACCTTATTTTGTGGGGGATATAGTATAAGATTGAAAGCTTATGTCTCAAATCCAGATTGAGATGGATCTACCTCAGGTTGCCTTGAAAAGGCTTGTTGTTATTATTGGGTAGCCAAATATGGATATAGAGGAGGTGGCATGTTTATAGGCGTCTGTGTTATGAAATATTATTCTTCCTTTTCTAGAGGGGAATCCTCTTCCTCTTCTACTAAGACCCCTCCTTCTTGAGCTTCTTCCTCATGGTGTTCATCCTAGAGGTCCTTGAATTAATCATCTATGTCTAGGTCTACAAAAATTCAGCTCTAGCTTACTAATTTCCTATCTATATTTCCAATAGGCATATATTTTCTCCTATCTCTATCCATTTTTTATGAGTTATGCTTTTATACCCCTTGTTATTTTCTTCATGGGGTTAAACTCCTAAACTAGTTTATAAAATGGCTCCCATGGTTTGTGGGTGTTCGATGGGCTCTTAAACATATCTATATAATATTTAATATCATCCTCCATTGATGACCTTCATTCCTCAAAGTATGGTTTGGGATTGTGATTGAATGGATTGGTGGTATTCAACATATCTATGTGGCTAACCAGGTCATAGTTCTACTGGTTATTGATATGGTCAAGGTTGAGCTCTTCTAGCCTGAGTGCAAGTAGGTGTTCCTATGACCTCTTCACCACTATGATGCCTCCCTTTAAGAATGGGGTGTCATAGATGGCCTTTTTATTCCATCCCATGCCATAGATCAATTCCACCACATCGAGTTGGTGGGATAACTCTAAGGCTAGGGTCCTATCCATGATCAGGTATGGGAGCCAAAATGGCTCATCTTTAAATCTATCGACCCAAATGAATGTGAAATGGGCCCTAAAGAGCCAATCAATTAGAATTATACCATTAATGATCCATGACCTCTGGTGATCTATTATTCTAAAAGTGTTGGCCTCATGGCTGAGTTTAATCAGAATGAGGGATAGGAAATACTCTAAAAATTTGTCATAATCTTATATGGCTGAGAAGATGTGGGTCCATGTAGAAATAGGGATCATCATGTTATGATGGGTGCCCATTTCAATGGAGTTGATAGTGAAATATGATGAGAATAATCTATATTTTTGGTACATGATCAAGTGGAGGATGAAGGAGGAATACCTAAAGTTATTCTATGTTGAGAAAGTCACCAACTCATTATGAATGGTGAAGGTAATAGAATTTGCAAAGTCTATATTTTAAGATTTTTCTTTACTTACTATATTCGAAAAGGGGACTACACCTAATTATAAATCATGTGCAATAGCATCCAAGTCCATCCTGAAGATAAATACCAACATAGAAAGGGTGTCCTTCATATCCTATGTCATAAAGCTCAAAAGAGCGATGGGTAGAGGAGACATCTCTATGTAATTACTATGGAGGGTTATGTTGATGAACTTTTACTTTAGTGAATTAGAGTCCCATATACTCTATAATCTCTCTATACTATATATGTTGGTGTTGGGGTCACTCAGGAGTCAAAGCATCTCTTATATTGCATCGACATTGATATCCACTCTTAGGTGCTTATTGCCTCTAATAACACCAATGTTGGCATCATATATTTTTGTACATAAGGTAATAATTTTGGGGAATGGGTACACATAAGGTACCATGTATTGAGCCAGTGTGGAGCTCTAAATCCTATACCCAAATACCTCAGAGTGGTTGTTTCAAATCTTCTTGAGCATTTGGGTATAAGTACTCTCCTATAGGCTCTTTGGGTTCTTAGCCAATTTGGGATTGAAGATCCCATTTGCATAATCAAGGACCAATGAGGGGTCTTTGAAATTCCCTTTGGTGATACTCTTAACATTTGGCACTTTGGGCCTCATCTATGTGGGGGCAAAAGTATATGATTTGCTTTAAACAAATTATGATGGAGGGTCTTCATGACCACCCAATCCATAAATTCTCTACTTCATAGGGTACATTTTGCTATTGGATGAGGATGTAGAAGTATCCATATTTCAATACTTATAATAGTATCTTCTTCACTCTAAATAAAATATTGAATATTCATTTTTTATTCACGATTCATTACCTAATTTTGCACAATCTTGCACATAATGTTTTGCCAAAGACTCTTCATTCAGCTTAGCTCACTACTCTTTGGAATTCTCAATGCATTTATGTGTTTATATCATTTAGGAGAGTGGTTTTTATAGACTCATAAGTTTATCATGATCATCATGTAACCTTTTCAAAATTGGGTGACCATAAATGCTAAAGGTGGCATACATGGTTGGGGAGTGTCTTGTAAGAGTTTTATGGAGATCCTTATGGGAGATCATGCAATATGGAGTGACTATATATTAATTATAATGGGAGTGGGGTAGATAACCTTATATTATTAGATGATTCAAAATGAAGGAGAGATAAGGAGTAGGTACTTGACATAGATCAGAAGCAACTTGTGCTAATGGCACTTATTTCGAGGGAAATAGCAACAAAGAAAGGGAAACAAACTAACAAAATTAAAAAATGACTAACTATGTACAAAGGAAACTGATAATTTAGTTGAAGTGATTTAAGTGGATTCCATTAACTGGAATCTCCAAGGCTGCCTTCTTTGTCCTCCAAATCAAACACATTACCCTACCTATTGCTAATGATGTGAAAAGGTCCTCTCTACATGGAATCAAACTTTTCATGTTGACTAAACTTTGTGGCTCTTTCATCATACTTTAGAACCAAGTCTCCTAGATTAAAACCTAGGTTGGATGCCTTTTTGTTAGATAATCATCTAAATGCCTGTTATTGTATGACCTTAGCATCACTAGCCTATTCTCTTGCTTCCTAAAGGCTGAGCAATTTTTCCAACCTAACCTCCATCATAGAGATCCCTACTTTATAGCTTTTGAAAGTTATTGAGATCCATGCATGTTTGAAAGTTATCTCCTAGGAGATACCTTGAAAGTATTATAATGGCCTTTAAAATATCACCCAGTAGTGCCTTCTATGTAAAGGAAAATTCCACTTGTTCCTTGAAGGATAAATCCAATCGTGTGCCTATTTGAAAGGTATCTCCTAGGAGATACCTTGGAAGGGAAATCCCCTCTTGTGCATGTTTGAAAGGTATCTCCTAGGAGATACCTAGATGGTATTACAAGGGCCTTCAAAATATCACCTAGTAGTGCCTTCCATGTAAATGAAAATTGCACTTGTTCCTTCAAGGAAAAATCCACTCTTGTCCATGTTTGAAAAGTATCTTCTAGGAGATACCTTGAAGGGGAAATCTAGTATTGTGCATATTTTAAAGGTATATCCTAGGAGATACCTTGAAGGTATTACAAGGGCCTTCAAAATATCACCTAGTAGTGCCAAAATAGGAGATTCCACTTGTTGATGCACTTAATGTGCTCCCTATGTCACTAGGGAATAGGGGGAAGTAAGAAACTCAATTTTAAGTCCTAGAAGACTCAAGGTTTTAGTTGTTTATACAACTATAATTGTGAATAGCATAAATATATGGTCACCATTTTCAATCTTTGCCAATTATTACCAATATAAATAAACAATGGATATTTACATAATAAACTAAGCTAAAGTGATTCGTGGGTGGCTTCAAAGGAGAGAAGGGTAAGGAAGAAAAAAGAATTTGTTTAATATGATCAAAAGTACTAGCTCTTATAAATTTTATGACAAAAACACATAAAACTAACGTTCACCAACTCTAACATATTACTCAAAGCTAAAGAAACACATTTAAAGATTTAAATAAAAATAAATGCATATGTTTAAAAGCATATATTACATAAAATTACTCACTCAGTAAATTTCTTAGCACATTTAGTTGTAAATAAGATGAAAATAGAGCAAATTTACTAACAAATTTATCAACTTAGTGTTAAACTCAAGATAACATATGCATATATTGAGTTTTATTTCTAAATTAGTCAATAAAAAAGAAACTATCAGTCATCTAAAAGCATGATGAATAGAAACTACAAAAATACACAATCAAGCACTTCAGACAAACTTTCAAATTCTTGTCTCTCTTGTATTAATTCTTATAAAAATTATTTCTAATTAAAAATGAGGGGGGGGGGGAATAATGCACTTATTCTTATTATTTATATTCCATTTTCACATCCTTATTGAACTTGAACAGATGCTTGGCAATGACATCATTTGGGACCCAAGGTCTGAAATCATCCTTAGGTAATAAGTATGAATCCCTATGCCTTGTATCCACAATGATATCATACCAATTTATGATCTTAGTCCTCCCTAGCTTATAAAGAGTCTTGTGGTTAATTATCTTCTTCTTATTTTTTAATATGCAATAAATTCCATGTAGTAGTTGATAAGCCATCTCTTCCTCAACTATTTTTATAGGTATATATCTTAGCAACCTAGGGAGAACCACCATTACTCCTTCCATTCAGATGATTATGCAATCTGGGTAAATCCAATAGCTATGAAGGTAATTAGGATCCATTGGTTAATTGATTTGAGTAACCCATCCTCACATCTTGTCCTTCCAAAGATACCATAGACTAGGGCAACACATGACATGACCTTTGGCTTTATTACAGCTTTATGGAGACTGACAGTGTTGATTGCAAGGAAGTCTGAAGCTAGTTGGATTATGTGAGGCATTGTCTCAGCCTCATCAACTACTCAAATTTCTTCTACATTTAATTAAATGTTGTTGTAATGTATGTCCCTTGATTTTATGGCATCAAGGATGAATTCTATGTCTTTAAAAATAATTGAAATGCCATACTAGAATAGGAAGTCATCTTTTCCAAAAGAGGTATTCTTACCCTTGATGGAGGGACTTGATTATGACATTTTTACAATATTAAAATTAGTAACCAATGTCTTTCTATATCTCTCTACAATTTTTGAGATCCAATAATGTTGGTCAAGGTGCAACCTATGAATAGCTTGAGTCTTTTTCAAACTGGGAGAAGTCATCTAGCAAAGAGAAAAAAATGTGTATAGATTCAAATGAAAATGTAGGTAATAATAGCCAAGTTGAGTAGCCTTTTAATAGATTATTTTGATTAATGCAACATAGATAATGATTCGAATTCATGTCATATTAATGGTAAGCTCATCAACTTTGCATGTCTTTGGAACAATTTTGAGCTATTGCTTTTTCCATTTAATTACATTATAATTCAAATTTATTTCTAATTTTAGTTTGATCCACCATCAGATATTTCCTTAATAGGGGTCTCTTTAGGATGCTCTTTCAAAAGGCTATGAGAGCTTTCCTTGATAGGTGTCACCTTCAAAAGGATATTATATATTTACTTGATAATTATCACCTTCAAAAAGCTTTTAGACAACTATCAACAACTTGGCATTAATCATGTGGCTCAAACAGAGACAAGAGGGTGATCTCATATATATTAGGATGCAGCTTCATGGGGATGACATGTGGAATTATTATGTGATCCCAAAGGGGGAACATGTCACTCTCATGGGTAACAAGACTTGAATAGCCATCTGATTTGATGCATGTTCCCTTCATGTCCATCTTAGATCGATGTATGTCCACACCACATTGCATCCATCTAAATCTTGTAAGAGCTCACAAGCAAGATATCTGACAGCACTTGGCTTGATGGTGAAATGTATCTCATAGGAGATACCTTAAAGGTGAAATCCACTCATGTGCATGTTTTAAAGGTATTTCTTAGGAGTTACCTTGAAGGTATTACAAGGGCCTTCAAAATATCTCCTAGTAGTGCCTTTCATGTAAAAGAAAATTACCCTTGTTCCTTAGAGGAGAAATCCACTCTTGTCCCTATTTGAAAGTTATCTCTAAGGAGATACCTTGAAGTAGAAATTCACACTTTCTTACCAGAATTGAAGATAAACATCCTCATCAATATTCACCATACTTTTGGTATAAGCATAGATATGCAAAAATTAAAAATGATCATAAATGCAATTTTCCATACAATTAATGGCCAGACTCCAGATCTCACTGATGACTTTATACACTATTCTCATTACAACATCCAAAATATATGACATCATATAGAAGTGTCCCACTGAGGTGGCCTACTTATCCTTATGAATGATTTATTTTCTCAACTTGTAGCTTATAATTTCACCTAGAGAAAATGTTACATCACTAGTCATCATCATATGTAAAATATGGTACCCATTCCAAATTGAGGAAATGGATGCTAGGCATTTTATAAAGCCTTTTGAGCAGTGCCATGCCAATCCATTATCAAATATTGAACTTATTGACTAGAGTGGGATTATTGATTTTATATGTCATGGTTTCCTTGGGGAGAAGCCTTGAATTCAACACATTTTCTATAGTATTATGCTAATTCCATGAAACTAGCCTATTTTGTCAAAATAAGTATCTAGTGCTAGTAGTGATAAATACCTCTAAAAATCTATTCCAAAAATACACAACATAACCATTTATTTACCCATGTGGTGTATAAAATCATCATGTGTAACCTTGCTTATAATGAATAAGTCTCAAAAGAGGTTGATGCATGGCATCACCTTGGGCTTGGTCGTAGCTAAATGCAATCCCTATCTCTTAAGTGCTATCAATTTTATGATGAATAGTCACTCTAAGGGAGATAGATTTCCATCCAATAAAAATATGTCAATAGAATCGATAACATCCCATGATTTAGATTAGTTCCCATACTTGTTATTAAAAATGGTGCCATCATAAACTATGTCCTTAAATTTGATCAAATCCTTAATAGAAAATGGTGATGGTAGAAGTGATCCCCTAAATGCTTTAGATGAAGATGCCATTATAATTATGTGTATTACTTGTAGTTTATTTACATGCTCTATGAAAAAATCTCCTTTTTAAAATTATGACACCACCCTTCGAGGTGTTTACTAGGAGATTCCTTCAAGGGCCTTGAAATACACTTGTGATAACATCATGGTTAACTTAAAGGTATATTTTATGAAATGTCTTGTAATAAAAAATCACTCTTGTGCATGTTTGAAATGTATCTCCTAGGAGATACCTTGGACGTACCTATTGATGGGCATTTTGACACATATTAGAAACATACTTCCCCCTCATCTTTCTCCTTTGAAAAAAATGTTTTTGGATTCCTTTACATATCAGATTATATTGGTTGGTTCAAATATAATTTATTTTCAATTTGGTCATACCTTATTAGTTTAAGTGAGAGTTAATCTATATATTACAAATATTTAATATTTATTTTGTAATGTAGTTAATGACAAAATAATTTCATGAACTAATGCAATATACAACTTGCTTTTTATAAAATATCAATATTTAAATCATTTCAATTGCTTTGTAGAATGTCTTTGGGAAATAAATAAATTCCCACACTTAAAAGGCAAAAAAAGGCCTCACTCTAAGAGAATTTAGATAAAAGGTAGAAGAATACCTCACTCCAAGAGAATTAGGATATAGTATAGTTTAAACTACCAAAACTAAAATTAAATCCATGTCAACATCTTCCATTTTATGGTGGCTAAAAAATTCCTCTTGCTAATAGGCATTTTGAGTCATTTAGTTTGCCAAACATTTATGTAGATATATACTTGTTTATCACTACATTGGGAAAAAGATCTTCTTTGATTAGAATAATCCTTGCCTATGATAAGGATGAACTTGAAGATGCCCGTCAATTCCAATTGGAAGTATGGAATGGAGAAGAGGGAATTCTATATCGAGCTACAACTAATTTTAATAAATTTACAACCAATAAAATAGAATTAATAAAAATAATAATTTTTATCCTTCTTGTGAGTTATTTTGGTTTCATTTGAATAGCTATGACAACATTCAAATGTGTGGGTTGATAGACAAAGATAATTTAGTCACTAGAATACAAAATATATTGAAATAAAAATATGAACAAAGGGGAATAACTTCTTCTACTTTCCACCATGCAAACATGTAATTAAGATACCCTATAGTCATGACAGAAAAAATATTGAAGAAAACAAGACAAATAAGGGAAACATATTTGTATATATATTTTTAAAAAAGGTTATACAAGTACTCACACCAGTGGAGAAAAATAAGATTGAACAAAAGGTTAAAAACACTTTTATTGACACAAAATTTTGATTAGACACACAGTGAATTCTTTACATGGTATATTTCCTTTAGAAATTATGCCTTGAACATTCCTATAGAGCTCTATGAATTGGAGGATGCTAATATAAAAATAATAAATTTGAATGAAAGAGGGATGAATGATATAATTCATTAATTTGTAAAACATAATGAGGTTCTAATGAAAGATGCTTTGTTAATTCCTTTTGATCTAAGTAACCCTCAATGTATTATCGAATCAAAGGAAGTCCTAGAAGATATGATGGAGAAAAAATTATAAGCTTCAAAATTTTAGATGGCCAACACATATTTATAACATAACAAAAAATTCTTTCAAAGGAGGAATATAATTCACTATCATTGAGAAATAAAAGTTCTGTTAGAAGGGCAAGATTTTTAAAAACTTGTACTTTATTCCATATTGTGCACAAAATATGTAACTAGTATAATTAATCCAACAAAACAATTTATAAGGATTCATTTTCATAAAGAGTTCAATTTACACATGACCTTATCCAATTGAGAGGTTAGAAGAATATTAAAATAGGGAAAAAAGAGACAAAAGAAATACATGAACAAGATAGACACTTGTTCACATAAATAAACTATTCAGCACAACAACTACAGGAGAGAAAATGCCTCTTTTTCATGGATATCCTATTTGAGATTATTTTGATAAGACATTTGATTTGTTTAAAAATGGTACCTTACTTGGTTCAGATAAATAAGATTTAAATTTTATTGGTAAAATAGTACTTATAAATATTTAAGGGCTTTTAGACAAACAAAAAATAGAACTAGCATATTTATTGGAAAAAGGGTTTATTTCCTTCTTGAAAACCCTTGGGTACAACAACATGGATACTTGGTACAAAAAGGTGAAGCTGAAAAGTAACATTATCAAAAATTATAGATTATTTTAGCATCAATGATTTGACACTGCCACCAGACAAAATAATCACACCTGAAGAGGTAATGGAGCTTTATATAATTTCTACAAAAAGGTTTGATGATTTGTATGCCCTAAATGAAGGTATTTCAAAAAATAAAAAAGATGGGAATCATTATCTCAAGATTCATTAAGCATATTGAAAAAATATCTACATAATGATGAAAGTCAACTTTTTGAGACAAATATAGAAATATTCAGCTATCATTACAAGCCCCCATGTCTTTGGCCATCTAATTTAAAATATTTCAGTAAAATGTTTATTCTTGGTCTGAACATTGATTTGATAATTATTGATCTTTTAAATCTCATTGATGTTTTTAAGGAAGAACATCTTTGCCTATTTATTCAAGCATTGATTGATAAATTTATTATTGGGGCCTTCAATGTATTCATCATCCACAAATGAGAACATTGTTTAGCATTCAGACCTCTCTCAATAATATGTGTGTTGGTGATTTCCATTCCATGTAAGAAATGGGTGTCATACTATGAGGTTCAGATAGTGATGGATTCAATTGGAGTCATATTATAAGTATCAATTTTTTTCAGGATCCCACTGATTTTTAGCTTTAAGATTTCATCCTCCATTCACAACAAAGTAAATTATAGGAAGGTTTTAATATCTACAAAGGCATACCAACATTTCAAATGATTGGTTCACATAAAATAGGAATGCCATTCAAAAATGAACTAAATAACTGATTTTTGGAGAGACTTATATCTAATTTTAATAATTTGGATACATTTGATGTACTAAGGGTATATACAGAAGCTAGATTGGTACATGCTTGTACAAAATTATAAATAAATTTATCTTGCATTATAAAAATTGAAGAACAAATAATTTTTAATGTTCAATTTTAAAATTATTTGACAAATTCAGAGCAATCAATACAAGAACAACTATTTTGATTAGTACCAGGTGCATAACATTCTTAATTTAATCATGATTCATTTTCCAAATATAACATCTTAACAATATTTCAGTGTGTATGCTTTATTTTTCAAACCTGACAGCTTAGCAATCATTCAGTGTGCATCACTAATATCATTACATGAAAGTGAAGAAATAATAATAACAAAAAATCATATCAATGAACATGACACATTGCAAGTTGAAGAAGGTAAGATAAGATCATACATATTTTTTCAATTATATAATTTTTTATTTATCAACTATTTATAATCCTGACAAAATATTTCTTCATTTGTTTGTCTCAATTAAATCAGATCATAATATATCTCTAAAACTTTGTGTCTCCAACATAAAAACCCATGACACAACTGTACAAGTTATTGCCTCCACAAAAAGAACATAAGATAAAACTTTACAACAAGACACATTTTTAAAATAAAAATATCAAATCAATTGATAATGAGAATTTCTAGTTACTACATTATATAATACCTTGTAGGTAATAAAGAACCAAAAGTTCAATGAAAACAAACTAAAAAATGACAAAAAATAAAAGGTGAAAACCTCTTTCAATAAATATGTGATTATACAATTTCATACAAGTCGAGAATGTATTAATTATCTTTATTTATTTAAACATATTACAATTGAATTTTTTCATGGATAGGAGATTATAGAAGTTAATAAAATATAGACTTTTATTAGCTTGGTATTTGGAAGTGTCAGTTCATTTTATTATTGCGTAGACTTGAATGTGGTTGTATTTACACATTAAAATTTTGTTTACATGTTAAATTTACCCATTATAATGTTTTTTATATGTTTAATTTACCCAGTTTAAAATAACATAATATGTGTTATACTATGTCTTCAATAAAATAAATTTTGATGCAGAGTATCCATGTGTTATTTATCAATAAAAAACAATAAAGTATATTATGCTAGAAACAATTATATTGTTATTGATTTAAATAGTTTTTAATTTGATGTGTCTTATTGGAAGTATATGAAATAGGTTTAACTATTAAGGTGTATATTCATTTGAAATTAGTGATAGTGAACTTTGGCTTAGAAGATTAAATCCTATTTTATTTGTTGTGATGGGTTGTATAAACATATAAATATGTATTGGTATGCATAAGAATAGCTGATACTTTCATTACTATAAAAATATCGATTTTGGTTAATTAAATTTAAATTCCTATCAACATCTATGAGAAATGAGTTATGAAAAAATGGGATTGTTTCATAATATGATAAATTTATGGTTAAGTTATCAGGATTTAATATGAACATTTATATGCATATGTATGTTAAAAAATTGGTGATAGAAATGGTACACCTATGTATAATGAGTATAGTTACTATGTACCTGAGCATGTATTTATTTTTATATATGTTTATATGAATCTTTATAAGATTTAATGAAATTCAAAACAAAAATGCATCAAATGAAATGCATTATGTTTGTATGTTACAATAAGAAATGCAAATCAAAAGTGCATCAATGACCAATCTAATAACATGTAAAACATTTATTAGAAAATTTACATGTTATATTTCTTATAATATAATATTGTTAATAAATGATTTATTTATTTTTTAACTAATTGCAAACATTTCAAAGGAGGAACTAAAACTGACTTCTAAAAAACTATTGATTTCGGGGTTGGATGACTTATTATTTATTGTGCACCAAAAAAAAGATATGCAAATGAATGATACGAGGAAAAAATAAGATTATAAAATAAAAAATATGTCCTACTACATTCGAGATCATTCCAAATAAATTTTGAAGGTAGTACTACAGTCTTTTTCTCATGTTGGCATTTGGTCAATGATAAAGGATAATCATTTGAGGATACTCATTCAAGCCATGGGTTACACAAGTTAAAATTTCATGTTTGTTTAGGGGAAAAGATATTATAATCCATTAAATATAAACATAGATAAATTGAATGAAGTTATTTTTAAAGGGACCTTTGGAGATAATTTTTCAATTACCAAAATGTTGTTCATTCATTGTACTTCTTAGAATTATGTTACAAATCAAAGATTAAAAATGAGTTATGTTAAGTCAAGTAGATATAATGGAAATAGAAGTTGTAAATATGAACAATATTGGAGCATAAAAATGACGTCTATCATCACAATCTTGGGAGAAAGCAAAAAATCCATATTAGCAGCTATGAGCCAATGTCTAAAAAGTTATAACTTCACCATATTATGATTCTTTCAAATGTATTTATTGATTATAAACTATAATTATAGTAATAAACATTATCATCAATTTCATAAAAATAAATTCTAAATTATTTCAAATATAGTTTAATTAATTTCAAATTATTCGATTTTAAATTAGAATTACTTTGATCTGGTTAAGTGCAATTTGATTTATAATTAGAGATTATTTTAAAGTATTCAATCGGGTATAAGTTTCAAAGCTAATCCCCTGGCAAGTGGATACTCCATCGGTTTATCTTGAAATTGCCCAAGTTAATCCATTAGTATATTGACACCTGCTCATGAAGTTCTTCCCAATGAATAACAAACAATTCTCATTAGATATTTTATTACATAGATGAACTAGTAATTGATTATTAAGTTTTCATCCATAATTTGGGTAGTCAAAATGGTGTCACATGTCCTAGCAATAGAAACTACTTCAAAAGATCAATGATCAATTTGAAGGCCCAGAAGGGTGCCATAGTTTAAAATAGTCTAATCTATTCAAAATAATTTGCTCCTAAATGGTTTGAAATAATTCAATTTATTTTGAATATAGAAAACATATTTATGAAGAAAATATTCTCCACTCTAATTTAGTAAGTATAAGTTCAAATACACTAATGAGGTGTAGAAGGATTGGTGAAGTGGTTTGGTTGTGCCCAACTCCACCTAATTTAGAATCTCAGATGGGATTTATAGGTCAGATGTGGTCATTTATTCAATGGTTTCAATGTGATCAAAGTATTAATGGTTCTAAATTTATCTCAGGGACTGGGCCCCCAATTTGGGCCCTAGAACTAGTTATAGCTCTAGTCAAAAAGCTAAATATCGGTCTAAAAAAAAGTATAAGTTCAAATTCTTTAAAATATCCCAATTTAATTTAAATGATCTAATATGCTCAAATGGTTTGAAACAGTCTAATTTATTTGAAATATAAAAAATTAAATTTTGAAGAAAATATTATTCACTCTACTTTATAGGTATAATCTTAAATTATTCAAAATAGTCCAATTTATTCAAAATGATCTATGTCCAAATGCTTTGAAATAGTCCAATTTATTTTGGATATAACAAATTTATTTTTGAATAGAAATATTTTCACTCTACTTTAGTGGGTATAAGTCCATATTATTTAAAACAGTCTAATTTATTCAAAATGATCTATGCCCAATAGGTTTCAAACACTCTAATTTATTTGGAATATAGAAAATTTATTTGTAGAGAAAATGTTATCCACTCCACTTTAGTGGGTATAAGTCCATATTATTCAAAATAGTCTAATTCATTTGAAATGGTCTTTGCCCAAATGATTTAAAATAGTCTAATTTATATGGAATATAAGAAAATTATTTTTGGAGAAAATTTTCTCCACTCCACTCTAGTATGTATAAGTATAAATTATTCAAAATAGTCTTTTATTAGTATTTTTATTGTTATTAGTCAAATTTCCTAATGTACTTGTTCCTATAACACTATTAGGCTTTTTTTATTATTTATATTTTTTATGCTTAACCAAATTCTGCTTACATCCTTTGTCACTTCTTAATTCTTGAAATTATCTTCTTCCTAATACTTTTTCATATTTTATTATAAACTTGTTTAACCATAAATTGATATGGGTAAATATAGTATAGGGTTAATAATATAGAAATGAATAAACTCAAGGGTGATAAATATATCTATAGCAAGCCAATTAATTTACAAATTTAGATAAACAATATTTTGACTTTACATGCTGAGATATTCTAAAAATAGAACATACAACTATTGAATGATATTTCAATAAATTAGAAACAAAATTAATTAATTATTTTACTATGCACATATAGATCTAATATGGAATAAGCTAGAAGCAATTGAATCTGGATTCTGAATCTATTAATAGATTAAGGAAATTTGCATTTTATGGCCTCAGATGCTTGCATTAAATCTAGATGGTTACATTGATGCTAGTGTCTAAGTTAGACATAGGTGTCTAGTATAGAATATTGATTAGATATAAGTGTGACCACCTAGAACCTTCTAGGTTTTATGTCTCCTTTTCTCTAGTATGTTAAAATATCACACATAAGATTTCAATCTTTTTTAAGTGATCAAACCCTTATTTCCTCACTCTTTAAATGATTGTGGGAAAAATGGGTTAGTGGAGGAACATGGTGTCAAGCTACCCCAAGGACCCATCTAAAAATGAGTTTTTTATATATAGCTAATACTTTAAAGAGGGACTCATAATTATGTATTTTTCCCCTACATGTTGGCTTGTGTGTGCATAATAATGCAACATATGATAAGCAAGTGGATAGAGTGACCTAGCTTGTAATATGGAAAATATGGCTCATGGACTGATCTTTTAGTACACCAAACCTATAAATGGGTTGTCTCTATGATTGATATTGAAATAGAAAATAATATAGAATATTTTCTCACTTAAATGCTATGATTGAATGCCTTTGGTAAGTTGCCTTGTGATTTTATAGGTCTATGTTAGGTGAGGAATGAATAAGGATTGATTTTATACATATACCAATCCCATTTGAAAATAGATCACATTAAATCACTTAAGCCAACCTTTAGGATATGTCTCACTTAAAAATTTGATGAAATTAGGGCACTGTACACTTAGTTTGGTGCATAACATTAGTTTTTACATAGGCATTTGGTTGGAACACAAGTGTATAGGAAGCTGGAAAATATGTACAGGTCTAAAATTTTCATAAGATAATAATAAGCAAGTTTATAACATTTTATGTAGCATAGAAGGCCTAGTCATTAGAATAACACAAGGCCAAACTGAGAGATTAAAAATAGACACAAAATATAGTGTATATGATTCTTTTGGTATTAATAAGGTCCTATAACTAAAGGGTAAAGCCATGAGAATTACTTTCCAAGTATACAAGGCTGAGTTGTTATATATTTTAGATTTAGTGTCTATAAAACTCTCTTATATTCTCAATGTATACACTAAAAAATTTGTATTTATCTACTAATTCTCTCTCTCTCACACACACACACACACACACATATATATATGGATGTTTACATAGATATTGAAGTGGAATAAGGGATGTAAATTGGTCCAAAGGGCTCATTTCATTTTTTAATCGTCTTGTGATTGGGGTTTGTGGGGGGTGTGTCTCTTGAAATATTATCTTCACAATATTCTATCTCTATATTATTTTCTTAACTTATATTTTCATTAAATAATCTCTCTTTTGTTAATCTAACTTCCTCCTAATCTCTTTTTTGTATATCTCTAGTATGATTACTAACACTTATTTATGAATTGATTTTCTCCTTATCTTTTTGAACATCTATTTGGTATTCTAAATTATTTGTATAAATTTCCTCCTAATTAATTATTTTTCAACTCACTTAAATTTTTAAAATTTATTCTATAGGTTATAATATATAACTAAATCTCTTATTTTAATAATATTCTCCTCATCTCTTATTCTACTACTCTTGAGGCCTCATCTACTATGGGCCAAACTAGTCATCATCAATTGGTATTTTGCACTGAAGGTTTTGAATAGTATGGGGTCCCAAACACTATAGATAAATATGATAATCCTTGTTTCATTTCACTCATGACTTTTTATGATGTATAATATAGTATTTCCTCTATTATATTCCTCTCGCTAGCATTGTATGTACCTTTTACAATGGTATTAATACTAACTCATTTTTTTGTGGTAGAGGGATAACATCAAGATTTTAAATATGAGGACTTCCACTAGTAGAGGATAAATTAGTTTCATCCATTATTTTATTTATTATTAACATTATGTTTTCTCTTTCTTTCTTTTACATCTCTTTCCTAGTTGTTGACTTAATTTTCTCATCTTCTTTCCTCACTTCTTAATTCATATTTTTCTTCTAATTATTTAATTTATCCTCTTATTAATATCTCCTCATTTATTAATTAACTTATTCTTAACTTGATAATTATATCCCTATCTCCCTACATCTTATTTAACCTCCCCTAATCACAGAGACTATATATTTTGATTGGTCACATCTTTTGAGGATCCCCCTTTATTTCCCACCATCCCTGAGGTGTGTGTCCCCTAAAGGTAATATTTACCTTATTTTACTAACCCTAAATCCAAAAATATATTTTAGATGAGGATTAGTACCTTGTTTAATAATCATTGCCTTTATCGTTTGATAAAATCAAATTTCTTTTTGTTAACAAATTTCCAACTGCAGATAGCCCAAACTATTAGAAAGGAATTGAGGGTAGTCTTGAACTAGTAATCAATATCCCAATTAAAGGGTGTATCAAGGTATTTGAGTGCCTCAAGATTTAATTTAGTCCAATTTATATTTTCCTTAATGTGGGCTCTAAAATATTTTGTGTATTATACTTTTTTTAATATCTAAAGTCACAAACTTTGTGCAAATATGACCTAAAAATTTTATTTGTATGGTCTAAAGAAAGATGATTTTGCAGTAGGTAGAGATTCAAACTTTATTTTATTATCAAAGTGAAAAAATTTGAGTATCTCTTCCCACAAATATTATATTTATATTAACACTATTTTCATAACTCTAATGGATATATTCCCTTGGAGATTAGTTAATTGAAGACCATGCGGCACCACCAAGTGTTAACATAAAATCTCAAACTATTGGTTACATATGTTTTATGTTTAATAAAGTTAAATTTAGTTGAAACTCATGTGTCATAGGGCTTATTATTGATTATAGTTGTATACATCCAATTCTTATCACTATCATGCCAAGATTGCAAGTTTGAACCACTTTCTACAATAATGCACAAACTAGACCAAAATCACCAAAACACTATAATTTGGTTGCACATGTGTCAATTCACATCCATGTATCCCTAATTGGGGCAATGAATTTTATGTATTTGTTATATTCTCCTAATTTATTTCTAGCCAAATTGTGACCAAGCAAAATAGCATTTCAAACCATTAAAATCTTCTAATTCAGTTGCATACATCATGTGCATATGCTAATTCACATCTATAATGCCTTAATTGGGAGATTAATCTATAAAAAAATTGAAACCTTCTTCTAATTCAAATAAAGTCAGATTATGATTAATTAAATCGACATTTTTTATCAGTTTCATTAAATAAGAAACCAATTTCCAAGAATTGTAAAAAGCTTAAGTAAAATCATCTAAGCAAAGCAAATTTGATTAAGATTTTAAGTGAGAAATCCATGTAAAGTTATTGAATATATATTATTGTAAATTTATAATTCAAAATATATGGGCCATGATGCCACCTATGACATCAACATAGGGGTATCATCCATAAATCATTAATGAAGATAAATATCAGGATTAAGGCTACCCATGCCTTATTAATGATCCATCTTTCAGATATTGATGGCCATATTTATTGTTTTCCCCTATAAAATTAAATGTATTTGTGACCCTTCATCTTGATCTTGAGTTGGAGGGTTGGAAATTAGTTAGCTCATTTTGTAAAATCTATAAATACATGAGCCATGGCCATAACCTTTAAGCTTTCTTTATGTAATGTTATTATGCAGCAATAGCTTCAAGAAGCTTTTTTTGGTATAAAGAAACTATGTAAAAATATAACTAGAGAGCTTCACTCATCCTTTCAACATTGATCCAATCAAGATCCAAATCCATTAGTTCAAAGAGAGATGTATGGAGACATTTATGCTACCACATTAATAAAGAATTGAAGCATCAAATCTGGGCACAAACACATTTAATGAACTAATCTTAGAGGAGGGTCACTTGGGGAATAAATCATCCATTTTTTCTTGTCTAAGATTCTTTACACCATTGATCCATGTCCCTTGAGGGACTAATCCTAGCACATTATGTTATTTATGCTTCGTCATTTGTTTTATGTCTTAAACACATCAACTTTCTCCACAATCTTGTTCTACACTTTGGCACTTCAAATGGAACGATAACCCACAAAATTCTTCTAGTTACTTTTTATCATATTATTTTATTAGCTTTTGTAACTAAATTTTGTGAAAATTTGATAAAAATGGAAATTTTTCATTCCCAGGTCCATTGCCTATGGAATTGTAAATTTGCCTATTGTGTATCTACAAATTTGGAGCTAGAAATAGTGAAATCATGTTGGATAATTATGAAATCACCTCATAAAAATATGAATTCATCCTTGTTTTGGGCATCCATTGCATATCTATGAATTCATAGATTTTATTTGTGAAATTAAGACTGGTAACTACAAATTCATCTCATAAGTTTTTGGGTTTTTCTATTTTTATGCTAAATTATGAATTTGAAAAGATTAACCACAAAATCATTATCAATTTCATGAAATTGTTCTATGTTTTTTTGTACATTTTGTAGGTTTTTTGGAAATTTTGAAATCGTAACGATTTTACAATTGTGAAATTAGTGGGGTAAGTTATGAAATCATCCAAGTAACTAAAAAATTGTGTATGCTAGCTTTATATATTTTTTAGTTTTTTGTGTTTCTAGTAACCTATAATTTCATAGATTACACTTAACTATATAACTACAAAATCATTCCAGAGGGACCATTTTTGTGGTTTGAAGTTAAGTTGTAGGTTTCCTTCAACATATTATCAAGTGGAAATTAATCCTCTAAACCTTATTATAGGGATTTAGGTAAAGGAGAAAATTTTTAACATAATTAATGCTACCATTTCACATTTAAGTTGGTGCTTTAAAAACCTTTCAAATAATTTTAAAAGTTGCAACAAAGTCCAAATTTCATTCATATTTTGATAAGTGCTTTAAAAATAACAAATCAAGTTAGATTTAGAGATCTTATGAGCAATTTTATTTTTGTTCTTTATTTAACACTTAGTTTCTTTTCTAGTAAAACCTTGCACGTATGCTCTCCCCTTGTCTCCTTTATGGAACTTGGGTGACCAAAAATGTATTATTTTACTTGTTGTTGAGTCAAAAACCTAAAAAAATATTGTGTATGCTCTCCTTTTGTTCCTAAGAACTTGAGTGACTCAAAAATGACCTAGTTCTTCCATTTATTTTCTTGTATTAGCTTGTGAGTGGGAGTTCATTACCTCCTCCCAAGTTCTTTATGAGGATTTTGACTTCGGGTTTCATATCCCATCATTGTTTCAAGACCACTTATTTGGTGGGGTATATAAATTGATAATTCTAAATGGATGGGATAGTGGTTAAGTAGTTAGCTTGATAAGACAAAAGAGGACTTGGGTCAAGCAACAGCCTAGGCATCAAACTTCACTAAGTAGTACATAGTTGAACTCATTATTCAAGGGATAATACCCTTGCATAAAAATCTAAGAATTTTTAATCCGTTGATGGATATTTATTATACCCATGTGTTTTTAGGCACTTGTGGACCATCTAGATGAGCCAAGTCAAAAATTTAGCTTAATTGATCCCACTTTGCCATGGAATATCATACCAAATGCTAAGTTTCCATGTATCAATTATTGATAGGAAAAAGGGGGATCAAAAAATATAACTAAATGCACTCTTTTATTTTTGGATTAATAATTAATTCCTTTCAATAACGGTGTATTGGTGGAAATTTTAGTGGATACTATGCACACCTTGTGTTAGTTTAACATAAGAACATGCACTTAGTTTATCCTTCTTCTTTACTTGAATTGTGAGTCTAAATAACTATATCACATTAAAAAAACAAGTCCTAAATTATTTCAAACTAAATTCAAAAATCATTTTCAGGTATTTTATCTAAGGACAAATGGTTTGCACTTGAGTCTTGCCTACCACTTGGGCTTGAGTGTTTTACTCTTTATGTTTGGGTCACGTCACTTAGATTTCAGGGCCTTACCTAAAGTATGAGTCTTTTCATATATTTTACTTGTTGATATCTATTATACACATTGAGGTCTTACTAATTTAACCTTATAGGGATTAACTATGTAAATCCTATGTTTAAATTAAAGGGTTGAAATGTTTAAATCAGTTAAATAATATGCAATAATTAAGAACTAATTTGTTATGGCTTTTGAATTCTTTCTACTTTCTAAAAATATTAATAAATATGCATAAATGGATAATTATCTATAAAGTGACTATTGTGGATGATTTGGGTTCTGAAAACTACGTTCTAAATAGGTCTAAGTGTCATTAATAGGGTCTCAGGGTTTAATTGCTCACTAGATAGTAGCACCCCACTTGGACAATAGTATCTGTGTCCTCAAAGTGGTGCTAGTTTCCTCTATCTAAAGGATTTTTTGGTTTTGTATATCAGGTGTTATTCTAGATTTGGTCCAAATTTTAGGTCTGTGTGATCAATACTTTTTCTTGTAACTCTATTTTCCTCAAAAAAACTTAGGTTTTCTTATTTGTAAGGGTTTGAATAAATGCCATGATAAAAAAGGGTTAGTGGGTTTAATATGATAGATGTTTTATCCACACCTTTGTGTGTGAATGCTACCTACATACCAATACTTTGAGGAGGGATCAAGCCCAATGTAGTTCTCCCACCTAAGTACTTGGCGCAATTACAAGTGAATGATAGAATGAGAGTGGTCTTGAATGCCTTAGAGTGTGCTTGAGCTTTGAAATATTTGAAATATGGGTTTAGGGATGATTTATATGGTATTACACATAATTAGGGTAGAATAGGGATCAAATATCTTATCTATGATCAACTTCTCTTTTTTTTAATAGGTTTTTCCATTTTTTTCCATATAGTGAGTAAAGGTAAAATAGACTTGTATTTATAGATATATATAGATTGTGTAGATAATAGCATGTGTTTATGATAACATTAGGAGGTTCACACATTTAAAAAGTATCCATTCAAGAGATTCAAGGCAAAGCATAGTAGTGACTAATTGGGGACACTAACACCATGTGGTTGTCGTCTCCCAAATGTGGTGCTAATGTCCACCTGGAAAACTGCTAGGAAAACTAGGCTGGGATCTAATAAATATGTCATGAGCCTATGTTTTGGCTAACTATAACTATTTTTGGTATACACAATGATTGAAAAAGTGTAGTGAATGCTCTAGGATAGGTTTATGGCTAAGCTAAGAGTAGGCTAACTCAAGAGACACTCTTAGCATCCAAATGTCACTTTTAGGTGATCACATTTGCCCCACCTTTATGCTAGAAATGCAACAAATAAAAATGACTAGTATAAAGGAAAAAGAAGAGTGCCTAGACTTAATTTGGAAGTGAATCCCATGTAGTTGAGTTTTATTATGTGAATCTGGGTCTATGTATGTGTAACATGATCTAAAGTAATGTCCTATAATGAAACATACGAAAATCAGTCATTACTTAAGAGATTATCAAAATTAAAAGACTATGCTAAAATAAAGTAACTAAGTAAATATGAGTAAAGAGAGAGGAAAGGAATGAATACACCTCATTGGGTACATGGAATAATGTATTAACCTAGTGACAACTTATGTGTGTGAGTGTACATAATGATCATATCATTAAATAGCCTAGATTAAGTTGATGGCTTGTTCAATCCTCATCATATCATTAAATAGCCTAGATTAAGTTGATGGCTTGCTCAATCCTCATATGGGTGGCTCAAGAACTCAATCTAGTTTTGACTCCATCATTATCCACCCTACTTAGTGGATTCTACTTTTTGAATAGCTTGGATAAGATTGTAAGTGTGTCTAACCTTGTTATGTGGGTGGCTAAAGAACTCAAGTAATCCATGAATCCAACATTTCCCACTCATGTGAAGTAGATGCATCTGTAACTAAACTACATAGAGTTTTGAAAGTATCTAACTAAGTAGATCTAACTATGTATGTCAGCTCCACAACCACTCAAATACATTAGGTAGCTGAAGCCACTCAAGAATGCCAACCACTACATATGAAAGTAAGGCATGAATCTGGTGACAACCTAGAATGTGATATCAAGTGTATACAACATATAGAATGACATGGAGTTTTTCATTCCATATAATCAACCTGTGTGTAGTTAAGTATATGGAAACTATGTGCCACACACATGTCCCCTATCTAGTATCTAAGTATACTAATTCTAAACTGATTATATAATAACTAAATCTATGTATTTGAACTAAATGTGAGGATGATCATGCCATGCATGATTGCCCCAAATTTAAGCAACTAGTAGGAATCTAAGCTAGAATGAGTGTATCTAAGTAAAATCTAAATATAACTATCAAATCTATGACTATATATGTGTAAATTTGTATTATACCTAGTGTACTAGTCTAGATAATCTAGATTGTCCTAAAGTTATGGCTACTGCACTATAGCGCTATGTAGTAAACAGTAGCACCCTATGGTGCTAGTGTCCCAATATTAGTGCTAATGTCTATTTGGTCTAAAATCTAGGTGAACTGAACTACTTTTTGAGCCTCTATTCTTTTTTATCTTTGCACTATTTCTAATTTCTAAAACTCAATCTATATGCTGAAATTTATCTGTGAATAGAAAAGTAGGAGCCTAATATTTATGACAAACCCCTACGAAATCCCCCTCTTTTGAGAGTAGTTATGAAACCTGTGTAAGAACTATCCATAAAATAAGTATCTATGTAAAATATGTTATTCAAAGCATGTACATGATATTCCAATACAATGTACAAATATAACATCAAAATGTAAATGAATTTGAGCATAATTAGGTAATGTAAGGTGTATGTTGTAATCTAGCATTGCACAAGGGTGTCAATATAGATCCAATCAATGTGTATATCATCAAATCTAAGTAACTACCTAGGGGTATAGGTATTAATGTCCATCATGACACCCAAGTAGTAAAGGTATATGCATGATATCCCTCATGGCATCAAAAATTGGTGTGTGTGTAATAAGCAAATACAAGTGTCATGGTGAAAAAGCATACAAGGAAGCATACATACAAGCACATGAGGCACGTAAAAGTATTCCAAGGGGACAAAATACAAGGGACATGGGCACATGTCACTAAATCTAAGAATGAAGACATACAAGGATATGTTAAAATGTTGACTTATGAAAGCAACAATCAATTTGGTTTAGAGCCACATATAAGGACATGTTCAGATGTCTGCATATATAAATAAGAAAGCACACACAAAGGATATGGGCACATATCCAAGGTGTAAAATTTGAGAAATGGTGTAGAGATAAATAAGAATGGCATATTCAAATTCCTTTGAAGATGGAAAAAGCATAGGAAACATAATCAAGTCTAATCTAGGAAAACTAGAAATGAAATCATGTATAACTATGTAATAAAAATCTATGTAGATGTTAGGATGCATATATACTAATTTTAACTAGTGATAGTCAACAAAAACTTTGATCAATGAATAGCAATGATTAACATCAATATATATCAATGCATAAACTAAAATGTATAGAATGTAAGGATAGAACCTTATAATAATAAATGTGTAGGAGATGCCCCTGAGTGGGTGGATGTATCAAATCTATAAACTTGGATCAGTGTATATGCTCCCAATGGGTAGATAATAGCTAGTCTAAATCAGTTTAGTGGACCAAAGTCTTATATGTAATCTAAAAGTACTCAACAAAAATAAATGAAGCATATGTGTATGATAAAACTAACTATACTAGGATAGCTAGTAATATGAAATATCTAGAAAGTAATATAAATGTAAACATATCCATGCAAACAATCTATAAATTTTGTGTTTTGTAAATATTGGAATGTTTTTATATTTTGACATGTTATATTGTTTTTGTGTTTTCTGAGTATAAGATATGTATAATCAAATGAAAATAAACTATGTACAAGGAGAGAGAGAGAGAGTGAATGAAGTATGTAAAAGAGTAGGAACCATACTAACTAATGAGTCTCATGGGAGACTTACTATCATTGTGGCTTGTGTCAAAAAATAGCAATGATAATCTCTCATGCAGTGTGATTACTATGTTGTAGTTACATGTTGTTGTAGTGGTAATTTGAGTATTGTTCATCATCAAAATCATAATATCTTAGTGTGATAGAGGGAACTACCTCATATTATGGAGCTGACCATTATGAATTGTGCTTCAGCATATTGATTTTGATTTTGCCCTTTGAAATTGTGGTTATTGTAAACATGTGGTGTTGTGGAGGCTATTATGCTATAAACTATTGTTTGATAATGCTTGTTTTTTTAGCATGATTTTGAATTTACAACTTGATTTCTTG
Organism: Torreya grandis; assembly: GCA_037957365.1. Lineage (NCBI taxonomy): Eukaryota > Viridiplantae > Streptophyta > Pinopsida > Cupressales > Taxaceae > Torreya > Torreya grandis. The sequence continues at coordinate 636,507 of JARHVA010004190.1, forward strand.
CTCTTTCTATAATGTTTCTTATGTATATAGATGTTTTGCTTTGATAAATTGTATTTGTGACTGATGTGCCTTAGGATGTTCAATAAATCCCAAACCCTATTGATCAATATTATCAATTAATAGAATAGTAGAATTGATGTCTTGGGCTTGCTTTCCCAAACCTTGATCATGATAATCAAACTCTCGTTGATAATTTTGACCAAAATTATACCATATTAAACTTTGAGCCTCAGTTTAGAGAGGTAGATTTTCTTGATTTATTTGTGCTTGTCATATTGTTTCTTGATCTGATTATGTGTTTTGAACTATGTGTTGTTCTAAGCTATTCTTTGGTCACCATTTTTGTAATTTTCTAAATTTGACCCTTTTTGAATTGGTAAATGTGCCATTGTATGTATGTGGATCAAGTGTCACCATGTGAGTCATTTTTATCTATTATCTATTGTATTTTCCTTTTCAATGTTAAACAAGAATCTGTGTGTTGCCCATACATTCTATGATATGCAAAAAAATATATGGATCTCCTCATTGGGTGTAGAGGAGATAGGTCAATCAACTTATCTTTAATCATGTCCCTTAGTATCTCACTAGAGATCTTATTTTACCTTTGAATGTTTTTTAAATCACTAATTGTAGATGGACTTTAATTGTGATTTTTTTTTTGATATGTAACCTTGTTTTCCATAAATTGACTAGGTGAAAATGCATATACATGATTTACACTATTGTGCCCTACAAGCCTTTATCTTGTAAATTAATTTTATAATGTTGTAATATTTTCATGTAATAGTTGATTATAATTTTGTAAACCTAAAATTATCTTGTTAATACTGATAATTTAATCACATAGAGTCTCATAAGTGCAAATCTTAGCTATTTTTGATTAAACATGTAAGCATACACCCTGTAGGGAAGAGGTGTGAATAGGCTAAGTATGGGGAATAGTGACATTGGTAGAGGATGATTCATCTCATAGATGAGTGATGACATGGACCTGGTTAGAGGGAAATTATATATCACCCTCATGGAGATGAGGAAGAGAAGGATATTCTTTCCTATACATAAGATATGATATTGAAACTTAAAGCTTATGTGTTAAATCCTCTATGTGTGTATGGGTTTGCTTGTTAATGGAATTCCACATAAGATAAATATAACATGCTACAAGATATGACATATATTGAAATTGATATAAAGAATCATCTATACATGTGTTTATGTCTTTTTTGAGTTCATTATGAATTAAAGGGAACAAACATGCAAATTAAATTATTAAACTTTGTAATAAAAAGTGGTTAATTTCTTATATCATTATGATCATGATTACATAAAATATAAATTAGAAGATATATGGATCTAAAATTTGAGTTTTGGAAATAAAATATGAGTGTAAATAGAAAAGGATACAAACCCTAAGTGTGTCTAGGGTTAGGATTTTCTAATATAGAGTTTCTTTACAATAATTTTAATTTTTTCAAATAAATTGAAACCCTAATATGAAATTGATTTAATTATCTAGGTTATCTAAAAAAATTATAAGTATTTAACCCTAATTTATGGCACAAAATTTTAGATTAATACAAACTAGGGTTTAAAGTAATATTTGAAGTAAGTTAGGTTCACCAAATGATTTAACATTTTAGGGTTTAACTATGTAAATCTTATGTTTAAATTAAAGTGATAAGATGTCTAAATCAATTAAATAATATGCAATAATTAAGCACTAATTTGTTATGGATTTTGAATTCTTTTGACCTTCTAAAAATAGTAATAAATATGCATAAATAGAGACTTATTTTGAAAGTGAATGTTGTAAATGATTTAGGTTCTAAATATTGGGGTCTATATAGGACTACATCTTATCAACAAGGTCAGAGGATTTGATTACTCACTAGATGGTAGCACCTGACCTCGACACTAGCACCATGTTATTATAGCATCCTAAAATTGGTGTTAGTTTCCTCTATCTGAATGAGTTTTGGGTTTTATAGATCATATATTATTCCAATTCTAGTCCAAATTTTATGTCTGTGTGGTCAATAGTTTCTCCTATAACACTAATTTCTTCTAAAAACCCTAATTTTTCATGTTTGTAAGGGTTTGAATGGACACCATGAGAAAAAGGGGTTAGTGGGTCTATTGTGTTGGACATGTGATCCACACCCTATGTGGGCATACTAACTACATACCAATGCTTTTAGGAGGGATCAATCCCTATGTTTTTTTCTCACCTAAGTACTTGGTGCAAGTGCAAGTGAATGTCAGAATGAGAGTGGTCTTGAATGCCTTGAGTGTAATGAGCTTTAAAGTCTTTGAAATTTGGGATTAGGGATGTTGTAGATGTTAGTATGTAAAATTTGGGTAGAATATGGATCAAGTACCTTAATTTTGCTCAAATTGTCTTTTGTTTGAATAGGATTTTACATCTATTTTCCATCTAGCTAATAAAGGTCAAATAGACTTGTATTTATAGAGATCTATAGAATGTGATAATAATAGAAAGTGCATAGGATAACCTTAGGAAGGGCACACATTTGAAAAATTATCCATTTGGGAGAGTGAGGGCAATGAATAGTAGCATGCAGTTGGGGGAACTAGTAGTATGTGGTTGTAGTTCCTAAATGTGGCACTAATGTCCACCTGGTAGACTATTGGGAAAATTGGGTTGGGATCTAAGAAATCTATCTTGGAACTATGTTTTGGATAACTATAACTATTTATGGTATATACAATGACTAAAAACATGTATCAAAGGCTCTTGGATAGGTCTAGGGATAATATAGGAATAGGCTAACTCAAGCAACACTCTTAACATCCAAATGCCACTTTTAGGTGATTACAATTATGCTATTTGTATTACCATTTGACACTTAGTTATTTCTCACATTGTTATGTGTATCATTTCAAATAATATCACTTGGTAATATTATTCTTCCCTTTTGGTTTTTCAATTTTAAACTTATGTTTCCTTTTGTTAACTTATGCCCTAAGTTTCTAGGCCATTCAACTTACTTTTCTATTGTGTACAATTATGTTGCCTATTTTTCTTCAAAATTTTGAACTTATATATTCTTGTGTTCACCATATGCTATGAGTTATTAGACCATTAGACCTTCTGATGATTTGATTATTAAGACTAACAATAGTCTCATTTTCCTTTTTCACTATACTAACACATTTTGTACTTATGTTTCTTTGTGTTAACCTACACTCTAATTTCTAAGATTGTTCTACCTTCTTCTAGTTTGTTTATTTTGACCAACCAAGGTCAAGCATTCCAAATACTTCACTTCTTATTATATGTTGATACATTTTTTAGGATATTTCTAAAGTTTATAATGAACATTTCATAGTGTTTTGAAACCTTCAAATTGAACCAAATCTAAATTTGAAACCTTGGTCAAAGGATGAGTACTATTTCAACCATGAAGAGATACACTCGTAGTGGGGTCACTTATGTCCCTAGTTGCAAGGAGGAGCTATTTTATGATGGATAAGAACATTTGATTGTGTATGAATAAATCCTTCCCTTTGTGGGATCAAACCAAGGTCAACACATTGACAATCGCCCACTTGAATACCAAGATGAGGCTCTCATAAGATTGATAAAATAAAGAGTTAGACTTCCTCCAAATTTTTTGAAAGATAAATCGCATACCCTCATTTTAATTGAAGACCAACAATATAAACCAGTTATTAAATAAGAAAAACCTTGCACTCAAGTGCTAAAACCAACCATTACTTATTATATAAAGGGAAGGGTCCATTAGTGGTTTCCTCCCAAATGGGTCATATTATTACATCTATAATACAACAAATTAGTCAATGCTATGTAGATTAGCTTATTTCTAACTTAATGACTTCTTTGGTTGTGACCTCACTTAACAAAACCTTGAATGTAGAGTAAAATAAATTACATAAACAACCAGACCAAGTTAATCCTACCCATGAGGTAGACCATTTACATCTTCTCAAACAAGTTATGCCAATGAATGCTTTGAACCAAGTTCCACTTTATACATAGCACACATTCTTTAACCATTAGGAAACCATTGCCAATGAATGATGTGTACCTGATACTTATCAATAAGTGTCAGATCACTCCTAAAAATGAGCCATTAATAATTGACCTCCTTAATAAGTGATGGATAATTTACAAAATGCAATACCAAATTCTTCTAGTTCAAAACAACAATAAGTTCCACTTGTGAACTAGAAATGACAATGTCTTCTTCTAAATCAACACCAAATTCCTTATAATTAACAAATTCCATATAGCTTGTAACAATAAATTCCTTAAAACTAGAGTCAGATACCTAAGAATTAAGAACAAAACCTTTTGAATCAATAACATCATACCTATTCTTATATGCCTCAAAACCAACAACAAACATTGAATAAAGAAAATAACTTAGGACAAAAGGTGCACATTCCCAATAGGACCATGTAGGGAGGACCCATTCCTACTCACACCAACCTTGACTAAACCTATCAATCTATGAACAATTAGTAAAACTATCTCACTCCACCATAAATTACTCAAAATATCCATGAATGGAACACAATAAATGAGGTAGTCTCAAGGATTCAAATAGGTAACCAAACCAAAAAGTACAAGTTTTATGAGATATTCCCATAACCATTTGACATGAGTATTGTTAAAGTACCCTTACCACCAAATTTTGAGGTACACAAAGTTGATCAATATAAATGGAAGGGTGATCCTAGAGAACATATACAATCCTTCTTTATTTCATGCCAAGAGGTACCCTACAATAGTGTGTATTTTTTACAATTATTTCCATAAAGCTTGGGTAGACAAGCCTAGAGTGGCTCCTCAAATTTCCTAAAATTTTAGTAACAACTTTTAATGATTTATGAGAAAAAACCATTACCCACTTTTAATACAACATTGAACATGATCTAACAATGGTTGACTTATGTAAATCCAAACAGAGGGATGGAGAAAGCTTCATGACCTATCTACAATGGTGGAAAGGATTAGCTAGTCACTTTTAACATAATCTACCAGATAAATAGCTAGGTGATATCTTTTCACAAAAGCTACACCCTAAGGTCACTCATAATCTAAGACTCAATTGTGCTAACACATTTAAAGAGATCAATGACAAGGGTATATAGACTGAGAATGCACATATTGTTAAAGGCTTGGTCAAGATCTATTCCCAAGATAAAACATTACATAAAGATTAAACACCTACTCAGACCAATATTTTTGAAAACTAAGGTCTTTAACAAGAATAATAACATGGTAATTAATGTGGTTACTGAGTCACAACATGTGTAGATAATACAAGTACTACCAATTCAAAATACACTACCAAATCCTTCACTTCAACTATAAAGAGCTCTACCACGTAGAGAATTTCCTAGATGAAGGTTGTTCATTGACATAGGGGAGCCCATTGAGTCATTTTTCAAGAAATTAGTGACTATTGATATGATTATTTGGTCTGTGCTAAAACCTTTCCTAAGGATTAGCCTAAATTTGATTGATATAATGAAGATGATTTTTATGATTTTCATTGATTTATTGGTCATGCAATTTATAGATGCATGTAATTAAGACACATTATTAAAAAATTGTTAGATAATGGAGAGATTGAGTTAGACCATATACCTCCTCCTAACACCAATCATAACATGGGTATCTATAAAGATCCCTTTCGCAAGCATAATGACCAACAATAGCAAAGGTATCATAACCAAGGCCAAGAGTGCAATCAATAGCAAAATCAAGACTACAATTAGAATCAAAATTTGAATAATAATTATAATAAATATCATGACACTTGAACCAATAAAACTGAATATAATGTTGTGTCATATGATTATAATAACACTATAGGACATATTACAAGTAATCATGTTGCTAACATTAAGATCAAAAATGTAACCATCCAATGTTGTTCAAAACATTGTTCCCTCTATTTTAGGATCACCATCCACTATTTTAGGTAATTCCACACATGGTTTCTATGGGTTACCATTCCCAGACCTTCTAATTCCTCTAATTATAATAACTCCCTCTCAACTCAAAATTTTATAGTCATAACTAGAGGGTCAAAATTTACCCTCTATGACTCATTACCTTCTTCCAAAACTGATCCTAAAAAAAAACTTTACCAACCAAGACCAATTATGAGTTGAACATCATACTGATCAAGACTAATTCTAAGTTCAACATTATACCAGTTAAGATTAATCCAAAATTAAACACTGTGCCAACTAAGACCAAACCTACCCACCCTACTGTTTAGAAGCCATATAGTATTAGTGAACAACTATGAAAAACATCTATGCAGATCTCTATTTTAGATATCGTGTGTATGTCTAAATTTTATAGAACCATATTAAATGATTTCCTTTAAAAATCCATTGTGCCTAATGACATTAATCTTGACCAATTCCAAACACTTGTGATAAATTTGTATCCAAGAGAATATCTTACATTCGACCAACGAGATATGTCATCCCTTGGTCACCTACATAACAATCCCATGTACAATGAAGCCATTATTTCCCATTATAAAATCAAATAGGTTATTATAGGCAATGGCTCTAGATTGAACATAGCATCATTGAAATTGGTCCAAACATTGGGGTATACAGTGGCAAATATGTGACCAGATACCATCACCATCAAATTTTATGATAATGTAAAAAAAATCTACATAAACCATTTATTTACCAATCATTATTAAGCATGTTACCCATGATACCCTATACCATGTCATTGATATATAACTTATTTACAATTTAACTCTTGATCATTCTTAGTTTCATGAAGTATGGGCAGTCCCTTCTAGACTATATCAATGCATCAAAATCCCCCATTCTTGTCTATAAGTAACTATTTATGATAATTTACATCCATATAAATATCGTAAACATTTAGAAGCTAAGTATGGAAACTACCCCTATTGTCCCAACACTAATTTAGCAAGAAATAAAGATAAGGGAGTGGATTCTGAACCTCCTAGGTCCAATTATATTAACCCTAGTGACTTCACTTCCACTTCTACTAATATATTTCTTACTACCATGTCCATCCATTTCAATTTTCAGTACAATGGTATTACAACATATAGAATTTAGATGCATTCCACATTGAAAAATATACTAAGTAACTTAAATTCTATGGCCATCCTAAACCTTCTAAAAATACTATCAGGCCCAACATGATGTGGAAAAAAAATCTAAATCCACTTTATATGAGCCACTCATCTTTATACTTGATAGTCCCCCAATCAAAATTGGGCCACCAGCTCTGAGGGAGGTTGGTTGTATGGTGAGGGGTTTGCTAATTATTTTCAAAGTGGTAAGTATCATATAATAAATATAATCATAGATAGCCTGGACTATACAAGAGGAGGATTGGGATCCAAGGCAAAAGGAATTCTCAAACCTATTCTAGTTGCTAAGCCTATAAAAAATTGAGGTCTTAGACTTACATTGCATGGGGGTGACCCCATTGATTTTGAAAGTGATTTATCTTCATTGACTGATAATGAAACTCATAGGAGTGATGTAGCATCCCATTAAAGCACCTATGATTTGTTAGAATATACCAACTAATTTTATTATAATGTCATCATGACCATTACATCCCATTATCCCCTTACCCTTGATTACGATCAAAAATACTATCATACCATTGTATGACTTTCATAATGAATAATCTATTATCAAGTTCATGGGCCTTCAAGATGAATTATCAACTAGTGATCACAAATAAAGATTTGATTTCCATTTAGACCCTGCTGTCTATTTTGGAGAGCAAGCAAACTTCTTTGGTCATGATAAAATTAAAACATTGAGATCCTTAGCTGAAAATCTCTTTAGGGCACCCTTGGGTGAGGGAAAGAGTAAAGAGATAGACAAGTCCTTGAGCGAAAAACTATTTCAAGTGCTCCTAGATGATGAAGTTCACCTCTCTCCTCAAGAAACATAGTGTCCATATAGTCCAAGCATTACCATTTGTTTTGGCATCAGTTATGAAGAACAAGTTTTTAATACCTTTTTTGGGATATTCTTGAAGTATTTGTCAATTGGTCATTGCCTAGCATCGTTTATTTAAATTCCTCCCATATGGGTAAAAATTGTGATTAACAAGTAGCTAAAGAGGATTCATTCTCTTACTTACCTACTATTATTAAGGATGGCTCAATATTACTGGTTGAATATATTGTGGAGGTCAATATTGGTACATATGATGATCCCAAGATGGTTTATCTAGGTGTATCCCTCACTAGCGATCTACATAAAATCCATTATTACCATTATGAAATATTTCATTGGTATATTTTCATGGTCCTATTTAGACATGCCTAGTCTTGATCTATCATTAGTGGTACATCACTTGGTTGTCCATATAGATGCCAAACCAGTTATATAGAGATTGTAGAAAATGCATCCACACATAGCCATCTTCGTCAAAAAGGAGCTAGAAAAGTTATTGGAAGTAGGGTTTACTCAACCACTCAAATATTTTTAGTGTATTTTGACATTATCCTAGTTGGCAAAAATCCACAAGGCATTTTCCTATGTATTAATTTTAGATGCATTAACAAAGCATGCCTTAAATATGATTTCCCATTACCTAACATTGACATGATATTTTATTCAATGATAGGCTATGAAATGTTGTTCCTCATGGATACCTTTTTAGGATATAACCAAATTAAAATTGCATCAAAGGACTAGCATAAGACCATGTTCACCACTCCATGGGGAACATTTTGTTATCAAGTCATTCCTTTTGGCTTGAAGAATATAGGTGAAACCTATCAATGTGCCATGTTTGTCATCTTCTGTGAGATAATTCATGGCATCATTGAAGACTGCATTGGTGATACCTTAACTAAATCAAGAACACACTCAAGCCACCTTGACAATTTACAAAGAATATTTAAGAGGTTTCATAGATACAAGGTACATCTCATTCCTAAGAAGTGCATCTTTGGTGTTAATTCAAGAAAAATTCTAGGGTTCATTATATCACAAATAGGTATCAAGATAGATCTAGCTAAGGTCAAGGCTATTATGTAAGTGCCTCCTCCATCTAATTTGTAACAACTTTGTAGCTTATAAGGTAAAATGTAGTCTATCTACCATTTCATATCATAGTTAGCTAATAAGTGTCATCCATTTACACACATTTTGAATAAAGGTGTCATGTTTCAATGGGACATAAGTTATGAACAAGCATTTACTGAATTGAAGACCTAATTGGATTATCCACCAATATTGACTCTGCCTATATTAGACAAACCATTATTCTTATACATATTAGTAATATAACAAACACTAGGGGAACTTTTAGCCCAAAATGATGAACATGGAAAAGATCATGTAGTATACTATCTCAGGTGGACATTAGTAACTTATGAGCATAATTATACACCTATAGAAAAGGTTTTTCTCATAATGGTGTTCACTTCCCAAAATTTATGGCATTATATGTTAAATAAAAAAACCATTGTGATAGCCAAGATTGATCCACTTAAGTACTTATTATCAAAGACCACTCTCATAGACCACATGGCCAAATGAGTTATGTTACTAAGTGAATTTGATGTGGAATACCATAATCAAAAGGCCATGAAGGGGAAATTCCTGGTAGATCAATTCATTGAATCTCCTTTGATCAACACCAAACCTATTTCATTTGATTTTATAGATGAATCAATCATAACCCTAGATGAGGAAATTGTTGAACCCAAACAATAGACACTATATTTTGATGGTTAATTAACCTCCTATGTATCTAGAGTTGGTATTTTAATAATCACACCACAAGAGAATCTTTTTCCTAAGGCATTTCACATTAGCTTTCATTTTACCAACAACATGGTTGACTATGAAGCCCTTATTGCAGGACTATGTCTTGAAATACAGTGTGATATTAAGTAATTGTTGGTATATGGTGATTCTCAACTAATCATTAATAAAGTTACAAACCAATACCAAATAAGAGACGAGAAAATTATACCTTACAAGTGTATAGTGGATAATCTTAAACAATAGTTTTAGTTTCTTCAAATTAAATAAATACCATGGGATAATAACTAAGTAGTAGATGTCATGGCTACCATTAGGTCCATGCTACAAGTTTTTAATGATGTCAGAGAGTATCACTTCATCATCAACAATTTTTTTAATCCATTTTATGTACTACTAGATTTAACGAGAGTATGCAAAATTGTTGGTCCCAATCTCCCTTGGTACTAAGACATATATGTTTATCTATAATATCAAATCCCTCTACTAAACTTTTACAAACTATTTCTTCATCGAGCATCTCATTATACCATCTTTGAAAACATGCTCTATTGTAGAGGCTATGATGGAATGTTACTTCATTCTTTAAATTTGAGAGAATATATGTTGGTGCATAAAGAGGTCCAAAAACAAATTTGTGGGGGAAATGATAGTGGCATGGTTTTGGCTAAGAAGTTTTTTTTCATGATATTATTAGCCCAAGATGGATACATACACCTGCAACTATGTCAAGAAGTGTGTTGCTTGTCCAAAGTATAGCAATTTGATATATGCACCTTCACTACCACTCCAACTGATTACTATGCCATGGTTATTTTCAACTTGGGGACTCATCTTCTTGGGAAAATAAACCCTACCTCCTCTGATGGCCATAATAACATCCTTACTACTATGTAATATTTCACTAAGTGGATAGAGGCCATACCTCTCATTTATATAACCGATAATCAGATAGCCAAGTTCATTTATTTTCATATCATATGCTACTATGGCATCCCCTCTAAAATCATCTCTGATAATGGTGTTTCTTTTAATAACAACGATGTAAAAACCCTTTGTCACTAGTTCAAGATCAAACATAAACATTCCACACCATATAACCCATAATGCAATGGTCAAGATGAGGTATATAACAAGACCACTATTTCAATCCATAAGAAGATTTTTAATGATGTTAGTTATGATTGGCACTCATAGTTGGTCCCTACCATTTGGGCTTATCAAACTAGTCACTAAAAACCCATAGGAGCTACACTGTACTCCTTAGTCTATGGTTTAGAGGCCCTTATCCCCATCAAGATCAAGTTGTCTTGATTGCACATCTCACTATAGGACATTATTAATGATGAAGAATATAGAGTTTCCACATTCTAAGAGTTGAAGATTATAGATGAAAAATGTTGGACCACCTTAGATCATTTACAAGTTTATCAAAACATGCAATGTTATAGCTATAACAAATGCATTCTCTATAGATAATTTGAATTTGGTGACTTAGACCTAAAATAAAATAAAATAAATACCAATGCTAAGTATAAAAATAAAGGCATATTTGAGGCCAATTGATTGGGTCCATTTGTGGTCATTATAAATTATGGTTTTGGGAAATACAAGCTAGCTACTTCATATAGACAAGAGCTTAAGGAAACCATGAACTTATCACACCTCAAACATTTCCACACTTGATTTTTATTATGTTCCATTTTCTATAAGAGCCCTTGATTTGGGGGCACCTATTGTATATTGTTAGTTGAACCATTCTCATTACTATAGTACCTAAACCATTTTATTTATTACATACCTGGACCATTCTATTTGTTACCTGGACCATTTTATTTATTACCTAACCATTTTAATTATATTATAACAAGCATTTTTATTTTCCCTAGACCATTAATGTTTCTTAATACCTAGTCTTTTGGGCCATTCTAATCCTATTACCAATCATGATCTTGATTATGAACCAACAAGTATGTAGACAAATTTAGTGAATATGTCAGAGGTAGTTCAGAGTGATCAGCATCAACATTAACATTAGCATTAGTAACATATTTTCTGGGCTAGTATCTTAGGGCATGTCAACATATGATTTCACCTATTTGGTAGTTCCTTGAGAATTTTTCTAATTGTTCCTATTTGTTGTTATGTGGTATTCCCATAGACCTTGGATTATATTTTTGGTTCATAGGAGTATCATTACGGTCAGATTAGTTGTTGTTTGAGCCTCTACCGTAAGGACCAATATCCTTTCATATATAATTCACTATACTATTAAACATATTATGTTGCTTTCCTTATTCCAAAAAACCCAAAAACATTAGAAAACACTAGACAAAATACCAAAATCATTCTTAGTTAGTGAAGGTGGGCTTAAAATATCCATGAAAGTTATAAGGCCGTGTGTTAGATTTCCCCTTTATTTTATTCATCATTTATGTTATTTCATTTCCCTCCCATTTTTGGAAAACTACATTAGCCTGAGGTCCACATAGACTATGTAGGCAGCGCTTGGATGCATAGGGCATCTTGAGTCAGCTCGGCCACTCTTTTTTTCATGTTGATATACCTTGGACATTTACACTCTCATCATTTTATGAGCCCGTTCCTTTTTTCCTTGTATTAATCATTTATTCTTTATTTATCACCATATTTCTTCTATCTTGATTCAAAGGAAAACTACATTAGTTTGAGGTCCCTTTGGACTATATAGGCAATGCCCATTTGCCAAGAGCACTAGGGGGCAACTCGGCCACTCCTTCCTTATTATTCCATTCCCCCTACTTTGACAACCTATTCATACTCCAAGTGTAACACCTTATTCATTACACATGCACAATTTTTTATTCCTTATATTGAGTGTATTATATTAATTGCATTATGTTATGTGTATTTGTTTATAGGTGTGCACACTTGTTTATTTTCAATGTCATGTCTATGTACATTTTGAAAACCACTTGAGTCTTATCTCAACTTGGGCTTGATTTATTTACTTATGTATTTAGATTGTTTTATTATTATTTTGTGTTTTATATATTCTTATTTCCACTTAAGTCTTGATAATTCATATCTTATTTTTAAGTTGGCTACATTTTTGTATTTTAATTTTTTTTTCTTTATTTTTTGTTTTTGGCTCAAACGTAAATGTTTGAAACTTTGGTTTTTGTATTTATATCACTATTTTGAGTTGTAAATGTTCACATTTGAACCGGCCCATTCATAATTTGAAATTCAATGTTATTATAAGGTTTTCATACTTATGATGCATAATTTCATTTTCCATATTAAACACCAAGTGCTCTAGTCTTAAAATTTAATGTGGCATGGAACATACATCTCTAAAATCACCATCTTATATATATATTCTATCTAACTATCATATTATCCTCCACTCGTGAGCTCAATATTAGAAACTTGAATGAATTATTTTGCTAATTCAAGACATGCATATCCTAGATTATGTATCAATTCATGTTATCCATCCATTTACCTAACCTCTATCACTACTCCTATATTGGTTTAAGATGTGCATCTCCTAAACTAATCTCTAGTGTCTAGTCATCCATGAATTAGACTTAGGGATTAATCAACAATTTTCATGATAATTAAGGATGTGCATCTCCTAACGTTAGCATACATTATCATATCAAAATCATGGAAAATAAATACACATCCATCTCCATATTATGATCCAATCTCCCCCCATGAACCTATTGTTACCTTGGTTCCTCACAGGAGGCTCTTTTTAGCCTCAGTTATCTATTTATGAGCCATTTTTCTTTTGATTATTCCATTTTTTGGCCTCTGTTGTTTAATTAAATGTTTATTTATTTTGATCAAATACCAGCCCATAAAAATTAAAATTTTGTCATTCTCCCCTTGAAGGGGCATCATGGGCCACCTAAATGTTGTTTGGGACATTTTCGTAACCCTATTTTTTGCATTTCATGTAGAATTTAATAGAAATTGGGAATATTTTTTCTTATAATCATGATCATTTTAAACAACCTTTTTATTCTTTGAAAAGCTATTTTAAATAAAATGTCTCTCCATGCCTTCTCAAATAGGGATGAAATTTAGACATCCAATTCTTATCACTTTCATGCTGAGATTGCAATTTTGAACCACTTTTCGTAATCATGCACAAATTAGACCAAAATCACCAAAACACTATAATTTCGTTACACATGTCATGCACATGTACCAATTCATGTCCATGTATCCCTAATTGGGGTAATTCATTTTATGGAATTTTTATCTTTTCCTAATTTACTTTGAGTCAAATTGAGACCAAGAAAAATGACATTTCGGACCACTAAAATCTTTTAATTCGACCACACACATCACATGCATATGCCAATTCAAGTTTATAATGCCCTAATCGGGTATGACCCTCTACACAATTGACACCTTCCTCTAATTCAACTCTAGTTAAATTTTGATTAAGTAAATTGACATTTCCAACCAGTTGAGTTAAATAAGTAACCAATTTCCAATAATTGTAAAAATCTCAAGTAAAATCACCTAAGCAAAGCATATTTGATTAAGAGTTTAAGTGATAAATCTATGGAAAGTTATTTAATATCTATTATTAGAAATTCATAATTTAAAATATTTGGACCATGATGTCACACAACATCTATATGCACCTAAACATACTTTTCTTAATGATTTACTAATCCTGATATTTATCCTTATTAATCCCATAACCATAGTACAAAATAAATAATTAAATCCCATCCACCTCCATTATTATTCATCATACTAACCTTAACCCTTCTCACTTATTCATTGATTCATATAAATCACCATTATCTACTAACTAATCCCACTCGTCTAATATTTGGGAATGTTAAAATCTCATGACCCACCTACCTGCCTACGCCTAGGCTTTCCTACAAGCCTAGATCCTAATCCTCACCTAATCCCTTTCTAATCCTCATTTACTCCTAACATGAAACTAGATGCTTATACTATCTAGAAGCGTCGCTCATCCTGCACATTTTCTATAAATATCCATTTATAGATAACTTTAAGGAATTTTAAACTCTTTAGAAATCCCCACTTTTTTCTAGAGTCTTCTTCTCTAGAAACTTACAATGAATTTTTAATTCATTATTAAATCCTCCTTCTATTACCTATTTAAACACACCATCTCCCTCCATTACAACTAACTAGAAACCAACTAATGAATCCATAAGACCTCTATTTTAATGTTATCAATCACCAATCTATGAATCTATGCTCTCATTGATCAATTCTTAAAGCTAAAATCATGCCAAAATATTGAGTCTACTCATTGAAATCCAACAACAAAAAATCAAGAATCATTGAAAATCAATTTGAATATATTAGACAGAGGATAAGAGGAGCAAGGCAATGGTAAGAATCTCCATATTATTTTTTATTTGATTCCATAATTTCTCCATTTGATGTTATTGTGTTTTGGGTTAAATTTGTTATTTATAGTAGTTTTGATCAATAACTCAAAAATACAATCATACATTGGTGACCATAATGAGATAACTCCTTTAAATTAACTATTTTTCCTATTAGAAGTGTTTTGATAGCTTATAGGACTTATTGGATGAAAGAAAAGCTTCAAATTTCATCAATTTTTTCATGTTTAGGTCAAAATTAATTTTGCTCTATAAATTATAATATTGCATTTGTGGTTTTGACATTTAAAGAGTGATTTTGCATTAACTGTACTTTTTAATTAATAATGGCTTACTATTTTGGCAAGTCCTTAGCCTTTTACAATATTTCAGCTCATAAAAAGCATTTTTTTTTTAAATATAGTTTTGACATGTAAACTATGGTTTTATGATAATATAGTCTTAGTTGTCTGATATCAAGAAAAATTGCCAATTTGCAGTCACGATATTGACATAAAGTCATGGTATTACCTTCAAAAAAGGTGATTTTGACTCAATATTATATACGCTAACCTAGATCTATGTGCTTGATATTTGAAAATATATTTTACCTCTGCTCAGTTGTTATTTGGTTGTAGGGAAAGGGAGCTTTTGTCAAAAAACTCAAACATTCCTAAATACTCCCTTTAAATTATCTGGCACAAAACCACAAGTCACAAAAGGCATTCAACAAATACATTTACAATTTATCTCATTTTTAACCTCTTTTAACTTTATATAAATATATTAACATTATGTGTATCTATTAACATTCCATAAATTTCATAGGTATCCTGTAAATAGTTCATTCTACCTTAAAATTTATCTTTTATAGAGATCACAAAATTACAAATTACTATATTAAATAAAATTTATAGTATTGCCTAAACCATAAGCAAATTTTTGTTAACTACATAGTTACGACTAACTACCAACTGACAAAATTGCATATTTCCACCACGTTATGGCATTTTGACTCAAAGTATTGCTTAGTCAATAGCAGTTTTACATAGCCATATGCTTACAGTCAAGGATAGTAAAATAATTGCAAAACCATGTATTAGTCAGTTATGGTACTGCCTAGGACCTATAATTTTATGCTCTTTGGAAGTGATTTTACATTAACTGACTATGTATCTATGGCTTTCCTTTTGTAGTTGCATTTTTTCACTCATTTTTACATTCATTTTATCCTTTTTGAGTGATTTTTTTAGGTTCACTTTTAGTGATTTTTAAGTCATCTCAAGGGTTCTACAAGTCTCAAATTAGGTTTGGCATCAAGGGAACTACCCCTCAACCCTGTCCTATACTATGATAGAGAGTATGCCTGGGGTATTGCCCCCAAACCCTATAAGGGGTGCTACCCCTTGACCCCATAAAGGGTGCTTCCCTTTAACCCCATAAGGGGTCTACCTCTTGACCCCACTGGGGGATACCTCCCCTAGAAACCCACATCATGGCTCATCATCCAAAGAAGTTATATAGCTAAATCATGATTTTTTTAGTAGTTTTTATTAAGGCTTATTGGACTAACATTTTATTTCTTATAGGGGTGAATCTAGTAGTAATTTTAACTTGCTAACATATTATATTAAAGGTTATATATTTTATCTAACATCTTGTCTTATAGGTTTCCCCTCTAAGATTACCAATTGAAACTACCAATCACTTGTCTTTTAGGTCACCTATCAAAGATATTTTGGCATTTTGATAAATCATCTTGTAAATATCTTGTATATATATTTTTATATCACATCTAAAGTAATCAGTAAATAAATATTTGTGTCTATTTGTGTGTCACCTGAGGGCTACAATGGTGTATACTCTCCTCCTTACATCCTTGTGGTAAGTCATGGAAGATAAAAAAACATTAATAAACCCTCCTAGTTTTTTTTTTTAGGGGCAACATGATGTGGAATTGACATCTATGCACTTATCATAATCACTAGGGGTTAGTGATGTAGATTTCATCATTGTGCATTTAACCAAACTTCATGTTCTAGTAAAGTATAAATATTAGTGATAGTTATTGTTAGGCTAAGTGGTTGACCCCATATAGGTCATCTATTAAAGAAAAGAGTTAATTATTTAAACCAAGCATTAAGTATCACCTTATATATATGGGACCCACTATACCTAGCATATATCAAGGACTCCCCTAAAGAGCCCATTCAACATAGTATAGTACCATCAACCATAATAGGTGACTTACTACCAAATTTGGTATTAGATCCCAAGTGATTTTCATGTGTATATGGGGTTGAGAGGGTTTGGAAGATTCTATAATAGGTTACCTACCTATAGACTCACCCACAAAGCTATTATATGGTGCAGTCATCAGATTACACACCCAAAATTAGTTTACTAGTGACATATTTATGGTTTGATTGATTTGGTGAGTGTTGTGTTTGACCAATGTTATTTGTGACCTAATTAAACTTCTTACCCAAGCTTATACACAACTATATAGGTATTTTTCATCATCTTATATATCATTGTATATCCCTTTCTCATCAATACTCTTATACATATTCTTTTTTTACATTGATGTACATCCTTTTAAGTTTATATCATCTTGCATCTCTTCCTATCTCTCACCACCCTCTTGTCTTAGTCACATTCTAAGTCTAGTCTTATCCACATATCACTAATTGAACACCATCCCTTACCTTAATCAAGTTTTCTCATCCCTCCATCACATCTTATAATAATCCAACCTCATATTCTTCACTTAGCCTTAACATTAACCATCCCTAATATCACTTAATCCACCTTGTCTATAGCAAATCTTAGTCACATCCTAGTCCTTTTGTCACTATATTCCCACATCATCTTGCCTTGTCTTAATCATCCTTAAAGTCTTGGTCCAAATTGTATTTCCTATCACAAAACTTACCTTAGTCGACACCTTTCCACTTGTCTTGACCTTGTCTATCATAATCACCTTGTCCACCATTTTATCCCTTGAAACCTAATCTAGTCATAGTCCAACCCATTATCCCCTTGACTATACTAATCATCATGTCAAGTCTATATTCAAACATTAATCTTGATTTACATTGGAAAAAATATTATTTACAGGGTCATCATCTTTAGCTTGCTTCCATCTAATCAAGTTTGATTCATTATCACAATTCTATCAACCTATCAATAAAATCTTCTCATCATATTTAATTTGATCATATTAGTCTTGAGATAGTCTTCAATCCAATCAATCCTTAGTCAAAATCATTCTCTCAAGCCAGTCTAGCCCCCATTCAAGTCCTATAAATTTTTGTAGCTCACCCAATCAAATCCAAACTAAATCATCAAAATACAACTCATGTCATAATTTGGTCTACTTGATCTTGTCTTATCCCATCAAACATCAAATCACATAAAACATCTAGTCAAAATTAAAATTACACTAAAGAAAGCCTTTGTCTAAATTTATTCCACACATGTCATATTCATCCCTCAATATTTTCATTTAGTCTCCCACACCTACCAATTGGGGCCAATAAATCACCTCATCCATACTTTCTCCCATCCCTATCAATAACATCTAAAACAAATTTGGTCAATAGCCTAATTGAGCAATGCCTCATCACCAATAAGGATATGCTCCTTTCTTGCCTATTTGAGATAATCACTCCACTTCTAATAAAATTTGACCCTATCCACCTAACATTACCTCCAATCTACACCTATCCACATTAGTAAACTCCTAGTCTTCACACCATCTAGTCTCATTCAAAATATATATCCACTAGTCATATTCAGTCATCTACCCCTTCCTACACTAGAAAAGGGAATCCAATCCTATCTACCTTATCTATTACTAGTCCACTAACCCAATCATGTCAATAACCATATGATCCAAAACCAAATGCTTCCACATCTTAGTCACAAAGTGAAGAGAGTCCCTATACTCCTCTTCTTATATGATTAGAAGTCTTCTTCCACCAGCTTGCTTCCATGACATGATGGTCTATCCACCCATATGACATCTTAATCCTAACAAGCCTAAGTCCTCTTAAAATAAATTTAATCAATACTATGTATATCATAGAACCTAGGGGAATACCATTAATTGAGGTCATAATTTCTAAAACTACATCCAAGACCTCATCAACCATGGTGACATTGAAATCAAGAATTAATTAAATGAGTCTACATCCCTAGTTGAATAAGAAGAGGAATGCCAAGATTCCATTCTCGATCATGATCAAGATCTTCCCTTTCTAAGCCAAGGTAAGGGCACCACATCTATTTTCCAATGTCCCCCCATCTTTAATAAATCCATCCTTGAAGATGATCTTATTCCCCATGAAACTCATGCCCCATTTTCTCATGAGTCTTTCCTCCATAAACCCCATGTTGAGAGGTCATTTGTAGATAATAAATCTCTTAATAGTAGCATCATGTCATGTACATTAGATTTAGCATTGGAAATAATGCCAATATTATCACCATCAGGATCATGTTCCACACCAATATTTGAATTAGATTCCTCATCATAAACATCATCCCTCATAGATATTTTAGTAGATGATGACTATACCTACCATTTTGAAGATAGCTTCACTTCGGATTATAATCAGTCACCAAGCATATCTTATGATCCCAATCAAGATGATGAAGTCATAATAGAGTTCTTTAAATATTTATCTATCAAATATTGTTAGATTGAATCTAATCCTAGCTTAGACATGTGTCTTACATATAATCTTAGTGATTTTTTTAATGATCTTGAGGAGATTTTATTCGATGTTAAAATTGGGTCTCCTAAGAACCCCTATAAAGACCATGTTGCCATATCACCCTTCATTGACCTCATCATAGCATCTCCACCACCTTCATCCATCATATATCTTTTTCTTCTTATTAATAATCATTTAATCACCTCCCTCTATAAGGATGAATAGGAACATCCATCTTTTGACCCTTCCTTGAAGTGACACAAATGTAGAAGTCAAAGATCATATTCAAGAGATCATTCATAATGATCAAATTACCTTTGATCTAGCAAGTCATGATCAAGAAAATCAATATCATCAGCTTAATCAAAAAAGTGTCTTCCCCTAATGAAGCCCAATGTCAGGCACTAGCCAAATTTAATATCATCATCATCTATCAAGTCAAAAATCAATCTCCTCTAGTGAATCCCAATGTCAGGCACCAAGGGATAGTCAAGATATAATCAAGTCTGAAAATCAAAATAATGTTAAAATTCATGTGGTTGATCATTCTTCTAGTAATCAGATCAAAGTTGAACCATCAAGGTAAAACATCTTAGATCTCCTATAGTCTTTTATCATATGGAACCAATCAAATATAGAATGTCTAACATGTTCAATAGTGTGTGTGACTTCTATTCCCACTCCCCAATCACCCATCACACCTTCTTATCTTAATCTTACTATCCATTCTAGTCTAATACACCCCCATCAACATCAATATCTAATCTAATCTAATCTATACCTTCCATCACCTTCTTGGGTAATATTATCTCTCATAGGGGTGACAAAGATACCTATCCTATATATTTGGAGGGGTCACAATCAAGAATCAATGAAAGTCATAAGGACATTACTACATCTAGTGGAGACAATATGATCCTAGCATCATATATCTCTAGAACAAGTGTAAGATAAAGAGCCTAAAAGTGATAGCATTTCCTACATCACACACCCATGTCTAATAAATCAATATGCCATAAAAAAATCACAAAAATTTAAAAATTTTAAAAAGTAAAAAATTAAAAAATCATTCATCCAATGGTGAAAACCAATATTATGGCACCTTGGGAAAGTACCATGATGAAAAATGGTCTCTGACATCATGTTAAAACAATCTATTGTCCACATTATACCTCTATTAGTTTCCAAAATTATATTGAAGCAATTGGGCCCTTATGAAGTATAAATTCTTAAGTCCAACCCAAGTCGAGTATGTATTGACTAAGTCCTTAGCCCAAATTTTGTCGTCAAGTATTCCTTTGAAAGTTCAATTTAGTGTTAAATTGGCTAAGTGATTAATTTGGACTTTACTTAGTGTGAAATAGCCTTATTTGTTTTGGTAAAAATGTTAGCACAAATATTCATAAAACTTATTTATTTTGGGATTTTTGTCCTTAGAAAAAAGTTCATAGGTCCATTTGTTTTAGAATTTTTGTCCATGGCAAAAAGTTTAAAGGGTACTTTTTCATCGATCATTTTGCCCACACAAAAATCTCAATGAAAGTCATTTTCTTCAACAAAAGTGTAAAGTCTAATTTCTTTGAGAAAAGTGTAAGGGTCAATTTCCTCGGAGAAATTATGTCAAATAAAATATCTGAAATAATTATCTTGATGAAATGTTCATGGAAAGGAAAGCCCGAAAGAGCTCATATGCTTTGGAGAAATTGTTTTAGATAAAATGTTTGGAAAAAATATCCCAACCAGATTAGTGTAGAACAAGAGTCCCAAGGACCTAAGGCCCAAATGAAAATAGGGATGTCAAAGATAGAAAAACTAAACACAAGGGTCCTAAAAGACAAAGACCTAGAACAAATACCCTAGGATTGAAACTTGGTAATTTTCCTTGTTTATTTTGAGCTAATCACAATTGAGTTGGTGGATCATGATCAAATAGTATGCATCAATGTGGAAGAAGATGAGCCAATGGTATGTAGGGGTCAATAAATTCAAAGGAACCTCTAAAGGAATGCAAAGATGACATGTGTCAAATTCTCAGTGAGTGGAACCAACAGTGTGATAACTGTGTGAACATTTATGAAATCTACATGAACATCTTTTGATGGTCATATGGATGTCAATTTGAGATCCAATAGATACTTGTCATTTATGGCTTAAATTTTAAAGTTGCATGAATGTCAAATATGTTCATCTAGATGTCAAATGATGGGTACATAGATGTCAAATTTAAGTCATAAAAGGCAATCATCCATTAGATCTTAAATTTGATGGTCATACACCCATCAAAAACATTCCCACAAACATCAAATGATGGGCACATAGATGTCAAATTTAATCCATAGTAGATATCCAATGGTGTTTGATCATTTAGATTTGGATCGATGGTCTACATTCCATTAGGCTTCAAGATTGATAGTGTGAGTGAGAGTTGACTTATCAAAGGACTCAGGCTAAATGAAGAGTTTCCACATGGTAGAAGGGTACTAACCCAACAAATATTTACTATGTAGGGTTCATAAATCCTATGGATTCTCTAGGTGGCTAATCTCGAGGGTCTTGGTGGATATCTAATGGCTCATAATAAAAACTAATGTTAAATGGATGTTGAGAGCCTATAGAGCTACCAAGTGGCCTGTTAGCATTCATCATGAAGATAAGGATCTAGTAGTGTTATTCTTAGGTGGAATTTTTGAAACTATGGACTTGTAGTCATATAAAATGTAAAAATTGGTAACTTGAGTGTAGCTTGTGACACCCAACCCATAGGTCACTCTTGTTGGTTCTCATGACCCTCATAGGCATCTTTTCACTAATTCCCAGTCATTTTTAGCCTTCCAAACTTAATCCTAGCTTAGCTAGACTTTTCTTTCTAGAAAAATCAATCCCCCTAGGTATGGTCTACTCAGGATAGTAGTGCCACACTTGTATTATAGTTTTAGTGCCACTCTTATCCACTTTTGGCACTCCTATCCAAGTGTAATTTTGGCCTCAATGGTTAATTCCTTTTGGTTCCCCATCCTTCTCTTTTTCAACCTAACTCAAGCACATTCAACTCATGACTAATATATCCCTATGAAATCCCATTCAAAGATCATTTGGAAAAAGTTGAAAATTATCACTAACCAAACAAGACTACTCAGGCAATCTTCCCTATTCTCTACATACATCCAACCAATA
The DNA here is from genome assembly GCA_037957365.1 of Torreya grandis. Lineage (NCBI taxonomy): Eukaryota > Viridiplantae > Streptophyta > Pinopsida > Cupressales > Taxaceae > Torreya > Torreya grandis. The sequence goes on from JARHVA010004190.1 coordinate 659,581, forward strand.
TACATATAAAGTTATTCAAATTCTTATACCAGTTCTTAGCCACCTTAAGCACATCCAATTTAATATTTTTTATATTCATACACTCTATTTCACAAAGCACATCAAGTGGGAGAACTACATATGGCTTGATCCCTCTTCGGAGTATTGGTATGTAGACATCATACCCACACAAGGGGTATAGATTCATGTTCAGTGAATCTTACACACACTAACCCCCCCTCTTTCTCAAAATTGATCAACATATAATGGAGTATAGGGTTCAAAGATAAAATATTCTCTATAGTGAGCTCTATATACTTCTAACTATTAAAACTTCATAAATAGGGCCACACAAGCATAGTGAATAAAACCTAGAAAGCTCAGATCTCCAAGACAATAGTGGTAGAGATGGACTATAGCATTGATTCCACTCTTATCCACATTCAATGCTCCTATCAAATCATAAAATTAAGGTTAGATTTGGTTTGTGATAGTGTCCTAGTCTAGTACAGTGAATCTCAAACCCTATCTCAATTGTATTAGTAAGTTTTTAGCTAAGTATTATTTTCTCCCTCTTATTACTATTTTTAGAAAGGTCAAAATTATAATATAATTTACACAAATTATTAGTTTAATTATTACATATATATTTTATTTATTTTACTATTTAGACCCTTTAAATAAATTAGGAATGATACAACAAATATTCTCAAATTTGTTAAATCATTTGATGAACCCGACTTACTTTGTTTGCGCATAAAAATCCAAGAAACCCTAGGAAAAAAATTTAAATATTTTTTCCTATTTTTTCTAATTTTTTACCTACATAATAAAATTATAAATTAGCATTAAATCTTAAAATTTCATAGTAATTTTAAAATAATTTTCTTTCAAACCCTAGTTGTCCATATTATGTCCTGACATTTTCCTAGTATTTTTCATATAATTTTCTAAATTTTTACTTTTATATTTAAATCATAAATTCACGTTAAATTTCAAAATCCAATAGTAATTTTTAGACATATTTATTTTTCAAAACCCTAGTTACATCTACTAGGTCTCTTTACATCATAAATTTTCTAATAAAATTTTGATCTTTTACTTGTATATTTCACTCAAAAATTCACTTTAAATTTCAAATTTTGATAATATTTTTTCAAATAAATCATCTTTCACACCCTTGTTGCATACACTAGGTCTTGTTTCTTTTGAGATATCACCTTACATTCTAAAATTAGATTTCAAAAATAGATCTCACTTATTTATAATTTTTTTTACATTTCTTGCCAAAAATAAGGAGACCATCATTGGTCCTATCATGTACATGAATGATGAAGTTTACCATATGTTAATACAAATATTTATTCTTTGCATTTCATACTTATTTTTCATAACATGGGATGATGTTAAGAAATTTATTATTAAACATGCTAGGATATCTTTTGCATCACCTCCTTTGGAGCCTCTATCCCTTGCCAAGTCATGTTGCTTGGTCCATTTTACTCTTCCCTAGGTCACTACTCATCACCAGAGAGCCCAGTTGATATACTTTGTCACTCCACCACCTCAAATTATTGATTATAATCACTCTCCTCCTGTAGCTACTACTATTCCTATACAGATAGTAGATAATGTAGTTAGAGTTTTTACTTAGCGTGCCACCATGCATCCTCCACCTAATCAAGAGACCCACCACCCTCCCATTCCTTCCCATCCTAGGCCTAACCCACTAGTATAGGAAGATATACACAAGGCATATGATAGATCAATTAAAAAACACACTAGCTAAGATTTCCATGTTAGAACTGCTTTAAAAAGCTTATGTGGTCAAAGACATTCTCTATCAGGCACTCACTTAGAATTTTATGCCCATTGATTTAGATTCTTCTTATTTTGCATTAGTGGTCAACAAGATAAAAACTATATAAGATGTTATTACTTTTAATCATGATGGCATGCCATCTCAAATAGTTATTGATCAAAATTTACCACTATTCATACAAGCTCAAGTCAAAACTAGCACAGTTAAGAGAGTTCTAGTTGATAGTGGTTTTGGACTTATTATATGTAATATTACATTCTTATAGACCATGGGCATGGATATGGAATCCATAGAAAAATCATATAATAAAATTAGAGGGTTTGATGATATACCATGATAGATATTTGGGCATTATTGCTTTAGATATCATGGTAGGACCCAAAACCCTCTCTACATAGTTTCAAGTCATGTCAGGTCCTCTTCATTATAATATTTTACTTAGATGACTTTGGATACATGTTATGGGGAAATTTCCTTCTACTCTTCATCGATGTATTAACTTTTTCCATGAAATATACCTATACATATGTCTATCAGATAACCAACCATTCAGATATTATCGAACTATAGAGTCATTTTTGATTATTTTACCAGATGGGACACCTCATATCACAATTTAGCGACCACCTTATTACATTTCTATTGATTAGATACATACATATGAGGTTGGAGAGACTAACACTTCTCACACTCTACTTACATTTGTGTCCTTAGCTCCATATATTTAGCTAGTCACAATAACTTTAGTTATTCCAGCTACTCCATCAATCATGATTCCTAAACCTATGATAAGTATACATTCATCGATAGTAGTTCTATTAATACCAATTAATTCTATAGATATAGTTCCTCCATCAATTATAGACACTCTCATAGCACCATTATCTTTTACTACTACAGTTGATGAGACTCCCATATCATAGTTACCCCTTGTGGTAAATTCTAAGTTACCATATGTACATGACGTTGATATAAATTCATAAGCTTCTTTAGATGATGATATGACACCCACACTCATAAATGACTATTTATGTGGGTTGATCTTTACACAAATAGGCCCAAAAAAGTATTGAGATGACTCTAAAGCTCTCATTACATATTCTACATCACTCTTATCATCTCAAAATACACTCTCAAGATACACTTCACATTTGTAGCCACAGACAGATCAATCGACACATAAAGTTCACATGGTTACCTCTACGGATATAGAGTCAATCATTCAAATTCAGATAGGTAGCACATAACATCAATAATAGATTATGTTATAGATGTTACTTAATCATGGATTAATCACATTACCTATAGTACAACATAGATCTATTAGCAAATTATCATAGTAGGATAGTCGCCCATTTTGTCTTTTTCATAGGATCATAGACCATGATATAAATTTATGTACCACTTTATAGTATAAATTGGATAAACTATAGGTTTAGGATATTATTTATATTACAACACCACCATCACCATCTCCAACACTTTCACTAAATTAATATACTACCAGAGCTAAACATCCTAGAGGAGAATTAGCATCTCCACCACCAAAACAACCTTCAATTCATCTTCAACAAGATAACACCATGAACATAGCATCAGCAACATATGATGATACTTATGATGATGATCCGAGGCATTTGATGATGGTTGTGATCCCTTCTTCCATCTCTATCCCTAGTAAGCTCCATCATTAGACTCTTTACCCCCTCTAGCCTAGTATTTTATGTTATCATGTACATATTAATTTATTTATATGCTTGTATATAGCCTTTTTTCAAATGCGTGTACATAGTTTCCTTTTCAATTTTCTTGTATATAGTCTCTTTGTGATTGATTGCACATAGCACATAGCATCTCAAAACTTTAAAAACATTCAAATATATCAAAACTTCAAAAACATTCAAATATTTCAAAATACAAAAACAATATAACATTTCAAAATACCAAAAACATTAAAATAAGTTTAAAGACACCAAAAAACATTTTGATTATATGCATTATCCATGTTTTACATTTGCACTATCATGTTAGACTTACATTTGTTGTTCTATGATATTGTTTGTTTATTTATCTACAATACCATGATTCACTTCTTTGAGTGTTTACAGTGACATCCAAATCTTTGATTGCTTCACTCTACCCATCGAGGGGGCATCCTACTTCTACATTGAGACATTCATCAATATACATACCCATTGGGGGCATATTCTACATTACTACACCATCCAAGTTATGTCATCCCTATACCACACACTCTAGTTATCATGTTGATGTGCATTACTTACTACAATTACACAGATTATTCTATCAACACTTACTAGTACATAGCACTTATATATTTCTTAGAATATACCTAGTCTTGTATTATTGTGTCTTGCATATTTTTGCGATTGTATTTCTAATTTTTACATGCTTCCTTTCTTGCTTCATGTAACTAGACGTGATTGCATTTCTCAATTCCTAATTGTCTCCTGTATGTGCCTTAGGAATTTTGCCAATATCTTTTACTTATTTTCATGTGTGTGCCTTAGGACATTTACTAATGTCCTTTACTTGTACTCTTCTATGTGATTATGGCTTCCATGCTAATCTTGCTTGTTTCAATTATATGTGTATATGGAATTTGAACATGCCTTGTATGCTTGATTTCCAGTATAAGTGGCGTGTCCATGTCCCTTATTTGCTTGGCCTCTTGGCCACTCTTGTATGATTCTTACTTCTTGCCTTGTGTGCTTGCTGCCTATTTGCTTCTACTTATTTACAATGCCATGATCCACATCATGCATTATCTTGATATCTTGGATTCCATGATGGACATCATGTTCCATCCTTCCTTTCTAACCAACAACTAACAACTAACCACACTTCTAATTCTAATTCAGTATGTTACAGATGTTATTACATTCTTATATCTATCTAGGCATACCCCTATTGATCTAATAATCTCCCCATAAAAACCATGTTATATTTTGAGATATCTTGTTGATTATCATTACTATATCATGTATCTTTGTAGCATAACACACTTGTAGGGATATTTATTATAAGAGTATTCATTTTAGGGTATTCATTCCCACCCTCAGAATAGGGGACAATAAATAAGGGTTTTGTCATAGAGATAAAAGATCTTAACAATCAAAAATCTATCTTTTAGCACACCCAAAATAGTAGCCAAACATCAAACTAGTTAGAATAGACTAGGAAAATAGTAAAAATGTTAGAATAGTTACTAGATTTGGCCTAGGACAATAGTTCCAATATTAGACTACAGTGCTAGTGCCATTACTATCCATTTTTGATGAACCTGTCCAAATAGCAAAAAAATTAGAGTTTTTAGAAGCAGGCAAAAAATTAGGTTTAGCTATAGTTTTACATAATTAGACTAGTTTAGAATCAATAATTTTTAGTACATTTTTACTTAGAAAATCCAGATATAGGGGGCATGATGGCTCTCACTTCTAGTTTCAGATATGGTAGTTGGTATAACTTCCATATCAAAATCCATGTTCCAAACATCAATGATTGGGGGAAATGTACACAGTGCATTTGTTTTCTTTTCTTTTTGAGTTTAGCATTACCTAGGCATTCTCAATAGTTATGTACCTTATTCCATCTTTAGGTGGTTGGAATTATTTTGGAGTGGCTTTCATACAATCATAATCTCCATATTTTAGAGTGGCCAAGAGTGGCCTAGTTTGTAGCATAGATTCAGCTATCCACACCAACATTGTCAGATTACAAAGCATTTAGGGGCTTCATAAGCCATCTCATTCAACACATATTTAATACTAGTATTAGTTTATAACTTCACTTCATGGGGCAATGATGGAGCTAAAGGACTAGTTAACCTTTGTATTCTTGAGCCACCTACTTAAAGGGATTGGACACATGGTCCAAACATCAATTAACACATACATGATGACATATCTTCCCTTAGTGGGTGATGATGGAGACAAAGGGCCAATATTTTCATTCTTTATCTACTCTTGAGGAATTGAGCACTCAGCTTCGTTCATGATATTACTCTTGGTACAACATACCCAATATATCTAGTATCACAATAGGTTTTATATTGGTCCATGTACCTAGTGAGGTTTATTCATTCCTTTCTCTATGTCTCTCTCTCTTACCCAGCTTTGTACATTCTTATTTTATATATAACATATCTAGTAAGAACCGATCTACTCTTAATTATGTATTACAAATTTTCACTTCACAGCTTGCTCTCTCTACACACACCCAACATCACACAAGCTTCATAGGCTTCACCCTTACAAGTAAGTTTAGCTATGTTTTTTATTTTTTATTTATCCTAGTATTTTGATTCATTCATCACTAGAATAAGGGAGGAAAAATGTAGTCATATAAAATGCAAAAATTGGTAACTTGAGTGTGGCTTGTGACACCCAACCCGTAGGTCCCTCTTGTGGGTTCTCATGACCCTCATAGGCATCTTTTCACTAATTCCTAGTCATTTGTAGCCATCCATACTTAATCATAGCTTAGCTAGAATACTCTTTCTAGGACAAATCAATCCCCCTAGTTCCCATCTACTTATGATAGTAGTGCCACACTTGGACTATATCATCGATACTACTCCTATCCACTTTTGGTGCTCCTATCCAAGTGAAATTTTGGCCTCAATGGTCAATTCCTTTTGGTTCCCTATATTTCTCCTTATTAGCCTAATTCAAACACATTTAACCCATGACCAATAGATCCCTATAAAATTCTATTCAAAGATCATTTGGAAAGAGTTGGAAATTATGACTAAGCAATCAAGAATACAAGAAAGACTAATGTAATCTTCCCTATTCTCTACATATAGCCAACCAATACACTTATAAACTTATTAAAATCCTTAAACCAATCCCTATCCACTTCAAGCACATCTAGTTTAGTATTTTCTAGATTCATACACTCTATTGCACAAGACACATCAAGTGGGTAAACTACATATGGCTTGATCCCTCTTCAAAGTATTAGTATGTAGGCAGTGTGCCCATACAAGAGGTGTGGATACACATTCAATTAATCTTACACACACTAATCCCCATTTTTTCTCAAAATTGGTCAAATCATAATGTATTATATGGTTTTAAGAGAAGATATACTCTATATGGATCTTTGCAAACTTCCATCTATCAAAACTTCATAGACAGGGTCACACAAGCATAGTGAATAAAACCTTGAAAGCTCAGATCTCTAGGACAATAGAGATAGAGGTGGACTATAGTGTTAGCACCACTCCTATCCACTTTTGGTGCTCTTATCCAACCATAAAATGAAGGTCAGATCCTAGTTTGTGATACTGTCCCAATCCAACATAGTGAATCTCAAACCTTGTCTCAGTCATATGAATCAATTTTTAGATAAGTCTTATTTTATCCTTCTTATTACTATTTTTAAAAATCTCAAAATTGTAATCAAAATTACATAAATGAGTATTTTAATTATTTCATATTTATTTTACTAATTTTACTACTTAGACCCTTTAATTAAATTAGGAATAATACACCAAATATTCCTAAAATTGTCAAATCAGGACCTAATGATGTGTTGATACATGTCCTAAGGGTAATGGTCACATGTCAAGTTAATGAGCAAAGTGACATGGAGATACCATATAGGCATACACATCATGATCAAAGATCCTGTGCAAAGTGAGTTCATGGAGTTTTCACCATTGATAGCAAATTGATTAAGCAAATTATAGATGAGTCATGGTAGCTACGTAGGAAGTCTAGGGTTTTAAAATCAATTACAAATTTGATCAAAGAGACATGAGTCCCTTTATCTCAAATCTCATGATTTATCTTCTAAGGATGTTGTAAAGGGCACAGAGGTCAAACATTTAGATGTCACTAGTTTTCTACAAGTACATTTGATGTTTAGGACTTGTGGATAGAATGTATATTTTGATAGTCAATAGTATAGATGGACACTTTGCAAGAAAATGGAATAATGATGAATCACTTGCAACATGTTAACATTATTTCTATGCTTTTGGCATACTAATATAAAGGATCTTATATTCATAAAATTGATGACCTCTTTGCATATATTGGGTAAATCTTATATGAGAAGGGAAGTTATAAGAATGAAAATTCTATGTTTAGTGCATTATAATTCAAAATGGTTTTACCAAACCCTTATGTGTTCATTTGATAATTCCCTAAGGGAACTTCCCAGGGGGACTTTAAGTGCCAATTGCATAAATTGCAAATTACCAATTGGGGTCAAAATTTCTCCAATAAGTCAAACATGAAATAATGCATTTATGAATTAAAAAAGGAAATAAGGGGGGAACCCTAAAAAGGAAAATTTGTAAGAAGCAAAGATACAAGTTGAAAAATGTGAAAAAACAAGTTGGAGCCAAAAAGTAAAAGGTCAAAGATGACCTAAGTCTTTTGCATTTTTCATTATTATTTTTGCCCAAGCTCCTTCATGGAAAGATATTTTAGGTTTACAAGTCCAAGGTGGGACACTCCAAAGAAGATCTATCAAAGGGCTATGGATCTAAACTATTCGTAGGGAATCATGGAAAAATTAGGTTGTTCAACGGCATGCATGAGAGGGAGGGAATTTATCCAAAAGTTTCCAACTATGCAAAAAGTGGTAGAGAGCATCCCCAAGTAGTTACACATAATGACAAAGTTTGTTTGGACTTATACCATGAATATTATCCTTTAAACTCATTTGAAAGGCATCTCCTGCCATGAAATCAAAAGATGTGCTCTGAATCTTCATCATTCCTTCTAGAAGTAGTTAGAGTTATGATTTTTCTTGTAAATGGATGAAGATTTCAGGCATGACAAGGGAATATTTTCCAATTATAAGCATCTTGGTGGACTTTGAAGTTTGATTTACAAATTTAAAAGTGGCAACCCATAGTTCTAGATTTAAAAATGTATAAATAAGGGGCTTCTCCTCTATTCAAGGTTGTTGTTGGTCATTTTTTTTAGGTGTCCATTTTCTCTAAGTCTAAGTTATATAGAAATGTTTTTGGCATCAATTATTATGTGTAGATTTTGTCTCACTTGCTAAGGTGGTTACAGCTATACATCCATTAGCAATCTTTAAGAGCAAGTTTATGTCTCCCTTGTCAAAATAGCAAACTCACCATGCTTATCCCCATGGTGGAATTTTGAAATATTAATGTGTCTAATATTTCCTTTCAAGTTAATGAAAATGCTTGTGGTTCTTTATTATTTCCTATAGATGAAGTACAATGACATGTTTTTCAAGAATTATTGATTGAACATTTGGGTGTGTGCTTACTACTGGTTGTCATTTTGAGCATAGATTTAGATTATAAACTCTTTATGCATTAATTTAGAATAGGTTGTTGAATAACTTGTTAAGGCACCCTAGGTTTATGGATTTGACAGGGAAAAGCATTTGAAAGATTAGTTTCAGTGTATGTTATATTCTCTCAGAGATCATTTGGCATTTACCATTATCTTGAATTTGAAGTTTTTCATCATTTTTGCTAAGGAATATTGTCATGAAATAATTCAAGATACCATATTGTTTGGAAACCACCAGCACACCACCCTCCTGTTTAATTATCTAACTTGTCCTACCTTGTCCTACCCTACAAATAATACACCTTTTTCATTTTATAAGTGTTATGTGTCATGTCCCCTTTTTAGTCGACATGTGCAGAGTAGATGATTAGCCTATTATGCGACCCTCGTAGGCTGATGAGGTGGATAGAGGGTCTTGATGGAGCTGGGCTTGGCTTTCGTTTGGGCTCTTTAGGACATGAATTAAAGGAGATATTAATATTTGATTGATTTAATCAAATATTAATTATTTGGTCCAATTTTAATTAATTATTAATTATTAATTAATTATTAATTATTAATTAATTATTAATTATTAATTAATTATTTATTATTTATTATTGGGTCTAATTTTAGGATCCTCATTCTAATTTAAGAATTGGTCTAATTTTAAGACCCTAGTTCTAAATTAAGGAAGCCCCAGTCTAATTTAAGGGAATCTAATTTTAGCAAGCACACCTTTGGAGGTGTTTAAGAATCTCTCATGGAAGAGAGTTTGTATCCATGCTTATTATTGATATTGATTCTTGTTAAGAAATTCTTCTGTGAAGACTGAGCCAAGGGTTCCAGGATTCCAATTGCAGTGAAGAACGTCAACTCTTCATTGTGTGCGATTCAGAGGTTGTGAAAGATCAGCCGATCTATTGCCGAATTGAGAGATAACTTCACCCAGAAGTTATCATAGTATTACAGGTATTTGAGAGATAACTTCACTCAGAAGCTATCACAAGGGTTTACAGGTATTTTCCTTATTTTGGGTTTTTGATTCAAGAATTATCCAGATATAGATCTTTTGTGTCAGCGCATAATTCTACAGATCAGGATCAGGCATACAGGGTGTGTTATATCAGCGGCCGTACGAATTCCGTACAGATCCGTGAAAATCCGTACGCATCTACAGGAAGTTCAGGTACCGACATCGGCGAACAGAGACTTACAGAGACCGACATCGGTCGATTCATCACCGACGTCGGCAAGGGGACCACTACAGGTCGACCGACGACGGCAGTATAACCGACGTCGGCGACTGTGTTTTTTACACAGCAGGTCGAGACGTGCCAGATTCAACCCAGTTCGCGGAATATTCAAGCTATAAGGCCGAACTTTCGATATTCTTTGTATACCTGACAGAGGATCTCAAATTGTAAGCTTATGAGCAAATAAATAAGAAATTATACTGTGATTTATTCATCTATTTGAAGATATTTTGCAGAAATTCAGATAAGCAATTTGGAGCTTTGTTTTGATATTCGAAGGGATATTACAGTGGTATCAGAGCTTTTGTGCAGAGAAAAGAGCCCCTAAGTAAGGGACATCACATTATGTGCCTTGTAAATGAATAAGATCTTACATATTTGAAATGTGTTTGTAGTTTATGTTTTAAATTCTAGCATTACATTTTTTTATTCAACCCCTATTGTTGAAGATTCTATATACTGAAGATTGCAGTCTCTTTCCCATCTATCTCAAGTAGCTTATATATGACTTAGAACATTTGTCCATTTTGTGTTACAAACTTTCATAGGTGAAGTGTATAAACTTGGTTATGCCTTGGTCATATTTTTTCCTTGTGCCAAAAATCCTCATGGAGGTTGAATTGCAAAATCTCTCCATGTGAACAAGCTACCGCTTAGGTCCTCTCACCTTGGTTTAATTAGAGCCAAAAGTATTAGGGAGATAAAAATACCCTTCATAGGTGCCTCTCAATCATTTTTTTCATTTGGTCTAATCTTGATGCCAAACCCTTCCCTGTCTTCAATGACATACTAGCAAGTTTTTCATCATTGATTACCATTTTCTCTCAAGTGTGCACAGCTGAGTGTACGAGGTCCAAAACTAGGAACCAACACTAAACTAACATTTTTGTCAAGGATTAAACCAAAATCCTAGTTACTTATGTGTTACCAAGGACTCTTACAAAGAGATATAAGTATTTCATCTTATGAAGTTCTCTGATGTTACTACACTAATTTGACTATCTTATCTATCAATGCTTGATAATTGACTTATGTTATGTTCATTGCAAAGAAATGATTAAGATTGCATGTTGGAAGATGTTTTCTACCTTTTGAACATTATTCTAAACATTTCAATGTCTTTGATTTTTATCTCATCATTAAACTCAGCAAAGTATGTTGTCAGCATGTATCACAAATAGTTTGTCAACTATTATATTCTAAAAGTGTGATTCTAGTGGTGACTCCAACTTTATTTTTTGGTTTCAAGGAAGATTGGTGTCTATTCTAAATTTTCTGCTAACTTTCAATTGTGATTATTTTCTTGTTTACAAATTTGGAAGGATTGAGATCATCTTTCAAAGGTGACATGTTTAAGAAACTGGCTCCACCCTTAAATATTCCTTAGAGAAGAAGGAGACAAGTTTGGAAGCCTGTTGAAGGATAAAGTTCAATTGCTAAAGATAGTCAAGATTATAATAATCTTGAAATCTTTATTGACACTCCCATTGTTGAGGACTATCATAGCTCTCTTAGCAATTCTGAAACCTATAGCCCTATGTATTACCTAGCTCCTTCTCAACGAGTTGAATCCCCTCCCAAGTTTGATCTGTTAATCCCACCCCATTCACCCCCTCATATCCCTTTGACATTTGTTATTGAACCTCAAATTGAACCAATCATGAGGCATAGGGATCAAGATGAGAATGAGCATCCTGCATTCTGCTTTCCCAAATTTAGGCCTATCAATTTTGATGAAATGGAAGGCTATCCTAATGAAGTCCTAACTGAATTTAGAAAATACCTCCCAAAGTTTCAAGGGAAAAATGTAGTGAGTGGTGATCAACACCTGAGGACTTTTCACAATGTTATTAAAGATTATGAGGTTAAACATAAGGGTATGTGCATTAATTTATTTGTACACACATTGGAGGAAGACACTCATGAATGGTTTTATTCCCTTCTTAACAAATGCATTGATCCATGGGAAGATATGTAGAATTTTTTTAGAATTTAGTATGGTGCTAGGATTGATCTAAGGTGTCATTTGTCTAAATTTGAAAACATCAAAAATAATCCTAATGAGTGTGTATAAGAATTCAATACACATTTCAACAAAATTATGATGCATTTGCCCAAAAATATTAGGGCTCGTGATATAACATGCTTGATAAAATACTATGATGCCTTTGATAAGAAGGATATGTACTACTTGAGGTACAAGGCTCCCACTAACCTATGATTATCATTCAATATGGACATCCAAATTGAGAACAATATAAAGGTTGTGGGAAAGCCTATGAACAAGCAGGTTGATGTGAAGTTGGTTAATACAGAAAAGACACAATCCAAAAAGACAACCAACCTTGAGGAGACTATTAAAACTTTGGCCTCTGCTATAAAATAAATGTCATACAAGCTAGCTAGAGATAAAAAGGTCATCCCTCATGTGTCTACCAATAAAAAAAGGGCTCCAAATCTAAATCAAGCATAAGAAGGCCTATTTTCCACCATTGAGATAATGATAGAGGGAATAGGCCTACACATAAAGAGAAAATTGATAGAAATCAAAATAGAGGGGCTAGAAAAGAAGTGTCTGATCCTTTAAATGCTAAGGTGAATGTTGTAAATTTTGACATTGGTATTGAATGGTGTGACAAGTGCTTCTTCCACATCCTCCACATGATATAACTAAACTGATTGGTGAAGATGTAGATAAACTTAAGTCTGCATCATTTGGTGATGATATTTTTATGTTTAATTGTTAAATCCCCCAAATTAAGATGACTACCTCCATAGAATTGTTGAATGCTACCATTGTTGATCAATTTTAGAGTGCAGTTGAAAAAGTGTCTCAACTGTTGAATTTGTTTATGACATTAATATGGCATAAGCATATGAATTGCCCATTCATGATTTTGATTTCTTATACTCTATGATGATTAACAAATATGATGGGAAAAATCCATCAATTGAGGATAGGCAGTTGCTAATCAATGCAATAATTAACCAAGAAAAGGAGTATAACTTAAGAAGCAAATATCAGGTTGTTGCTTCTCAGGACACTACCCTTGCAAACCTAAAGGTAGGGGATGTTAATAAGGAGGCTAAGAAAACTACGTCAATCCTTAAATTTTTCAAACTAGTGTTTTTTTCTCAATTTGTTAAGCCTAGAGCTACTCCATCCAAGAATAGAGTACCCATATTATCTAATATCCCTAAGGGTGATAATGATGCTAAAACTAATCTACTTTAGAAGGCTACTAATAAGAATGCAAATCCATCCCAGCCTACTCCACTTTAGACTTTGAGTGACTATATTATAGCTAAATGTGTTATCACCCTTCCACCCAATACTCATCTTCCTTAGTATAAGATATGTGATATGGCCCAAGTGTTAAGCCAATTGAAAATCAATGTGCCACTTGTTGAATTATTAAGAATACCTGAACGTAGGAAGAGGGACTTTGAATATTTAGAATTTGGTGAGAAATTAGCTACAAATAGAATTGATTTACCCCAAACACCCCCATAAAGTGATGATGAATTAGAAGAGGTTTTTGAACCTACTCTAGAGGTCTATTTGGGGACTGCATTAGTAGAAAGTTGGTTGAATGTGGATCTTTTTTACACAACCCTACTAATCAATGGTATAATTGTTTACAATTGTATGTTTGAATCTAGATCTTATTACAATGTGATGCCCTTAGGTGTCCTAAATGAGATCAGAGTTAAGATTGTGTTAGCCTTTAATAAGTGATATGCTATGGACTCACGAGAGGTTCTAGTTGTTGGACAAGTCAAGGAGTTGGTGGTATAATTGGTAGTGCATCTAGGAAAGTATTTGAATATGGACATGGTGGTTTTAAATTACCCACCTAAGTGGGGATGTTATTATCATGAAAATTGGCTACTAGCATGGGTGGAAGTGTATAAATAGACTTGTCTTATGTCACTATTCTATTAGAGGGTAAAATGTTCAAGCTTTATAAAGAGTCAAAGATGCTACATGTAATTGAATATTTGAAACATGATCTAAATAAATTATTCTACATAGATGTTAAATTGGGAAACTTTGTTAGGAATGTTGATACTAGTGAATAGCCTATTATTCTTGATGTTGAACCTGATGAAGAAAGTATAGATTGGAAGATGTGTTTTAATGGGGCTTACTCCAATCTTATAAATGGAGTTGGGGTTGTATTATATGCCCTTGATGATAAATGTTTCATATTTTCTTTCCATCTATCCTTTGAGTACATAAATAATACTATTAAGTATGAGGCACTCTTGTTTGGTTTAAGGATTGCCCAACAAATATAGAATTAAAAGTTTGATTGTCAAGAGAGATTTTGAGTTAGTCTTTAAGTAGATCTATAATTTTTATGCCACCAAAAACAAAATGTTGAAATAATATCATAATGTTGTTTGGGATTTATTTGAATATTTTGATGCATTCAACATTTGTTATCATGATAGAAGTTTCAACAAAGAAGCTAACAGACTTGTAGGGTTAGGTGTTCAATTTGATATTACAAATATGAGCCCTCATTATTAGTATCAAGTGGAGGTGCTTATTATGAATTTAGTCCTAGACAATATTCATCATTGGCATGTTTTTGATGATGATGAATAGATTAAGAGGTTTATAAATTGTGAGGTTGAGTTCCATGATCAGCTCATAGACTTGGAATCTATAGTTTAGGTTTGTGATGGGAAGGAAACCTTGTCTGGGAAGGAAATCATTCAACTAAAGACAAACATGATCCCAAGGGGATTTATAAGTTTAGAAGAATATTTTGATGGAGTTGATAGAATTAAATCATGAGATTCAATTATTTCAAAAGACATGAATGAGTGCAATTTGGGTTCTCATGAGAATTCAAGAAAGGTTTGGCTGGGTACTCACTTGAGTGCAATTAAGAAACAAGTTTACATGTAGCTACTAAAAAAGTACCAGAACTATTTAGCATGATCTTATTTTAAGTTGAAAGTGTATAGCTAAGACATTTTCTAGTATGGCATCCCATTATAGCCTAATAGCAAGCCTTTTAAGTAGAAATAGGGGTCTATTAACCCCATCTTAGCCACCAAGATGAGGGATGAGTTAAAGAAGTTAAGGGACTATGGAATCATTCAACCCATCAAGTATTCATCATGGGTTACCAATTTAACCCTTGTATGAAAGAAGAATAGTGGCATTTAATTGTGTGTGGATTTTTGAAATTTAAATAAAGCTTCTTTGAAAGATAATTATCCCCTACCCGATATGGAGAACCTATTACAAAGTGTTACTAGATCAAAGATGTTGTCTGGATTAGATATATTCTTAGGGTACAACCAAGTTGTGGTAAAGGAATTCAAGAGACCCAAGACCATGTTTACTATGTCTTGGGACATGTATGTATATATTAGGATGTCTTTTGGGTTGATGAATACCAGTATAATGTTTCATCAAGCTATGGATGTTGCTTTTGTAGGGATAATTAACCAATTCATTATTGTGTATTAGGATGACATTATTGTGTACTCCAAGACTAGACAAGAAAATTTAGAGCATCTAAAAAAAGTGTTTATCAGATGCAAGGAGTTAGGCATTTTGCTTAATTCAAATAAGTACCACTTTGAAGTATAAAAGGCCAAGCTACAGGGACATATAATGTCCAAGGATGGTGTCATGATTGACCTTGAAAGGGTTGAATCCATGCCATTGACAAAGTGCCTATCCCATAGTCCAAGAAAGGAATTCAGTCTTTCTTTGGATAAAATAACTTTGTAAGGAGGTTTGTGTCTAATTTTGTAGAATTCACTTTGCTTATTACATCTATATTGAAGAAGGACCAGACCATTAGATGGAGGAGAAATTTTTGCAAGCAATTAATGACATCAAAGAAGCTTTAAATTTTTCTCCTATCTTAGCCAGCCTTGATTACATAAAGCCATTCTAGATATCCTTTTTTGCATCATATAATATTGTTTTTATTGTCTTGTTGCAAAAGAATGAAGATGATCATGAGCAGCCCATAAATTTATTTATAAAAGCTATGCAAGGTCCTAAACTAAATTATACCATCATGTAAAAATAATTTTTCACTCTCTTAATAGTTGTCAAGATGTTTAGGCCTTATATTCTAAGTTTAAAGATTGTTGTTTATGTCCTGCATACTATGGTGAAGGACATCTTGACTCAAACTAAAGTATCTAGTAAGAGGTACAAGTGGGTTAATAAGTTACAAGAGTATGATATAAATATTTAGACCACCAAGGTAGTAAGAGGGATGGGTCTATCCAAGCTTATGGTTATGACCAATTTACAAGTTATTGAGGTAAACATTGTTGTTATTAATGTTGATGATTCTTTGAGTTAATTTAACATGTCTATGTGGTATAGAGATATTGTTTACTACTTTTAAAATTTGATTTGTCCCCTTGACTTAGATAATAATCAAAGAAGAACTCTCAAACTTGTTTCCCAAATATACCTCTTGATTGAAAGTGGACTTGCATGGAAGAATCCAGATGGGGTTCTCCTAAGATACGTGTTAGAAGAATAAATTGTTGACCTGATTAAAGACTTTCATAGTGGAGTGTGTGGTATCCATTTTGCACCTAAGGTTACATCTCATAAACTTTTGAGAGCTGGTTATTAGTGCCCATCATTTTTTAAGCATATTACTTAGATAGTTTGAAAGTGTGAGAAATGTCAATGCTTTGCTAGAAGGATGAAAGCTTTTAGTTATCTTCCTTTGTAGCTTATGATAATTAAAGGCTCATTCAAACAATGGGGAATAGATTTCATTGGATAAATTATTGATTTGTTAAGTTTTGGACATAGATGGATATTAGTTGTGACTGAGTACTTCAAAAAATGGGTTGAATCGGTCCCTACAAAGAAAGCAACACACTAGGTACTTATAGATTTTTTGATAAATCGTATTATTTGTAGATTTTCTGTGCATATCATTAATTATTTATCATGCCATGAGATTTGAATCCAAACCTTTAGTGGAATTATATAAAGATTATGAGATTGAATTGACCTATGCTTCCAACTATAACCCTCAGGGGAATGGGAAAGTAGAATCCAGTAACAAGAACTTGATCAAAATCATTAGGTGAACATTGGAAGTAAACAAGAAGTGGGGTGAATAGCTAAAGTTTGCCTTATAATCTAATAGTATTGCACCTAAGATAGCTATAAGAAAAATCTATTTTTATCTTGTTTATGTAGCTCAATTAGTTTTGCCTATGAATTTTTAGTTGCCAACCTATTAGCTCATGTAGCAACTAGAGGATGATGAGTAAATCAATCACTATGAAATTAGGATGAATGTGATTATTGAGCTTGATGAAATTAGAAGACAAGCTCATGAAAGACACCTCAAGCTTAAGGGAAAACTAAAGAAGATATTTGATAGGAAGGTCACTCCAAGAACATTCCAAGTAGGTGATTTGGTTCTTCTTTGGGATAGCAGGCATGAGGAAAAGGGCAATCATGGAAAATTTGATGCCTTGTGGATGGGTCCCTATTCTATTGACTATCAAATTAGGGAGCATACTTTCTTCTTGAGAGACTTGGATGGTGAAATATTAGATATTTAAATTAATGGTAGACATATGGATCACTTATTGGATTGAGTCCATATGAAATTGTGCTTAAATTGTAGTGTTTTATCCTTTGTTGTCCATCTGATTTGGGCCTCATTTGTCCAGTTTCCTTTCATGTTTCTATTGACCAAATTTGAATTTTGGTCAAATTTGGGACCCCTAGGAAAAAAAATTGATTTTAAGCATTTGAATGGGTCTTTTCATGGGAGGTATACTTGTTACATGATGTGATTTAAGGTCACATTAGCTTTGGTTTTAGTTGCATTAGTTAATTTATCCTTTTAGGGGTCATTTTAAGAGTCATTGAGGCATTTTGTATGTTTATAAAGGTGAATAAGTGTCAAATTTTCATTTAAAATGTCAAAAAAGTCATTTGAGATGTTAGTTATGTTAGTTATGTCAAAATTTTATAATTTCCCTAACTAAAGTTATAGAAATCAGTTGAAAAAGAACAAAAATAGCACTTGTACAAATTATTGGGAAGTGTGACACATTAGAATGATAATTTTGGGTCTCCTCATGCTTATAAAACTCACCTACATGCTTGGTTTGATATGGAATAGTCATTTTAATTCCAAAACCATTCTACACATTTTTTGCTCTTTTTAGCAGATTGGAGTGACCCTCAAGTTTTTGCTCAGTAGAGTAAGCACAAGAAATATTAGATAAAATGATTTTGTTATGTTTTTTTACACTCCAATAAATTCATTTTTATATAATTAACTTTAAAAATTATCAACTGTGATTTATGAGCAATCACTAACAAGTTGATTGTGCAAATTTGATAGCTATTTGGTGCACCCTTAAAGTTTGGGTCTTGTTTGAGTAGATACATATGAACTAGTTGTTGGTGTTGGCTATATATTATTTTTTATTCCTCCTCATATTATATCCATTCTTTTTTTCATGATTCATGAAGTTTGGATGACCAAAATTGGTCTATCATGCAAGGGGGTGTAACTATGTGTAGTTTCAATTGGAGTGTTTTGATTTTTTGAGTGTATCTCTTTTATAGGTAACTTTTTCAATTGAAAAGGAGTTTAAAATAATTCTTTGGGTAATATAACTACTTATTTCCATGTTTTGGTCTCACCATATCACTCTTTGGGTAGCTTACAATCTTGTTCTTCTTCATTTGCCAACTTCATGCTTAGTTTCTATTGATTTTCATGTACAAGATTGTTCACCCTATATATGAAGGGTTAATGGAAGTGTTTTATCTTTTCAATACTTTTGAGTTTGATTTAGGTTCCCTTTGTACTCATAATTATGCATAAAACTTGACCATGTGCTCATGTCCTAAGCTATCTCAGTCATGAAATGCCCTTATCTATTGAACTCCATGAACATTCAGGTGATTTCCACATAAGAGAGAGTGTTTTAAAGTGTTCATAATGGAGTTTATCCTTTTTAAGGATAAAAATTTAATTTTAAGTGTTATGAAGGCTCTAAGCAAGCATTTCAATGCTCAATTTCACTCTCACTACCTTGCAACTCAAAATGTGCATCTATAAGACCCTTACTTATGTCATGTTGATGTATGAAAGGATGAATATGCAGTACAAACTCTTGGTTTTGATATAAATTCATAAGATTATTATTGGAAATCATCAAACTTTAGGTTTAAGAGAGACCTCCATATTGGCTATGCTATCATTCATTGTGGTGCAATCAAACCTCCACCTTTAGATAGCCTAAATAGGGGTTTGAGGTGGTTATTTGAATGTGGGAATGAGGTAGGACCTCACTTTAAACTCTTATATCATTAATTGGTATATAATAGCCCATCCAACTACTCATAATTAGGCATAAAACTTGACCATGTGCTCATGTCTTAAGCTATCTAAATCATGAAATGCCCTTATCTATTGAACTCCATGAACATTCAGGTGATTTCCACATAGGAGAGAGTGTTTGAAAGTGTTCTCAAAGTGTTCATAATGGAGGTTATCCTTTTTAAGGCTAAAAATTTAATTTTAAGTGTTATGAAGGCTCTAAGCAAGCATTTCAATGCTCAATTTCACTCTCACTACCTTGCAACTCAAAATGTGCATCTATAAGACCCTTACTTATGTCATGTTGATGTATGAAAGGATGAATATGCGTTACAAACTCTTGGTTTTGATATAAATTCATTAGATTATTATTGGAAATCATCAAACTTTAGGTTTAAGAGAGACATCCATATTGGCTATGCTATCATTCATTGTGGTGCAATGAAACCTCCACCTTCAGGTAGCCTAAATAGGGGTTTGAGGTGGTTATTTGAATGTGAGAATGAGGTAGGACCTCACTTGAAACTCTTCTATCATTAATTGGTATATAATAGCCCATCCAAGGTGTAATAGTACTATTTTCAATATGAGAATACCTCCAAGAGCATTGACTATGTTTTTAAGCCTATCTACCCAGAAAACACTAAATAGAGGTCCCATGAGTTTATGTTGTTGCCCCACAATAGGCTTACAAGCAGTCTTAAAGGATTTGAACAATTGGAATGGTTTGCCTACAGTATGGACTAACCTCATGCCAAAGTTGAATATCAAAAGGTAGAGGGTAAAATGTTTTTGAGGGCATCAAAAGTGCTCTAAAACACACTAATTTGTTTCAATAACATCTATAGTCCTAAAGGATATAATGGCCATTTGTTACTTTGAGGAATAATATGTAAAATCCACACTTGACTAGGTGAGTTGAGTGACATGTAAACAACCTAAATTAATATCTATAAATTTGATAATAATTTCCATGACCCCTTTCATGTACTCATAGTCTGTATAAATGCCTAAAGATTGCACCTACAGCTGCTATAGGAGACCTTTGGACAGACAATGAACAAGTTTTATCACCTCTTGAATTTGAAAATACACTATAAGTGGTTAAAATTATTTAAATCATGATTCAATTGAATCCAAGGATTTTTGAAGATATATTTGAACTTTATTTCAAGTCTAAAGGAGTGAAAATAAGCTACGGGGGTCAAAGAGATCAGGGTAGTATAAGACTCAGTTGGTAGTTTCATTACAAGTGAGAAATGGGAAATTCAAACTTGTGGTGATGTGTGATCACCTAAATTGTAATGTTTACAACCTCATTAGCTATGAACAAGGGAATCAAAATCACACAAACCTCTTAATTCTATACAGACTGAGACAGAGGTCAGACAAGTGGAATGAAGGAATAATGCATAGACATGTAGGAAAAATCTCATTTAGCCACCTTATATGAGTTTTAAAGTTGATCAAACAATTTTTACTTTAAAATTAAGCTTAAAAAAATTTCTCTCTATCATAAACACTATAGACAAAGCCAAAACAAGCTATAGGTAGGGGTCAAAAAGGCAGTGTCCCAATCAAAGGAAGCATACTCAGTTTCCAAGGTTAACAGGGCCTTTGAGGTTAGGAAGGAACATGTTTGACTTGTAATAATAAATTATTAGGGACATAATACATCTAAATACCCTAGATACTCCTGATGACTAGGTTCATACATCCTCTCATGCCTAAAAGCTTACCTACAGGTTATTTAAGTAGTATTTGATATAAACTTTAGTGATTAACACGGGTTTAGGTTTCCTTGAGTTGTATAAAGGGAGACATGGACTAAATAAGATATCATATATTTAGGTTAAGGATAAAGGAGTTATAGAATCATCTTGAGAGGATTTTCAAGAGGTGATAAACACCTACAAGCAAGACTGACATAGTCAAGGTAGGCTTTAGGAAAATGGAGGGCTAAATGACGCATGAACCCTCAAGGAGTGAGAAGAAGGTGTGAATGGTTTAAATGGGATTCATCATGATCTAATAGCTACGCCAACATACCCAAGACATTGATAAGGGTCTCAAATTCTCCCCTCACTTGGCAAATGGACTATAGTCCGTACAAGCAAGCTAGGAAACCCTTGGTTCAAAGAGTAAACATAAGGAATTCACTAAGAGGAAAGGTTTTGAATGGTTTAAAAATATCCATAAGAAAAAATTAAAGGTGTTAAATATGTCTAGGCAGATTATAAACATGAAATTGGTTTGAAAAGGTTACCTAGAGGTGGATTTGGGCAAAAATGCAAAAAAACAAGGTTTTTTAGCCCCTTTTTTAGACAAGTTGAGTTGATTAGGTACCTAAATGATGGATTATGACATTTAAATTTGGTAAATATCCTAATTATTAAATTATAAAACTCCAAAAACTATCATTTTTCCATGGGGATAAGGGATATATCTCTTTGTTTTGTCTCAGAGATTAGCCACTCAAGAAAATCAAAACTTTGGTTTACCAAGCAAAGGATGCCAAAATGAGAAAAGAAATTATGTTTAAGTATTGGGATCTTAAAGGAACATTGGGTGATTAGTATGGAATATGTATAGAGGATAATTAAAATTCACATAAAACTCTAACCCTTCAAAATGACCTAATTACTCATACATATAGTCAAATTAGGCGAGTTCCCACTAGGCCTAAATTATCAAATGAGAGAGAAAGGATGAAAAGGAGTGTTTGAGAGGTCATGTGATGGATTGGTGAGTGTTAATTAAGTGTTAAAATGTGTAATAAGTCATCCTAATCATGATATAATATTCCAAATGACCAAAACTTGCAAGGGGTATGCCAAGCCCATTAGGCCTTAAGGAAACTTGAAGCCAAGTGGGGATCTATATGCATTTCTAGGCCTTGATGAGTTGTAAAAATAGTTGGAAAATGTTTATGTAGTGTTTTTAGATATTTATGGGATTTTTTAGGAATAAAATCTTGAAATAAGATGGTTTTTAACCTGGAAAGAGCTCATACATGCACTAAAATGGAGAAACCAAGTCGAGAGGGCAAATTATCAAGCTCATATCTTTTCAAATGCTATGCATGGGAACCAAAGGGATTAAGGGGAGTTATTAGGGTCACTTGAAATCAATATTGTTTAAATTTAATGTAGTTTCAATATCCATGTTTTATGAACAAATCTTAACACCTAAAACTGCCTAAAACCCTTGTTATGACCCGATGAGAAAAATGAGCTTGGAGAGCCATTCTAATGGCATAGTTTGGCAAGGAAACCTATTGGATAATAGAGAGGACTCACTTAGTCTCTCACATATGCAAATTATATGTACATGACTATATGGAAAAAATGCAAAATAGTATTGTTCTCACCATTTTATATGTTTTATAGGTTATATGAGGTTTGAGGAAATACAATCAAGTTTGGAGGAAATATAAGGACCTATTATAGCTCCTTATAGTCATTTAATTTTATTAAAAAACTTATAAGTGTCCTAACTAAAGCTCTCATTTCAACCAGTCAAAACTAGCATGGTGAACACAAGGGTGAAAAGTGTAGAAACCTCAATTGGATGTCTTTTTAAGGTGAAATCGATAGGTATAAGGACATGGATAATATTTCCAAGTGTATTTCACTCCCTTTCATGAAATTACATGGGAAATTGAAACAATTATTGAAGATAAATGTGAAGGGTATCAGAAAAGGGAGTTTTTAAAACTATAAGCAATGATTACTTATTTCTAGGAGTTTGTAAATGAGTACGATCAGAACCAATGCATGGAATTGCATGTCTATAATCCTTCCCTCTTATACCAATCATCATATCTATCCCTAGTCAGTGGTGGTATGTTCAAATAGATGAAAATTTTGAAGGTAGTTTTATGTGCCAAGATTGAGAATTTTTATGCCACTTTTCATAATTTTCATGGCTTTTATGGACAGTTGGACCTATTGACTTTGCATGGTTAAAATAATGAATATTTTCCATGTAAATTGTAAGTATTTTTTGAATATTGACACATATCTAAGTGACCTTTGGACTTCCTTTGTTTTGCCTCTCTCTCACAAGCTATAGATATGTATTATTTTGCTTCTTTTTGGTAGCCTCCATTGGTTAATGGGGAAAATATAGCCAAATTTGTACTTTAAATACTCTTCAAGAAATATACAAGTGATTTGTCCACTCACATGTTGTACTATTGAGTATTGATTGTAATCTTGTTGGTCTTGTCTAGTGAAAGATCTTCTTTTCTAGCATGTTACTCTTGATTATCTACCAATTTGCAGAAAGGGTTTTGTTACAAGTATATGTTAGTATTTATTCCTAAGTGTATAGGTGTCTTATAATTGGTTTATGACTATATCCCTTTATGGAATCATCCATTACCCTCCAAGTATCAAATACCTTCTTGAATCTAACATATGAAACACTGATGTGATAATGCATCCTAAGTTGTGAGTTTTGTGTGAGAGAGGATTTGTTTGTCTTTAAGTAGTAGATATTCAGTCAAGTGGGAGAATATTAAACATTGGTGCATCACATTTTTTGGTTTTATTAGTTTTTTTCCTAATCCTTTTTCATCCACAAGTTAATAGGTAAAGAAGAGTTTCAAAGAGTGCATCAAGAGAACTACCCCTTCTAGAGATTCATCTCTCAACATTGTTACCCATAGCAAGAGGGATGTCTCCATTGTGCCACATGGATGAGGAGAGCTAGGCATCTCCTTAGGGTGCAAATCCAAGTGTCAATATTTTCTATTTTGTGTTCATTTCTAGATTCTCTTGATCTATTTTTGTTAAGTTACCCTTATTTTGTTGAGCCTTCATGATTTTTTGTTGAAAATTACTAAGTGTCAACTCTATGACCCAATAGATAATCACCTATCCTTATGTTTTTGGGTTCTTTGGACACCTATATGGGTATGTATCCCTAAGCAAGAGCTAGTATTAGTACCCAAAATTGCACTAAATAAATTAGGCCCTTATTAAGTATAAATTCCTAAGTCTAACCTGAGTTGAGTATAAATTGACTAAGTCCTTAACCCAATTCTTATCTTCAAGTATTCATTTGAAAGGTCAAGTTTATGTTAAATTAGATAAGTAATTAATTTGGACTTTACCTAGTGTGAAATAGCATTATATTTTTTGGGAAAAATGTTTGCATAAATATTTTGAAGACTTATTTATTTCAAACTTTTTGTCCACAAAAAAGATTCCACAAGTCCACTTGTTTTAAACTTTTTTATATAGTAAAAAGTTTGAAGGGTACTTTTTATTTATGTATTTTTCCCACATAAAAAACTTGATGAAAGTCATTTTCTTAGACAAAAGTGTAAAGTCCATTTTCTTCATGAAAAGTGTAAAGTCCATTTTCTTCGAGAAAAGTGTAAAGTTCAATTTCTTCAGGAAAAGTGCAAAGGTCAATTTCTTCAGGGAAATTGTTTAGGACAAAATGTCTAAAACAATTACCCTAAAGAAATTTTCATGCAAAAGAAAGATTGAAAGAGCTCATATGCTTTAGAGAAATTTTTTCAAATGAAATATCTGAAATAATTATCTCAACCAAATTATTATGGAATAAAAGTCCTGAGGACCTAAGGGCCAAATGAAAATAGGGATGCCAAAGATAGAAAAGCCAAATATAAAGGTCCCAAAAGACAAAGACCTAGAACAAATGCCCCAAGCTTGAAACTTGGTAATTTTCCTTGTTTATTTTGAGCCAATCACAGTCGAGCTGGCAGATCATGATCAAACAATGTACATCGATGTAAAAGAAGATGGTCCAATGGCACGCAGGGGTTAAGAAAGTTAAAGGAACCTCTAGAGTAATTTGAAGAGGATACGTGTCAAACTCTCCATGAGTGGAACCATTAATGTGATGCCCACATGAACATCTGTGATGGTCATATGAACATCTTTTGATGATCATGTAGATGTCAAAGTTAAGCTCTAATGGATACTTGTCATTTATGGCTTAAATTTAATGGTCACAAGAATATCAAAGACATTCATATGGACATCAAATTATGGACACATAAATGTAAAATTTAAGTCATAAATGGTAATCTCTATTGGAGCTTAAATTTGACAGTCGCGTGCTCATCAAAGATGTTCCCATAAACATAAAATGATGGGTACACAGATATCAAAATTAATCCATAGTAGATAGCTAATGTAATTTTATCATTCAAATCTAGATTGATGATATGAATTGTATTAGGCTTAAAGATTGATGGTATGAGTGAGAGTTTACTTGTCAAAGGACTCAAGCCAAATGAAGAGCTACCATGTGGTAGAAGGGCGTTAGCCCAATAGAGATAGACTATGTAGAGCATAAAAAGCTTGTAGATTCTCTAGGTGGCATAATCTTAGGGGTCTTGGTGGATATCTAATAGCTCATAATAAAATCCAATGTTAAATGGATGATAAGAGCCCGTAGAGCTTTAAATCAACACATTAGTGTTCATCATGAAGATAAGGATCTAGCAATGCTAGTCCTAGGAGGAATTTTTGAAGATATGGACCCAATGATGTGTTGACATGTGTTTTAGGGGTAACAGTCACATGTCAAGTTAATGATAAAAATGACATGGTGATGCCACATAAGCATATATATCATGATCAAAGATCCTGTGCAAAGTGAGTTCATGGAGCTTTCACCATTGATAACAAATTGATTAGGTATATTGTAGATGAATCATGGTAGCTGCATAGGAAGTTTAGGGAATTAAAATAAATTACAAATTTGATCAAATAGCCATAGGAATATTTATCTATAACCTCATGATTTATCTCCTAAGGATGTTGTAAAGGGCATAGAGGTCGAACATTTAGATGTCACTAGATTTTTGTAGGTACATTTGAAGTTTGGGACTTGTGGATGGAATGTGTATTTTGACAATCAGTGGTACAAATGGATACTTTGTAATAAAATAGAATAATGATGAAGCACTTGCAACATGTTAATATTATTGCTATGTTTTTGGCATACTAATATGAAGGAGCTTATGTTCATAAAATTGATGACCTCTTTTTAGATCTTGGTTAAAGCCTATATGATAAGGGATGTTATAAGAATGCAAAGTCTATGTTCAATACATTATAATTCAAAATGGATTTACTAACCCCTTATTTGTTCATTTGATAATTCCCTAGGGGAACTTCCTAGGGGGACTATAAGCGCAAATTGCATAAATTACAAATTGCCAAGTGGGGTCAAAATTTCCCAAATAAGTCAAAAGTGAAATAATGCATTTATACATTAAAAAAGCAAATATGGGGGGAACCCTGAAAAGGAAATTTTCAAGAATCAAAGATACAAGTTGAAAAATGTGAAAAAATAAGTTGGATCTAAAAAGTAAAAGGTCAAAGATGACCTAAGCCTTTTGCATTTTTCATTATTGTATTTTCCCAAGCTCCTCCATCGAAAGATATTATTGGTTTGTAAGTCCAAAGGGGGCCACTCCAAAGAATATCATTCAAAGGGACATGGATCTAGAATATTCTAAGGGAATCATGAAAAAATTAAGTTGTTCCATGGCATGCATGAGAGGGGGGCATCTATTTATAAGTTTCCATCTATGTAAGCAAGTGGTCGAGAGCATCCCTAGGCAGTTGCACATAATGACAAAGCTTTTTTAGAACTCTACCATGAATATTCTCCTTCCAGCTAGTGTGAAAGGCATCTCCCACCATGAAATCAAAATATGTAATCCAAATAATCATCATTCCTCATAGAGGTAGTTAAAGTTATGATTTTTCTTGCAAATGGATGAAGATTTTAGGCATGGTAAGGGAATATTTTCTAGTTGAAAGCATCTTGGAAGACTTGAATGTTTGCTTTATAATTTTGAAAGTGGTGACCCATAATTATAGATTTGAAAATGTATAAATAGGGGGTTTCTCCTCTATTTAAGGTTGTTATTGGTCATTTTTTTAGGTGTCCATTTTCTCTAAGTCTAGGTTTTGCAAAAAAAAATTGGGATCAATTGTTTTGTGTAGATTTTATCTCCCTTGCTAAGGTGGTTGTAGTTGTAAAGCCATTAGCAAGATTTGAGAGCATGTTTATGTCTCCCTTGTCAAAAGAGCAATCTCACCATGCTTGTCCCAATGGTAGCATTTTGAAATACTGATGTGTATAATATTTCTTTTCAAGTTAATGAAAATGCTTGTGGTTATTTGTTATTTTTTGTAGATGAAGTGCACTCACATGTTTTTCAATAATTGTTGATTAGACATTTGGGTTTGTGTTCACTGTTGGTTGTCATTTTGAGCATATATTTAGATGATAAACTCTTTTTTCATTACTTTACGATAGGTTATTGAATAACTTGTTAGGATACCGTAGGTTTATGGATTTGATATAGAAAATCATTTGAAATATTATTTTTAATGTATGTTATAGTCTCTCAGGTATCATTTAGTATTTACCATTATCTTTCATTTGAAGTTTTTTTACATATTTACTAAGGAATATTGTCATGAAATACTGTAAGATGCCCTATTATTTGAAAACCACTAGCACACCACCCTCCTTATTTTTAATCATATAACTTATCCTACCCATTCCTACCATGCAAACAATACACCCTTTGCATACTATAAGTGTTATTTGCCTTGAAAATGCATAAGATATTGCATATTTGAAATGTGTTTGTAGTTTTTGTTTTAAATTCTAGCATTACAGTCTTTTATTCAACCCCTATTGTTAAATATTATATATAATGAATATTTTAGACTATTTTCCATATATCTTTAGTATATTATATATGACTTAGATCATTTGTGCATTTCATGTGATAACCCTTCATGGGTCAAGTGTGCAAACTTGGTTATGCCCTAGTCATATTTATTTTGTGTGCCAAAAATTCTCATAGAGGTTGAATTACAAAATCTCTCCATTTGAGTAAGATACCCCTTAGGTCATCTCACCTTGGTTTAGGTAGAGATATAAGTAGCAAGGATCTGACCATACCCTTTATAGGTGCCTCTCAATCATTTTTTGCATTCAGTCTAATCTTGATGCCAAATCCTTCCTTGGCTATACTGATATACTAACAAGTTTTTCATCATTGCTTGTCATTTTTTCTAAAGTGTACAAGGTTGAGTGTATGAGGTATACAATTGGGAACTAATAACCTCAACATTTGGGTGTAAATCCAATCCATCCTCTATCATTTATATATATCCCATCTATGTCATATCTCTCTGTCTATTATTTCTAGGCATCATTTGCCATCATATCATGCATCTTGTTATGTCTATCATTCCTTCCCATATTGACATTTATAAGGGAGTAGAAGACATCTTGAGAAATGTTCTAGAATAATCTTAGCATATCCTCCTATAGGCACTCAAATAACTGAACATCTGGTTCTCTCACAATGTGGTCATTGGCAATCCCTTATCTATTATCCCTTAATCCTCATTCCCTTTTCCATATTGCCCTCATATTTTTTCATCCCATTTATTATTACATCTATCCTTATCCTAGTTTTTAGGCTTGGTATTCCCTTTGCTAGTTATCCCATTTGTGTAGTGTACATACATATTCCAAAAAAAAGACCAGATATTTAAAATATATCAAAAATTCAAAAAAATCATAAAACATGAAAAATAGTAAAAAATATTCCCATATGTCTTATCTTGTTTTTATCACATCCATCTCCATGCCCTTCATCTCTCATCACCAAGATGAAGTCACTTATGCTACTATTGTCTCTCATTTTGATCTAGGGAAAATCTAGTCTATACTGAGCTAACATCAACTTAATCTCACTTTAGCCTGATAAGCATTATAAATCTCATCTAAATTCCCAACATAGTCTACTCCAAAATCCAAATTTATATCCAAATAATAATCTTAATCATCATCCGTAGTCTAATCCAAGTTTATATCTTATTTGAATCTATATCCTTAATCCACATTCACATCATGATCATCCTATTCCAACTCATCAGCCAAACAATTCTTCCATCAACTCTAATTAGGGTAATTGATAAGACACGTATCATAATACATCTTGATGTAGATACTTATGTGTGTTACTCATATGCTCTATCTTATTTTACTTGTTTGTATGTCTTATGTTTGTCTCTATTTTATTTGTAGTCTTGCATCATGTATTTTTGTCTATTGGGTAATGAACAAGGATGCTATGATGAAACCAAAAGTTTTAATTATGTTTTTACATGCCCTTAATGATGTATAGTTCACTATTTTCCCTTTTTTTGTACTTTGACATAATGTCCTCTTGGTCATATTTTTTTCATGGGGCATACTACCAAGTGATATATCTATAAGATTGATTAGACTATGATGAACCTGAAAAATGTTGGCTTGATTATACACTCATCATTCCTCCTATCCTTTATCACCTATCATAACATATCCAATCATTTATCACAGTCCTATATCTTCAATTCGATCATCCAAGTCCACTTACCTCATCCTTCATCATCATTTTCTATCATCCTTTTCATCATCAACTTTTAACATCTCATCTCCCATCATTTATCCTAATCTAAAATCTGCATCACATCCTCTATCTAACAACTAACATGTCTAATAATCATTGTCATCCTCTTTCTCTTGTCTATCTTGTCATCTATAATATATTCTAAACTACATTAGCATGAGGTATTGTTATAATATGTAGGTATTTCTTAGTCACATAACACGTCTAAGGTCAGCTCAAACACTCTATCCATCATTTGTCATCATGTATATCTTATTATTCTCAGTCAAATCATTGAGGTATAATATCATTCATTCATCAACTAGTCTATTGATCAATCACCATCCTCACAATCATCTCCTTAATCTTTTCATTAATTACCTGCACCTATCAATTAGCCTTGACACATCACAACATCCATATGTTCTTCTATCTATCACTAATTCATCATTTAAAAATTACAGTTTCTTCCCTCAATTGGGGCATGGCCAAAATCATAACTTTATTATCATCTCTCAATCCCTTAAATGTATCCTTGCTAGGGGAATCATCACTATTAATCATGTTATGTCTCATTGATTTGATGCATTTTAGTCCAATTCTTCCCCATCATATTTTGGTCACTTGATCATATTGTTTCTTCTCTCTCATCTCCTTCATCTTATCACTTGACTTCAACCTTGAGCTACACTCACCAAAAATTTTATAAAATTAGTCTTATCTTGGTTTTTAACTCTTCCTAGCAATTTCCTTTCCTTGGATGCATCAAAGGCTTGAGGCCTTTAGTCTTATCATCATCATGTTACAGTTGATTCCCCCTTGGGATGTGTCAATAACCATGACACAATAATTCTCACTCCCTTGGCATATGTCTTTGCTAGGGGAATCATCAATTTGTAGATCAATGCTCAAGTTGAATTCATATTCTTCTTCATCTATCTCAATATTTAGCATCCTATCCCCTTGTTTATCCATTGCATCCCACCCCTCATTTATTTTTTCGAGAGGCCATATGTCTTATTCTTCCCTGTATGTCCCCTAAAGGGGGAATCATATCTACTAACATCCATCCATGAAATGATTTTTCATTTAAATACCATTACTCCTTCTACTTCATCCACTCTTAATTCCCTTTCAAAAAGGGGCAAAATATATACACCTAAATCTACTCACCTTAACCATTTTACTAACTATTTATCCTAATTAATCATGTAACCATAGTCCTAAATAAGTAATTAAATCCCATCCCCCTTCATTATTATTCATCATACTAACCTTAACCCTTCCCACTTCTTGATTAATTCATCTAAATCACCATTATCTACTAACTAATCCCACTTGTCTAATATTTGATAATTTTCAATTTCCATGACCCATCTACCTATCTACTCCTAGGCTTTCCTACAAGCCTAGCCCCTAATCCTCACCTAGTCCCCTTCTAATTCTCAATTAGTCATAACATGAAACTATAGGCTTCTAATCTCTATAATATTCCCACATCTTCCACATTTTCTATAAATATCCATTTCTAGAGAACTCTAAGGAATTTTAAATTCCTTAGAATTCACCCCCTTTTTATAGTCTTCTTCTCTAGAAACTTCTAATGAATTTTTAATTCATTGAAAAATACTCCCTCCGTTGCCTATTTAAACACACCATCACCCTCCATTACAAATAAATAGAAACCAACTAATTAATCCATAAGACCTCCATGTCAATGTTATCAATCACCAATCTATTAATGCATGCTCTCATTGATCAAATTTTGAATCCAAAATCATGTTAAAGTTCTGAGTCTACTCATAGCAATCCAATAAGCAAAAATCAAGAATCATTAAAAATTGGTTTGAAGATATTGGAGAGAGGATAAAAGGATAAAGGCAATGGTAAGAATCTCCTTATTATTTTTGATTTGCTTCCATAATATCTCCCTTTGATGTTATTGTGTTTTGGATTAAATTTTCTATTTATAGTAGTTTTGATCAATAACTCAAAAATACAATCATACAACATCATCATAGGGGTGTCATCCACAAATAATTAATGAAGATAAATATTAGTATTAAGGCTACCCATGCCTTATTAATGATCCATTCTTCCAAACATATTTATTGCTTGTCCCTCCAAAATTGAATAGATTTGTGACCCTTCATCTTAATCTTGAGATAGAGGGCCAAAAATTAGTTAGCCTATTTTAGAAAAGCTATATATACATGAGCCATATCCATAACCTTTAAAATTTATTTTTGTAATGTTATTATGAAATAATATCTTTAATAAGCTCTTTTTGGTGTAGGTAAACTATGCAAAAATATCACTATAGAGTTTCACTCACCCTTTCAGCATTAATCAATTCAAGAGCCAAATCCATTAGTGCAAGGAGAGATGTATGGATATACTTGTGCTACTACATTGATAAATATTTAGAACACCAAATTTAGAAATAAACACATTTAATGGACCTATCTTGGAGGAGGGCCACCTGGGGAAGATGTTGTCCATGTTTTCTTGTCTAAGCTTCTTGACTCCATTGATCCACATCCCTGGAAGGAGTAGGCCTAACACATTATGTTATTTATGCTTTGTCATTTTTTTTGTCATAAATGCATGAATTAACTTTATCTAAAATCTTATTCTATTAAAATTATTTCACTTATGCATTCAAAAAATAAAACCAAAGTTTCCCAAAGTTCTGACACAACTTGTCAGATTTAAGAGCACACATGATTACCAATGTATAAGCAACTTAAACATGCGGAAATACCAGAAGAACAAATAACTATCAATGAGAAATAATACAGAAACTGAGAGGCAACACATAATTGTATTCAACTCATTACAAAGGAAATTACAATAAAGAGATCACACTCTTCTCCACCTTTGTGAGGCTTTCTACCTCAAGGGATCCAAGTAATCTTCCCACCTGAGTAATCTTCTCTCATAGGTCACAACTAACAACTTACATAAGTTGTTGTTCACCCCATTGCACCTCCAGTACAACTAAGTACGAACCGGTAATCCAAGTAGATCTAACCATGATCTTGCTCTAATGTATTGCTATCACCTTAGATCTAGCTCCCCCGCTAATCTCCTTTCTGACCCTCGCATTCACACATCTCCCTGCAGACCAACCTGATCTTACTTATCACATGTAGATCTCCTCCATGACCCTACAACTCCCTGCATATCAAAGTTGATCTTACATACATGGGGAATCCTACTTGATTCCACCATGGGAAGAACTCTCCAAGCTCCACACTTAGGTTCTACAAGTTCAACACTTAACAATACAGCCCATGAGTCTATTATATAGATCTCATGCATAAACTAAATTAGACGGGCGGCTCAAAGACTCGAACTGGTCTCTAACATGCAAACTCCGCATTCACTTAACTGACTATTCGTCAACAGCAGTTCTGACCACTACAGGGGACCGACGCCGGTCCCTGTCTTCTTGGAGGTGACCGACGTCGGCCGATCAACTGCCGATGTCGGTTTCCTTCTGCGCTCCCCTGACTGACATTGGTTGTGGCCTGCTGACGCCAGCAACTGTCAAGCTATGAAAAACCTCCTCCTTCTATTTGCAATAAGGTGAAGCTTTTAGCTCCACACCCTAACAATCTCCCACTTAGAGATAAAGAGCTACACCTGTACCCATACCAGTACTCTATCTAATCTGCATCCTAGCTTGTATTCCTCTTCAAGCTCCCACTCGAAGACAACCCACCACACTCCCTGTGGTGCTACACCTGTGTCTAAATTTCTCCATTCTTCTACCTTGCTATACTCCCACTCAAACAGCGACCCCTATGAGTAACATGTAATCAACACACACTTAACAGATCTAAATCCCTGTTAGTCAAGCTCGCTCTGAGAACGTCCAACCTCACTCTGATACCATTTGAAAGGACCAAATTTTCTCAAAGTTCTGACACAACTTGTTAGATTTAAGAGCACACATGATTACCAATGTATAAGCAACTTAAACATGTGGAAATACCAGAAAAACAAATAACTATCAATGAGAAATAACACAGAAACTGAGAGGCAACACATAATTGTATTCAACTCATTACAAAGGAAATTACAATAAAGAGATCACACTCTTCTCCACCTTTGTGAGGCTTTCTACCTCAAGGGATCCAAGTAATCTTCCCACCTGAGTAATCTTCTCTCATAGGTCACAACTAACAACTTACATAAGCTGTTGTTCACCCCATTGCACCTCCAGTACAACTGAGTACAAACCGGTACTCCAAGTAGATCTAACCATGATCCTGCTCTGATGTATTAATGTCACCTTGGATCTAGCTCCCCTGCCGATCTCCTTTTTGACCCTCATATTCACACATCTCCTTGCAGACCAACCTGATCTTACTTATCACATGTAGATCTCCTCCATGACCTTGCAACTCCCTGCATATCAAACCTGATCTTACATACATGGAGAATCTTACTTGATTCCACCATGGGAAGAACTCTCCAAGCTCCACACTTGGGTTCTACAAGTTCAACACTTAACAATACAGCCCATGAGTCTATTATATAGATCTCATGCATACACTAAATTAGACGAGCGGCTCAAAGACTCGAACTGGTCTCTAACATGCAAACTCTGCGTTCACTTAACTAATTGTTCGTAGACAGCAGTTTTGACCGCTACAGGTGACCGACGTCGGTCCCTGCCTTCTTGGAGGTGACCGACGCCGGCCGATCAACTGCCGATGCCGATTTCCTTCTGCGCTCCCCTGACCGACGTTGGTTGTGGCCTGCCGACGCCGGCAACTGTCAAGCTGCGAAAAACCTCTTCCTTCTATTTGCAACAAGGTGAAGCTTTTAGCTCCACACCCTAACAACATTATGTTATTTATGCTGTCATTTTTTTTGTCTTAAATGCATGAATTAACTTTATCTAAAATCCTATTCTATTAAAATTATTTCACTTATGCATTCAAAAAATAAAAATGCGTAGGTGTGCTCATCCATAGTAAATAGTACACACTACACAATATTTCCTACTCTATTTCCTCTGTATTTATATCAATATAATAGAAATAATTGTAACAAGTTCCAAAGTTATTTTTATACTATATTATCTTACTCTTTAATTTATTTCTCTTATTTACTATTCCATTAAAAAAATTATTCTACTCTATAACCTATTTAAAGACTTCTTTATTATACTTCAACTCTTATCTATGTTATATCTACTTTATTGCATTGCCACAATATAAATACTAACTAGATAACATAAAATTTAATGGTCATGTTTGTGTGGTACATGCCTTTTCTCCAATCAAATCATATTGTGTTACCAATAATCTCAATCTTTACTAATTGGCCTAGTAGGTATAATCCTATGTTTCGTCGAACTAGAGATACATTTTACTACTATAGTAAAGGTGAATATTATGTGGTGTCTTCAATTTGGCCCTTAGTGTAGATACCAAAAATCCACACACCATGATTCTACGTGTCTAACTACTACAAGACCACCTTAGGACTCCTTTGGGACCAATTTGACCCTCTGACCCCTAACTATACCTAACCCACAGTCATTTTATTCAACTAGCTTAACCCCATATTTTTACCTACTTTAACCCTTCACCTTCGATCACGACAGTCAGGATGACCACTAACAATCACCTTGACCATCGATGGTCAGGGTCCACCTTATCAACCTCTATCATACAAGACATCCACCTTGATTTTCTAAATATAAATCATCTTAATCCGCATGTGATCCATTATATATATGAGTTAAAATTAAGAAGCTCAGTTCACATCTTGTTACAAATCTCTTACCTTGCCTATAAGAAGAGAGGAACAAGGAGGTGAAATGGATCTACAACTATTATCAAGAGCTTGTGCATCCAAAATTATATTTTTATAGGTCAATCATCATTATAAATCCAACAAGCCAGCTACTATGATAGAGAGCCAACTTGCCATTGTTGCTCTACCAAAGTGCTAAGTACCATTACTCTATCAGAATCACCCTAGACTCCACCAATGAGTCAACTACCTCAATCAATCACCTGATCAACTTTTCACAAGATAAGTATTTGTTTTCTAATATTCAATTACTTTATTTGCTTTTTTATCTTAGGCCAGTACCAACCCATCTCTCAACATCCTACTTTGTGATCATGTCAATCAGCCATTTATCAACCCAGACCTACACATAGTAATCATTGATGGTTGTCTCAATCATTGATAGTTTGTCTAACTACTGATGGTCACCCTAACCGCTAATCATCAACCCAACTATTGATTATCACTATGGAAATAAATTAAAACAAGTTATTTCTACCTACCTACCCTCAGGTAAATTTATTTTTCTATGTCCTTACCTGTTCATGGACCCCTACTTAATTTTCTAAAGTAGACCCTAATCACCTAGCACTAGTATTAATTAGCTTATCACTATTTTAATCTTTTTTAGTTTATTTCTTAGCCAGTATTTCTTGTGTTAAATTTTAGTACCTTTTTATTATGGATGTAAGTACTTTCTATTTTATTTATCAACTTAATTATTTAAAGCATGTGGATTGATAGCCCCTAAGTAAGTTCTTGCTTCTAAAACCTGGCTATCGCTAGGCAATCTACTCAACTATCTATCTAACAAACAATTTTGCTTTAGTGCTTTCTTATCTATAGGTCATCCTCTTGATCTAAAGAGGATTTTTTCACAATCATCTAATTTGATGTGTGCATAATTAAACAAGGTTTTCAACCATACCCATACTTAGTTTCTTCTCCTTTTCCCCTTTCAAAATATAATCAAAAGTTCACTAAAACATTTTGGATAGCTTGGTTAGACCTTGAGTCTTTACTTTGGGTTTCCTTTCTTTGAATTTGTATGTTTTTCTCTCTATTTTTACTCATTAACAAATATGAAATCTCTTTTGGATTTAAAATCAAGTGCATACATTAATTGTTTACAAAATTAGCTCACGTAGTTTAACTTAAAGCAAAGTACTCTATCATAGATTCAGTCTTTGTTGCACACACTAAACCAAACCACTTTCATCAATTAAACATCAAACAAACTTGAGATAAGGCCCGACTAGGATTTCATCACCTACAAATAACCTTACCCTTTCTTGATGATCCTAATTGGAGGTTATTACCAAGTGGAGAACCAACTCATCTCTCTAGTCGAATATAAACTATGGATATCAATATATATATTAGCTAAGCACCTGACACCCTTATCTATGTAGTGTGTGAAGTGAGGGGGTAAGTCCCAATACCAAGCCACATATTGATTCTAATACAATTTTTTTTAAAGCCTAAACATAACCTGAAACCAACCTTAGACTTCCTTTTTATTTCTTGCTCTACAAGCTAATTTTAGTCATGCAAGTTTTTAAGGCATAAGCCAAAATTGAGATTA
Organism: Torreya grandis; assembly: GCA_037957365.1. Taxonomy (NCBI): domain Eukaryota; kingdom Viridiplantae; phylum Streptophyta; class Pinopsida; order Cupressales; family Taxaceae; genus Torreya; species Torreya grandis. The sequence continues at coordinate 697,144 of JARHVA010004190.1, forward strand.
ATAAAAACTATAGGGCTTAATGTATTTTTTAGAGTGTGATTTGATATCTTTGATCATTTCTTATCTTCTTTTTGTTTGAGTAGTGAGGTTGTTTGTGATTTTTCTCTACCCTATCTTGTATGGTTCTCACTCACTAGTAATACAGGAACCTTGTGGAGTAAAATCCATCACCAAACCAACCTACCTCTTCCACCTTTTTATCCATGGACTATCTCTGAACTAGTAGATTCTCCTCATACCTCGAGAATACCTACTTTCCCTAGAGAGGTTACCCAAAGAGATTTAAATTGTGTTTCATTCCTAGATAACAATCCCATATGCCTACAACATTATCTTACAACCATGTCTTACCGTACCCCAGCTTTATCCCCACCCATAGATCCACCTTATGGCATGCCTCTCCACCTCATGGGGAACACATTTATTTCCATAGTTACAACCAAATCATTGGATATCCAAGCCTCCTCATCCACCAATAATTCCTTTGAGACTACTATAGACAACCAACTAACCCAAACTATGAATGCCCTTACACCTTCCACTCCTACTAACAACTCCTCCACCTTAAGAGCAAGCCAACCTTTAGCCACCTACACTCCCTCCACTATGGGAGTGCCTACCTCTACCACTACCAACCTTCCTTTAGCTACCCTGAATCTGTCAACCATTACCCCACTTTAAATCCTTATGGTGTTCATACCCTCCACCTTACCACCAATCAGTACAAGGGTCACCACCCTTCCATTGGTCACCAACCCAACTACCACTCCTATCCAATAAGTACCCCTTACACTGAACCTAGGCTACATCCCTAACCTATAAGGGCATGTACCCCTACCCACTACCCAACCACCTGCATCTACCCACCCTTAAATACCTTCTACCTAACCATTAACATCCACATACCAATATATGGTAGCTTTATAACCTTCTACCCACTATCAATATGTCACCCAACCACCACAAAAGTATGCATCTTACAACCTTCCAGGTGCACAACATTAAGTGGACCTAATGAAGATGCTTATAGACAATATGACCACCTTAGAGTCATCCATCTTGGGTGTTCACAACATCTTATCATATGACCAAATTTTTAACGAGCCCATCCATCCATCCATACCTATTAGGCCATATCCTCCCCAATGGGAACTTCCATTCCAAAGTAAGGAGGATCTCCAATAGCACCTTAGGGAATTTAGACATGATTATTATCTAATTACCTATAATGATTTCCTCCTTCTCCACATATTCCCCATGCCCCTAGTTGATCTGGCACTGGATTGGTATAGTGCCATACCCAAATACTCCCTCTTCTCCTTCATCTAGTTCACTCAAACTTTCTTCACCCATTTTTCAATCAATATCTTCAAGAAAGTTTCTATCATCGACCTCTACTCTATATGGAAGTTTGAGGATGAATCCTTTACCAATTTTTTAGCTTATTAGAGGAACCTAATTAACCAACTTTCCTTTTCCTTGCCTCAACTTAAACTCATAGAGCTCTTTGATCGAGCATATGCCAATCATATCTCCTCTACACTATGTGTTCAAAGATTTTACACCTTTGATGAAGATTTTACCATGTTGCGTAAGTTAGAGAATAGATCCATTGATGAAGGAAAGATAAAATTGAAAAACAAGAACTCCACCAACAAAACCAATGAGGCCTCTTCTTCCAACCAAAAAACCAGTCCAATACTAATACCAGGGGCAAAAGAACAAAGAATGTAATTTTCATTAAAGTCGTTCCACCATTCATCAACCACACAAATTCCTCTAGTTCCTCAAATCAAAACACAAGGAACCAAAACCATAATAACCAAAGTCAATTCACTCCACTTGGAGAATCTTATACTTCAATCTTAGAGAAGTTATTGAAAGCTAATATCATTCAACTTCCTCCTATGAAACCCCCTCAATAGTTTGATTCCTCTCATCTTGCACCTATTTGATATAATGAGAATGATCTATGTGCCTTCCATCAGGTAATAGTACATGACATTAGTAGATGAAATACCTTCAAAAGCCTTGTCCAATCCCTCATTAATAAGGGGGAGCTCACATTGGACAACCCCAATATACCATCAAACTAATCCCTTGATATATTTAGGTAACCTTTTCCAAACCATACTCCTACCAAGAATGAGAGCAATAATGTCAAATGTTCTCATGATGCCCATATAATTACATGGTCCTCAACACACTCATTACTGAACCACTTAGTACCCAATCCTATGGTTCTCCACCTCCTCCATCTATTAAGGTATGGAGTCACCTTTCCTTTCTCCAAAAACCCAAACCAAGGAAATACCATCTTCTCCCCCTCCACTTATTGATGTAGTAGAGTCCTTAACCACTCTTTCAACTAATATACCAAAAAAACCAACCATCTCCACCTTACCTTTACCTTTAACTATTAAGAAACTCACCCTTCCCTCATAAATCATTCCTAAGGAGGAAGCCCCCATGTCCACTCCTCCCATGGAGGAGCCACCTATCTCAACGTTGCATCCTTTGATTAAGGAAGAGGACAAGGTTACCATTTCTCTTTCCCAACTAATGGATCTATCCTTTGAACCTACTACTCAGGGAACCAAATTGATCTATAAACCATTCTCTAAACTAGTCCAAAGATTGGAGTTTGTTTCCAAACCCAACTTAGACTAGGCTACCTTTTGGCAGAAACTAGGCCTCTCTTACATTACTAGATCAGAACCTCCAACCCTTTTTTTGGTAGACCAATCCCTCACTTCTATTGACCAACCTATTCCCATTTCTACCCTACCAACCAAAACCTCTACCCAACCAACCAAAACCTCTACCTAAATAACCAAAACCTCTACGAAACCAACCAACCCTCAAACACTTAAGTTACCCCAACCAAATCAACCAAGAGCCTTAGTACCTTCCTTACACCATGCCTTAGTCACCCATCTGTGAAGGTAGAGATTGCCTCACTAAAACCAATAACCAAGCACCAAACCAAAGCAACTAAAGAGGTAAAACCACCTAAAGGCTCAAAGGCCCAAATTTTACTTCCCTTAACCTTGCCCTCCATTTTGGGACCTCATCCCTCTACCTTGAGCAAGAATCCCATTATCTCTACCAAAACCCCAACACCTCTTTTTATTACACCTTTGTAATTGCTTTCTGATGCACCTCTCTTCACCATACCAAAAATACCCAGGCTACCTACCTTGCAATCTTCCACCTCTAGCTTATCGGCCTCCTTGTCTAAGCCAAAGCCATCAACCAAGTGCACCACTTTACCTATGATACCTATCACCAAAACCAATTTCAAATAACCTACTACCTTCACTACCAAAGCTAAGACCACTAAAACTTTACCACCTTTAGTTAAATCCTACTCAGCCATTTTCCATAAGTTATTACAAACTTATTGTTTAGCCTTACCTCCCATCAAGCACTTTGACCCTCTTACTTCAAAACCCATCTATTACAATGACCACCAAGTGTGTTCTTATAATAAGACACCTAATCATGACATGCATAACTATAAATCTCTCCAAACCATTATCCATTAGCTTTATGATGAGAATGATCTATTAACAGATGAACCTCCCATAAGCCCTATACCAATCCCACCAATAACCACACCTACCCAACTCTTACCTACTCCTCCACTCTCACCTTATTAGAGTGAAGATGAGTCTAACCAATCTTCTACCCCAACTCCCCCTCCTATCCATACTATAAATGTGGTCACAAGATTTTAGTAGAAGGATAATAGGAAGGCCACGGTGTCCATTCCATAGACATACCCATCTTCTACCTCCCAACCAAATCAAACCCATCCAGCCCCATCTTCAACCAAACCCAAGGTATCTATTTTAGGTACCTCCCAATCTAGCCCCTCAAAATCCATCATGAGAGTTATCCTCAAGTAACTTCACCAGACCTTGGTGAAGATGAGCTTGTATGAGTTGATCTTTACCTCTCCCCATCACTGTCAAGCACTAATAGAGGCTTTGTAATCCACAGATGTCCATCTTGAGATCCCCAACATCTAGTAACCTTTGTGGGTGCCCTTCAAATTTCCAACCTTATTACCTTCAAGGATTTATAAATACCTTCCATCCATTTGGATGACCTATATCCCCCTCTCTTTATTACTACTTACATCAACCAAACCTGCATCAAATAGGTCATGATTGATGGGGAAATAGTATTAACATCATCTCTTCTCATGCTTATAACCAAATCAATGTGTCAGACAATGTCATATCCAAAACCTTGACCATCCTTCAATCATTCAATGATACCATGGCCACTACCCTAGGAATTGTCATCCTACATATCCATTTAAGACCTCGCATGCTTCCCAAACTCTTCTATGTAGTGGAAGGTGAATTTAAATACAATGTTTTGTTGGGATGACCTTGGATCAAATCCATGGGTTGTGTCCCCTCCACCCTTTACCATTACATTAAATTTTTGCATGAAAGCCAGGTCATCACCATCCAAGCTGACCCAAGTCCTTTCTAGACATACAACATGATATATCACCCTACTATTGTCCTCATACCCTATCTAGCACACCCTCAATAACCAAAAACCAACCTTCAACCATGAAATTGGATGTCATATCCCCTTCCACCAGTTCCTCTATCCCTTTAGACCAAATCCCCACCATGGACCCTTTGGAATCAACATTCGATCATCTTTCACTGGGGGAATCTCACCTTTTAGCCCTTGATAGTTTGCCTACTCCTCATAAGTATGGGAAAATTACTAACCAGCCAGGATATGACCCCAACATTGGAAATATTGTTCCTTTTGGACTTCCCTGCTATATAACACATTTTTTCTATGGAGGACTTGACAAACCCCTTGATGCTTCTACCAACTCTCTTCCACCTCGACCATTCACTATCAATTTCTCTTACCTAGATAAAATGATCTTTGCCAAAACATAACTCCATTAATTTTCTTGGAAAGGCTTTCATCTTAGGTGGTATGATCATGGCCCACATGAGTTGGTCTCCATTGAGACTAGGAAGCCTCATAAGAATCATGGCCTTGGTTTCATCCTACCCAACAAGAAGTAACCCAAACCACCTACCACCACCATTATTGAAGAAGATATCCCTTCCTCAATGACCTCTCCTTCATCCATGTGTGAGGATGATGACATCATCCCACCTAGATTTTTTTTGTCAACATGATTAGCCTTAGGCCCCTGACTTATCAAAAGGATGGGGTGACCATAACTATCCCTTTCACCCATCCTAAGATGATAGGATATGACTCTCCTACCATTAATACCATTCAGTGTCAGGACAATGATTCCATTCTCAACTATCTTAGTACCCTAGATTCTTCCATCCATAAATCCCTTCCTCTTGAGACCTTGACCATGTTAAACTAATCCACCATAGATATCAATTTTGGCACCCTAAATAACCCCCACATTATCAAACATGGCTAATCATTTAATGTTGAAGAACTTTGGGACTTCCCCTCATTCCTCCAAGACTATAGCATAGCATTTTCTTGGTCTTATAGTGACATGCTTGGAATTGACCTTGCCATTTCTACCCATAACAAAGTCACTAATCATGATGCCAAGCCCATCAAATAGAAGCTTTGGTGCATGCACCCTCGCATAGCCTTTTTCATCAAAGAAGAGCTTCATTTAACCCATTGACTACCCCCAATGGGTCTTGAATGTCATACCTATCACCAAAGCCACAAGGGACTACACATTTGTGTGGACTTTCATGACCTCAACCTCGCTTTCCCCAAAGATGACTTTCCTCTACCAAGAAATGATCAACTAGTTGATCTTACAGCTGACCACAAGATGTTATCTCTCATGGATAGATTCTCATGATACAATCAGATTCTAATTGCTCTCAAAGATCATCACAAAATCACCTTTACCACCCCATGGGGAACCTTCTATTATAGATTCATGCCTTTCAGGTTAAAAAATACTAGTGTAATCTACCAACATGCCATGACTATATCTTCCCTGACCTTATCCACAAGATTATCGAGAACTATATGGATGACCTTCTAGGAAAATCTAAACTTTGAAAGGACCATTTGGCCATCCTCAAGATCATCTTCAAGTAGCTCATCCATTACCATATCCACCTCAACCCCAAGAAGTGAATTTTTGGGGTCTTATCAAGAAAGCTTCTTGTCTTTATCATTTCCCTCCAAGGAATAGAAGTTGATCCTACCAAGATCAAATCCATACTTGACATGCTTCTTCCCGTCAAGATTAATCAATTATATAGTTTGCAATGGAAGCTTCAATCCATTCACGGATTTATCTCCCAGATTTTAGACCAATGCCAACCTTTCCACCACCTTTTGAAGAAGGATGTCTCTTTTAATTGCAATAGCGACTGTTAAAAGGCCTTTGATTCACTTTAAAAGTACCTTTTATCTCCACCGGTCCTCACCCCTCCCAAGGATGACCAACATTTTTACCTTTATATCTTTATTATTGATCACTCCCTAGGGGTAATGCTTTCTCACCAAGATGAAAAAAGTAGATATCAAGCCATCTACTACATTAGTCACATGGTTGTAGAGTATGAGACTCAGTATACCCATAATGAGAAGCTTTTCTTAGTTTTAGTCTTTGTAGCCACTAAGCTTTTCCATTAACTTCTTAACCATAAAACCTATCTCATAACCAACATTAACCCACCCAAGTACATGCACTCCAATCCATACCAAAACCAATGTATGGCCAAGTGGATCATGCTCTTAGTAGAGTTTGACCTTGAGTTCCTTTAGCAAAATTTAGTTAAGATCTAGGTCGTTATCAACTAATTAGTTAAATTACCATTAGCAGACAACCAATCTCCTCCTCTTGAGTTCCTTGATGAGTCCATCATGACCCTCTCTTAGGCAAACTTCACCTATTAATTCACCATGTTCTTTGATGGATCAAAGTGTTAGTATGGTGGTGGAGCCGGTATCATCCTTATCCCCTTTGATGATGAGCCTCTTCCTTTGTCCTTCAAGCTTTATTTCAAACATACCAACAATATGGCTGAGTATGAAACTCGAGTGATAGGCCTTAAAACTAACTTATCCCTAGGAATCAAAATAATTAGTATCTTTGATGACTCCCAACTTATGGTTAATCAAATCAATGGCTCTTACTAGTGTAAGAATGATGTCTTGCAACTAGTTGATGAACTCTTAGCATCATTTGAACACTACCACATCCAATCAACCCCATAATCTAATAATAAGTTTATCGACACCATATCTTCCCTTGCCTCTTAGATATCATATGCACCCTCTAAGTCTAAGCTATCTATCATTATCCATAGACTTACCTAGCCTTCCTATGTCAAACTAGACTCTCCTACCATTTTTAATGTGGAAGAGACCCAACTTAACCTTTGGTATCAGTATACCTTCAACTACCTCAACTTTACCATCATTCCTTTTGGCCTTTCTAAGAATGCTCAAAGAGCGTTTATCCAGAGTCCCTCTCATTATACCATTATGGGGTGAATTCTTTACAAACGTGGCTTTGATGGCCTCCTCTTTTGTTGCTTATGTAGTCATGAATCCTCTCATGCTATCAAGAAAATACACAATGGTATAAATAGGGAATACTTTAATGGCCTTGTTGTAGTTAAATGTATCCTTTGCCTTAGCTATTATTAGCCTACCCTTAACCAAGACTATTGCGATTATGTGAAAATGTGTGTTAAGTGTTAACAACATGCCAATTTTCATCATGCACCAAGTCATAGTCTTTGAGTTTCCACTAATTTTTTGCCCTTCTCGCAATGGGTTCTAGACCTTATTGGTGAAATTAATCCCCATTCCTCATAGAAACACCATTATATCATCAATGTGACTAAATATTTTACTAAGTGGGTAGAGTTTATTCCTCTAATCTTGACCAAAGAAAAAAAGATTGTCAACTTTATCAACCATCATATCATATGTCATTTTGTGTTCCTCACGATATTATCACTGATAATGGTAAATCTTTTAATAAAAAACAAGTATAGGGTCTATGTGATGCATTCAACATTAATTTAAGCTTTTATTTACCCTATTACCCTCAATCGAATGGATAGGATGAGGCCTCTAACAAAACTCTTAACAACATTCTAACTAAAATGCTCAATAAATCTGGTCAAGATTGGCATTTGCACATCCCCTTCACCTTATGGGCATATTGTACTCGCATTCAGACCCCTATGGGTGATACCACTTTATATTTTATATTTGGAGTGGAGGTTGTCTTGCCTCTTGAAGTCCAAATCCCATCTATTTGCATATCTTTTCAAGAGCTTATTTCTGAAGATGATTATTGTCATCATCATTTAGCTTAGCGCAAACTACTTGATGAGCATCATTTAGCAGCCCTTACCCATCTTCATGTCTATCAAGAGTGAATCAAGCATGCATATAACAAATACCTTAAAGTGTGAGAATTCAACATCAAAGACCTTGTCCTAAAGTAAAATTAACATATCACCAACATGGAGAAAATTAAGTAGGGCAATTTTACTTTAAATTAGCTTGGACTTAATATTATAAACCACAAGTATAGATCAAGAGATTAACGGTTGTCTTCTCTCGAAGGCCACCCAAAACCTAAGCCCCTTAATTCTTCATATCTATATTTGTTCTTTTGTTAAGAAGGATCAAGTTCACCTATTGTTTAACTTAAGCTCATCCCTTTCGATCCACCCTCATTCACCTCCCCATTTTAGGGGAAACTGATCAAAATTGAATCATGTGATTATTCATCATCATCATGGCCTAATATTTAATAATGGGTACCATGGCTCTACATATGGCATGATTCTCATAGTACTTTCCACCCCTTTCACAAGATGGATTCCCATGGTTGTTGCCACCTAAACCTCTTCACACCTAATTAACCTTCTTATGCTTTTAGTTTTGCCTCCATATAGGTGAACCCTTAAGCCTATATAATCAATTCTATGTCAAGAAAAATCAAAAACTAAAAACCCTTATCATTAACAATTATGGGTCATTCCTAGCATTCACAGACTACTCCCTTGAAAGACAGTTGTTGAAAATTTATTTGAAATTGCCAAACATAAGGTGGATTGTTCCCTTGAAGGACAGCTATCAAAAAGAATTGAGTAAACAAATAAACTTATACCACTCCCTTAAAGTATGGTTGAGTAAAGCCTTTTGTCAAAGGCATAGCAATTACTTAGAATCTTCCCACATCAATCAGCTTCCCATATACAACAATAAATCAAAAGACCCATTTTCAAAATCACAACAAAAGAAAACTAATCTTGAAAGCTACAATCAGCTCTCAAACAGCATAATAAGATGATAGTTGTAATTAGCTTTCACAGGTAGACTTCCTGCATCGATCATTCTACATAGTTTGCCATAGACTTATTTAACTTGGCTCTTTGGACACCTATAGAAGAGGCATGCTATTCTTGCAAGAAGGTTTTATTTTCATCCATCCCCCCTTTATACACTATAAGTAAGGGATTTTTGAGCTTACTTAACATTATGTGGTCAAGACACCTTTTTAACTAACTAAATAGCGCTAATACAATGCATTTGAAGGGCTTCTATTCATTAAGCCAATCCAACTTTGGTTTTCTTCTTGACCTTATCAAAGACAAAGCACCATGCCCTCTTCTTATCCCATCGAGACTAGTTGATATTCTCATTATGGTATTTGTCTCTTATTCTCTATCTTTCCATCTAGTGTTTTTAGTTATATTACCTCATGTGCTTCACCCTAAGCAAGATAAAAGCACTCAAAACCATAACAAACATAATAACCATAGCATCCGTGATCAATAAAGTAAACAACCATTATTCACCACATGTAAATAATTAAGCATATGTTCATTAAAAATCTAGCATGTCATAAGTAATGAAGAAACATAACCATAAACAAAACCATCTCATGCCTAAATAAGTATATATTAGTGTCTAGCATCCATAGCATAAGGATAATCCGTAAGCAATATAAACATCACATCATAAGCATTAACCACCAACACAAATCATACACCATGAACATAAGCAATGAATAAAGATCATATATGTGTGTGTGTGTGTGTGTGTGTGTATGTATATATATATATATATATATATATATATATATATATATATATATATATATATGTATATATATATATATATGTATATATATATATATATATGTATATATATATATATATGTATATATATATATATATGTATATATATATATGTATATATGTATATATGTATATGTATATATATGTGTGTGTGTATATATATGTATATATATATATCATGAGTCAAATATCATAATGTGTACAAATAATAGATAGACATGTCTCTCTCTCAAAATGTACATCTCACTGCATCAGCTCCTAGCATAGAATCAAAATGATATACAGTAATATATATAGTCTATGAGTTATGTCATGACCCTAGGGCACCATTGTTTCTTGGTGCACCACTAGATCCTAGTACATGTCCACCTATCCTTGTCTGCCTACCTATAAATGCAGCCCACTAACCTAGAATCGTTACACTAACACCACCTACCAAGTTGGCTCTGTACTTACCCCATCAAGGCTCTTATGGATACTGTGTCAAAACTATGGCCTCATAATACCATAGCTCCTCACTATAGCCAGGGATCATGCTATGGGGATGGTGCCAAATGGTCTTATTATAGCCATTATTCTTCCTCCTCTATGCCTTAGAGAGTCCCTCTCTTATGTAACCAAGGCAAGCAAAGCTCGCACCTAGTCCCTATCACATGTGAGAGTCACAACCTAACCCTATAAGGTAGCAACCTGAGCCTATAAGGTGATCACCTACCCTTATAGTGTTATGACATGTACATATGTAGTATCTAATGCTGCTCATGCCTATCCATCGAGGCTGGCCCCCTGGGCCTGTGCCTTCTAGCCCCCTCTCCTATATGGGTCCACATCCATCAGCCTCACACTCCATCATCCCCATCAATATCTACCATTATATATAATGGCTACTACCATGTCATGTGCCCATTTGTAAACTTGGCATCATCTATTTGTGCCCTAACTGGTAGCTCCTCATAATCTAGAAAAGTAGGTATGAGATGTGGCTATGGCAGTAAAATCTATGAATCCTCTCACATATACCTAGCAAATGCACCTAGAATACCCTATACATAGCCAAATTACCTCCTCACCCTATCATATGGGATGAGTTTCACCTCCCCATTCCACCTATCAAATCTCCATCTATAGCTCTATAAGGATAGTGTCTACCTACTGTACTTGGGCCATACTAGAAATTGAACGTAAGGTCTCCAAGTGATGTCATTGATCACTAATGCACCTAGTGCACCCTTAAACTAATTAATGTCATAGGCTCCTTCTCCTACACCTAATGTAACAAAGTCACCCCTCCACTACATAAAGCTAACTAGGAACTCAATCTATGTGTACCCCACCCATGGTAATCCCACTGGCCTTAGCACCTAAATGTGTTTGTAGGCCCAATAATGTTGAACAAAGCTAATATTGATACCATACCTCTTATGGGCCATGAACCCCATAACTCCTTGTATATCTATACCAAGATAATAGGCACCCAACTGAACATAGTCTACTCTAGTAATAGCTCCACCTATACCCCTACTATCAAATATGGCAAACACCTATTTCTTGAGTCAAGAAGATCAAAGTGGGAGATGGCTATCATAAGCATCATCATGATTCTCTTCTCACGTAGAACCCTTTCATAAAATATGTTGTATCTAAACCCATTAGCATGACATCAGACTCGATCACTATCATCTCTATATAAAATCTTCATGATCTCCTCCCACTCTTCTCTCTATATATAATAGATCAAATCACTAGAGTGGAAGCTGTGTGATATTATGCACATCCTCAGGTAAGATCATCATCTCATCAATTGACAATAGGAAAGAAGTTGTTTTTATCAAGATCCCAACTCTCAATGAGCACTATGACCATGGATGCATCCTAAGGCACATGTTAATAATGCCTCATTGCCCCCAACCCATCCTCCTCTATGTGGGCCCAATCAGCTAGGTTCATCCCTTACTGGATCTCTACAAAGATATATGGCACTCAGTTGTGTATCTATATTTTCACCCTAATCTACACCAATTCAAAAACATGGCTCAGTCACCTAGACTAATATCACCTACCCTACCCTACCTTGCCCTTCAAGTAACTGACCTACTTCCTTATCCATCTTACCCATCTACCCAATTACCTATGAAATTTGCCCTCAAAACCTACGAGGTATACCTACCTAGAAATTACCACCTCTTTTGACTTAAAATTTTTCAACACTTATCAAAAACCCTCTTTTTCTTGGTTGACCACCAATGATCATGGTGATCACCAATGGTCAAGCACCCATTTTTTAGGGATGTCAATCATAGACAATCAAGCCTAATCATCAATAGTCATTGTGGGTGTTCTATGAATGAAACACCCAAACCCTATCCTACCCTAAAACTAACTCAAATGCAATCAAAATTCCTACTTTGCTACCCTAATGTGCCTAACCACCCTATCTCACCTACCCACCTGATCAATTTCTAATTTCATAGGCATATTTACCCAAATTCCCCAAAAACCTTACCTAGGGCATAACAGTTCAAACCCACCCATTTAAACCTACCCTAATCCCAATACAATTGCAAATTCATGCTAGGATATCAAATTTAATAACATCCCCTAACTCATTCTATGACCACCATTATGGAGTCAGTTATAGGCCTACTCATCCACATCTACATGTTCTCTACATCCTGAAGGGTTACCTCAGTCGACCTCAACAAACTCTCACCCACTAGCAAGCAATTTATTAGCACTCACTATCACTACAACATGATAAGCACCAGAGCTCTAAGTTAACACAAGAAAAAGTAAAAATGAGTGAAAAGCGATTCAAATTTCACTTTTACCCCATGAAATTTTAAGGTTTCCACCCTGAACTTAATGGTCAGGGTGACCATCAACAATCACCCTTGGAGAACCTGACCATCGACAGTCAGGTGGCCCCACCTTTTTGCCTTTATCTTGAGAAAATTTCCTTAAGTATAATCAAATTCAGCCTACCCAACCATAGAGACTACCTTCTCCATCCACCCTAACCACCTTGTCACCACATCGTTGGTCCATTTTAGCCAACCTAGTATGCATTTTGTGACACTTTTTGCCTGGTCCTTTAGCCATAGTGATATAATTACCATGTTGAACCTTTTTTCACTTGTGCTACCCTACACTTACCTAACCCCCTTGTGTCTTCTTGGGATCACTTCTTACCTCAGATACCCATGACACTTGACCCATTTGTGTTTTCACTAGGAGCACTTCCTACCTTAGATACCCACTAAAACATAGACATTATTTAGAAGACTTGATAGGAATAACCCAATTAGGTATACCTAATTCTATGGCCTAGTTACTCCATCACCAGTCTTCCTAGTATTAACCCTTATTTTTATGCACAATCTTGGCTATCACACCTTTTGTCTCACTTTGCATACTTATTTTTGCTTTAATGCCCAACTTATCACCCACCTTCATGATGTTCACCTTCATTCTCACCTTCACCTACCTTATTAGACCCACACCTAATTATATTTTACCTAATCAAATCTTAGTTTGAGGGGGAATACCTCCTCCCATACTCAGGGTAATCAGAATTTTGACTAGCAATCCATTTTTGTTTTGCAACTTCTAGATTCAAGCTGCATAACAAAAAGGGGCAAAATGTACACACCAAAAATATGTACACCATAATTCTAAGTGTTGAAGTACCACAAAACCACCTTAAGAATCCTTTGGGACCAATTTAAACCTCTGACCCCTAACCAGACCTAACCTATAGTTAGTTTATTCAACTAGTTTAACCCCACCTTTTTACTTACTTTTATCCTTCACCCTCAACCATCGATGGTCAGGATGACTGCCAATGGTCACCTTGACCATCGATGGTCAGGGTCCACCTCCTCAACCTTCACGATGTAAGCCATCCACCTTGCTTTTATAAATATAAATCATCTAAATTTATGTGTGAGCCATTTCATGAATGAGTTAAAATTAGGAATCTCAGTTCACATCTTGTTACAAATCTCTTGCCTTGCCTATAAGAAGATAGGAACAAGGAGGCAAAATGGATATGCAATTGTTATCAAGAGCTTATACATCCAAAATTATCTTTTAATAGGTCAATAATCATCATCAATCTAGTGAACCAACTACTACATCAAAGAGCCAACTTGTCATTGTCACTCCACCAAAGTGCCAAGTACCATTACTTTGTTGGAATCATGCTAGACTTCACCAACAAGTCAACCACCTCAATAAATCACTTAATAAGATTTATGTAAGATAAGTATTTATTTTATGATATTTAATTACTTTATTTACCGATCACACTCAGCCCAGTACCAACCCATCTCTTATAATCCCACTTTGTGATCCCATCAATCAACCATTTATTAACCTAGACCTACACATAGTAACCATCGATGGTCACTATGGTAGTAAATTCTAGCAAGTTGTTTCCACCTACCTACCATCTACCAAATATAAATTTTTGTGTCCCTGACTATTCATAGACCCCTACCTAATTTTTTAAAGTAGACCCTAATCACCTAGCACTAGTATTAATTAGCTTATCACTATTTTAATCATTTCTAGTCTATTTATATCAAGTATTTCTTATATTCAATTTCAATTCCTTTTGATTATTGATACAAGTACTTTATATTCTATTTATAAACTTAATTATTTAAAATGTGTGGATTGACAGCCCTTAAGGAAGTTCTTGCTTCTATGACCTAGCTATAGCTAGGCAATCCTCTTAGCTATCTATCTAACAAATAAATTTTCTTTAGTGCTTTCTTATCTACAGGTCATCCTCTCAAGACAAACAGGAGTTATTCACAATAATTTTATTAGACACACACGTAATCAAATAGGTTTTTAACCATACCCATACTTAGTTTCTTCTCCTTTTCCCCTTTTGAAATATAAGTAGAAATTCATTGAAACACTTAGCTTATTTTAAATCTTACTGACACATTTTAGAGGAATATTCAATTATAAGATAATGATTACTTTTAAAATATCTCCCCTCTATTTTATAATATCATAAGGGTTATATATCTCAAAGAATGATTACTTCCATGCCTAAATGTGGAAAATT
The DNA here is from genome assembly GCA_037957365.1 of Torreya grandis. Taxonomy (NCBI): domain Eukaryota; kingdom Viridiplantae; phylum Streptophyta; class Pinopsida; order Cupressales; family Taxaceae; genus Torreya; species Torreya grandis. The sequence continues at coordinate 712,345 of JARHVA010004190.1, forward strand.
CATGCACTGATGAAACTTAGATGGCATAGTTTGCATGACATGAATCCATGGTCACCTAAGTAGAATATTGTATTGGAGGTCAAGATTGATTACATGGGCAATGTTTAGTGCATGACAGGCCCCACCATGATAGTGAGATGTATGGTTCCATTTGATTCCAATTTAGCATTATCATATGCCTTAATAGTGATGATGTTTATGTCTAATGTTACTTTAGAGTAACCCATATGTTTGACTAATTCAAACATGTGTATATTCAAACCTGACCCATTATCTAAAAGTGACCTTTTTACCTTGTGTTTGGTGATAAAGGATGTGATGTATAGGGGAAATTTTTTAGTGGACCAATAGGAGGTATGTCATGTTGGTCAAAGCTAATTTGGTGACTCGATGACAAGTGTCCAATGAGTGCCTAGAACTAGGATGGTTCAATGTCATTGGAGACTCTTTACTCCTAAATGTTTTGGTATAAAATGTCCTTATAAGCAGTGGATTTTTTAAAAAGGTCCATGATATATATCTGAGTGGGGGTATTCTAAAGCTATTTAATGAGGTTTTATTTTCCTTTGGGTGTAAGCAAAGGAGGCCTTTGGATGGTGATATTGTTGTGCCTAGTTGTGGCATCACAATATAGGGATTTGACCTTGATGGTGGAAACATGGTTATCTAAGTGTTTAATGTGACCAAAAAATGAATCAAAGGAATGGGAGGAATTATGAAATTTGACATGATTAGACTAGGTGTTTTGACCTTAGTTTCACTATGGAGAAGTCTAATCCTAATTTGGAAAGGGATATTTATATATCCCCAACTATTGGTTTATGGAAGTGGATGCACTATGTTTAAGTTTAATATTTACATTGTCTATAAAATCTTGGATGTAGTTATTTAGCTTCATGCACTAATATTTTAAATGGCCCTTGATTTTTTAGAACTCATGGTATTTTCATCTTTGTACCATAGAATTTGTGGTTGACTCTCATCGAACGGATTGGTTTTTTGAAACATTATCATATTGGTAGAAATCAAATTCTAAAAGATGACTTCCAATTATTCTCCTAAAGGAATATGTTATCTTTTTTAAGCCTTTTTTGGGATAGCCTTGAGGAATGGTAACTCAAGACATGTTATTAACCACTTGGTTATGTTTTAAATAAGCTAATCCATCACCAAAAATGTTGTTTTTCTTGTTCAATAATTTAGGATTTTATGTTTGTGCTTGAATTTTAGAAAATTGTTTCACCAACCTTTTGATAATGAGATATTTCTCAATCTAAATTCCTTTCTCAATGATCCCATAAAATGAAGTGGCACAATGAACATGGACATGGAATGCCCTTTATTGATCGATATCAGTGATGAATATATTAATTAGATGTTTGTCAGGGATTGAATATGGGAATCTTCTTGCCAAACTTATCCATCTCTATAAGAATGAGTAGAAAATTTTCATGTTTTTTTGTTTCATGTTGTATAGATCCATTATGTAAGCTCATGATCAACATTGTATGATAAGTGTCACATAAACCTTTCAAATTAGTTTTTGAATGTGATTATGGATCCTTTTGGTACATGTAAAAAATAGTTTAGGGATTGACCTCCTAATATCCTAGGGAATAATCTAAGTAGATATACATCATTTGAGGCCACCACTTGACATGACATGAAAAACTCATTGACATGTTCCCATGGATCACCATTTCCATTATACTTCTCAGACTTGGATGGATTGAAATAGGATAGAAAAGGGACCTTTAACATGTCAAAAAAAATGGATAAGGGCATATATCTTCTAATATGTACCTCTTATTTTTATTCCTAGCCTATAATCTTCAAAGTATATCTTTAATAGATTGTTACTCTTGATCAAATGTTGTTCCCTAAAGTGATTTCAATAGGGGTTGATTAGATTAAGGTGGCACAAAGGCTTGATTGTTGTCAGATTATTTTTAATTTAATTATTAATTTTGGATTTTAGATTCTATTATGAAGGGTCTAAAGATGTAGAACTAATGTGAGATGCCAGATTAGCCAAATTTTTATTGACATATTGCATTTCATTAGTCATGATGTGGTTTTGATCTTGTTGGATTTGGTCCAATAGAGATTATTTATATCTACTAAGGGTGACATAGTGGACATTAGGATTAAAATCTAGACAAGAAGGATTCCATGTTGGATTGATTTTTATGTACATGGTGGTTAGAGGTAGATTGATATTGATTGTGGAGGTTTTTATTTTTCTAGCATATGATGTGGGTTAGGTTGTTAAGATTTTATCCTATAGGAATTTAGACACCTATCTCTATAAGTTGTATAAGGAGGTCATCCATGTTTTTGAATAGATATTACTCAACTTAGGCTTTCCCTAGATCATTTTTTAACAAGTCATTTCCTTCATTTTTATATTCAATTTGATTAGTCAAGCTAACAATATCATCAATGTTAAAGCATTATTTATCCAAGTGAAATGGATTATGACTAAGATTACTTTCCATTTTTGGGTTTGGATTTATTATTTTTTGAAGTCGTATTTTAGGTCCCATATATTTTCATTTAGTTTAGTATGTTTTAGATATTATTTGGTTTGGATGGATTGGGTTTGAAATTGGTTTATGAAAAAGGGGGGATTAAATAATATGCACAAGAAAATGGCCTATGTTAGTCAAGTAAGATTGTAACCAGATAGTAGCCCATAGATAATACTTTGAGGGTACATTGTGAGTGATCTTGGATAATGATATGTTATAGGCACTACTATTCATATGTGGTTAAATATATCATATACTAGGTTTGATTGGCTGACTATAGGAGTCCTCTATACTTTGTGGTATGGTGATTCCCAACTCCTTGAGGAAAGGGTGTTGTCTATGGCCCAGGTATTTGTGGATGAAACCACTTCACTTCATGGTTATGGTAAAATAGGTCACTACTTAGCTAATAATAATAGATCCTCCTTAAATATTTAGATTCTATTAGAACACAAATTTTGTATTAACACCTAATAATGAAATCCAAGTCAAAAGACCCTAAAAAAAAAATTAAAAGAAAGTATAAACTATTTATGGTTTCCAAGATCACTTTATGTCATGAGGAAAAAGTGTATACAATATTCATTAATGACACCAATGATTTAGATTGTTTATGATTTCCAGGTTCACCTTTAAGTGTGATGAAATAGAATACATAATCACCAAGATGAACACACACAACTAAAACAAAATAAATATGCACAAACTAGATTGTTCGATCAAAATTAAATGTTTAGATGTATGTTGATGTGATTACAAGTCTTTGATTATCAGACTTTAAAGATGATTGTTAATAATTTATTTTAGATTTGGATATTCATCAAGTGTAAAAATTTAAAGTTAGAAAACATAAAATGTATACACTATAACATATAATGTAAAAGCCACTAATCAAGATGCAAATAACACTAACCATAAAATGTAGATGCTACTAATCACAATGCATACACTTATAATCAAGACATAAATGCCATTAATTAGGAAATAGATGCCAAGTTAAATAATTTAAATGTTAATCTATAGGATGCACATGCATATGCTAAAAATGTCAAAACATAGAGAGAACAAACTGGAAAAATACATATGCCAAAGTGCCCTATGTAGATGTTGTTATTGAAGACAAAAATGCCACTACTCAAGACTAAGATGTTAATCTCTAGAAAATGATATTTCAAGCCTAAAAATGATAAATTTGACCCAATTGGACTCCAAATCATGACCATCCAATATTAAAACTCCTATCAAGAATAGTAAGAAAAATAAAATGGGTAAGCATCCTATTAGGTGTGCCAAGAATGTGATCATAAAAAATTAGAGAAAATTAAATAGAAAATCAAAATCAGAGCAAATTCCCACTTTAATCAAGCATAATACATTTTATTTAGCAATAAAGGATATAAATGTACCTCCACTCACCATAAATACTTCCTTTTTGGGATGATTTTCTCTTAATTAATGATGATTATGGATGTTCAAGTGCACCCATATGATAATTTTGGTAGTGTGTCCCTTAATTAAGGGTGAGATGCTAAGATGATTTTGATGGCTTGTTCTCATAGTGGCATGATATCCTTAGGTTATTTGAGATTATTCAATGGGCATGATCTCCTTAGGCTATCTAAGCTTATTTTAAATGAGGGTGAGGGGTTCAATTTATATATTTTTAATGGGGTAAATTAATGGTTAGATTTGATTTGAGATGGAGGGAAATGATTGAGTCAAAATCCTCAGTCAATGAGAGGATTTTATTTTTAATTAGAGGACTTAGAGAGGCAAGACCTTAATTTGATGAGGGATGACCTAATTTTCACCTTTTTCTTGACTTAGATTTTAGGGTTTTGATGTAATATTCATTTATTTGATGGTTTTGATTTTCATTTATATTTATAATTTAGATTTTAGATTGTGCATAGATTTTATCATTAAAACTAATCAACTAATAAATGTGATTAATTTGGGATTAGATTTTTGTGGGACTAGGCAAGGTTATGACAGGACTGGGATAGTTTTGATTGATTGATTTGGGGTGATGATGTGGTGAGAACATATTATCTAGGGATATGTTGATAATGGGATTAGAGTAATATGATTAGACTATGGTAAAATTAGGACTATGATAGATATATTTAGGGTTAGGGTGAATGATTTGATTAGGTACGAAATGGTGACCAAATTATTTTTTTGGAAAATTAGTGTGGGATGGTGAATTACACAATGATGAATACTAACAACACTGAGGTGGAATAATTAATTTTATATATTAATTTTAAAACCCCATTCACTCTAGTAAAACTACTATGAAACCTTTCTCAAATCCACTTCCCATAAAAATAAGGTTTTGTTGATGCTTGAAAGTATATCACAAAGTTTACAGAGTGTTTAAAACACTTCTCATTTCTAGATTCAAAGAATCTATTTCATGAGTAGTAGGGTGTGATATTCTTTATATCTTTGGTAGAATAATAGCAAATCAATTAATTGTTTCACAAAATGATAATATAACTGATTATTGGGAGAAAACATGGTCTTAAAGCTTTCTTGTGAAAGATGATAGTAATTTAAACTAAGTATAGTGAATTATGATCAAAACCTAAAGTTTAAAGTCTAATCTAGCATGTATATTCACAATGAAAGCTAAACTATAGTGATTTGATCAAAAGAAAGAGAAAATAGGAAAGGTAGGGTAGAAAGAAGATGAATATTGCTGATCTTCAGTCCAAACATTGTGACAAAGCTCAAATTTCATCAAAGACATGAACTCAAACTAATATATGACATGAAAAATTCAAAGGCACATATCCTATCATATACCATGAAAATGTCTAAGGATTTTGAAATAATACAAATAAGAATTCAAATTCACTTTAAGGAATTTTTTCCATAAGAAAATAACATAAACACATCTTCAGGTTAAGCAATGGAAATGAAATGAATCTAAATTCTTTAAATCAACCTAGCATAAGCACAAATTAACAACTTTGCTTTCACACATGCACATCAAATATTCATACAAGCAATTCAAATCTGAACGTCAAAATAGATGTTTGAGGAAGTAGCCATAATAAAAAAAATACACAAATAAATACAAGATAATCCTTGTAGAATTTCCTTGCTTACATTAATTTACTCCAAATTTATAAACTAGTTTTTGCTCTAAAACACCCTCCTTTTTTTTTACAAATTACAATACCCCTTTTATATAAGACCTTGAGGTATGTCAATTAGTCATATCAAATGATAATTGAATAAGTTTCAAGGATAGCTATCCTTCTACAAAATTCTAAAATTAGACACTTTACAAAATGGATTGACCTATAAGCAATGTGCTTTACAAGATGCATATGCTTTTACAAAATAGAATATTTTCTTTTTAAATTATATACATGTTTTGTTACAAAAAGAATATGCTAATTCAACATATTTGACTTTGAGAAGATCTTCCCATTGCAGACTTTTGTCTTTGCTCCAATATTTTCATTGCCTTGATATGTTGTTCATCAACCAATCTGAGGTTGATAATTGGCCCAATGAAAAGCTCTTCTTCTTGATCTATAAGGTCCTTGAAGTTTTTGTCATTTTTGTCTAAGTCTTCTTTAATGCTCCTTGCATCTCTTATATTTTCTTCTACTAATAGGAACATATCCAATATTCTCTTATTATTTTCCCTTTTAGTACCTTGGCTTTTACTCCTGACCACTTGGAGGAATTGAGTATCCCTATGCCTGAACTCCTCATCTATTATCAATCCCATAGGATTAAAGGTAGTTGGGTCTTTGATCAAGCCTCCTAACACTTTCCCCATTCTATTATTTAATTGCTTGAAGTCATTAGAGATATCTTCTATGTTCTTGGACCATTTGTTCAAATCATTGATCTTCTTAATCAAGATTACCATATCCATATTTGAATGGGCTAAGCTAACTATTATAAACCCAAGAATCTGGTCCTCTATCAATATCTTGATCAAGTCTTTTACCTTATTTCTTGAAGCTTACCATTGATTAAACTTTTGCATATCTATGAAATGTTGCTTGTTCACCATGTCTTGCTTGGTCCTTATAGCTTTCAAAAAGTTGAATGTGTCATAAATTATTGTTTCAAACTTATTGACCATATCCCATGGTATTGATAGGATAGATTGTTCCTCTAAGTTCTTCTTTTGTTACTTCAGCCATTTGATATTAACTTGAAACTATTATTATTTTGATTGAGCCAGCTTCAGTAAATATTTTTCGAATATTGGGTCCTCACCAAGTCTTTGACCCTTTTCCTTAGTCGAATTAGTCAAGGGATCCACCTTTTGATATGTAATATTTTCACCACCTTGCATGATTATTTTCACGTTCACTCTTTACAAACTAGCAGTCTTTAGATCATACTTGACCCCAATTGAAGATTAGGTCACATGTGGAATTGGGACCTCTACTTATGATTCAAATAATTGACTTGGAGTATCCAATTTTTTTGCTTCTTCTTCTTGTAAAACAATGATCCATCGATTTAATTCTTATTGTATTGGGGTGTTAGTGGCCTTCACCATAGCTCATAGATGATGAATAATGGGAAGATTTTCTAACCTTGGTTCATAAATGAACCACTCAGGAATAGGTGGACCATATAATATGTTTTCTTCACTAAACAATTTGACTTCACTCAAAGGTGGTGTAATAGTTACCTTTGGTTTCTTTGCCTTTGGAACAATGGTCATCTCAACGTTCCTTTTAGAGGTATCAATAACCATTAGGTATAATGACTTTTCCTTATCCTATTTGACTTATTCAATTGTTGCCTCTTCATTTGAATTTGTCTCATAAGTCATAGATAGCATCCTAAGTACATCTTCAATAGATTCATATGGGTCCAATGCTATCATATGTACCTCCTATTAAGGTAGATCTTGCTCTGATGCTTTTGAAGATTCAAGAATTGATAAAATAGAAGTAATTTCATCTAGCCTTCTCTCTTCATGCCTATACTTTGTTAGTGTCTCAATTGTGGGCAACTTATAAGAACCAACATGAATCAAATGATATTGTCTATGGCCTATTTTCCACCTATCTTCCATTTTCTAGTCCCTATTCAATCTGGACTTGGGTCTTATGTTGTGCTCCTTAAATCTTCTAGTCACTTCAAAATATGAGGATGCCTTGGTGTATATAAGATCAAATACACTAGGCTCATGTTCATATAGCATATTCAAGATACCTTTGAGCCTTAAATGCTCTTTTACCCTTCTATAAGGGTCTCATTGTCTAAGATCATCCATTTTTAGGTTGAAAGACAACCTATGCTTTGATGTAACCTCAGTATGGTCCCACTACTTGAATATAGTCATACCAATTATCATGGGGAAACTATGTAGGAGACCCTTTTGGTATTACAAATTCCATCAATCCCATTAAATAACTGATATGTTATCTTTTATTCTATTAATTTATCATGTACATGAATTGGTAATTTGAGAGGAGCACATTGGGTTCCCTCAATCTTTATGATAGTGAAATCTAGATACAACTATATGTACCTTATTGCTTTAATAGACTTTTTGATTAAAGGGCTCACTCTCATCATAGGAAGACCATATATAGCCTCACTTAATGCAGGGTAGACATAATCATAAATGAACTAAATGTGGTCTCTATACTTATAGATGTGTAATTGGGAGTAGTACTAGGAAACAGTCTAAGTACCATTTGGAGACCATTATATTTGATTGGGAATATTTATGGTTACACATAGGGCTTCTAGTAGATAGTACATCATGTAAAATCCATTCTGCTTATTATTATTGATTGTATATATATTTCTACTTAGGGATATACAATTATCTCACCTAATTTAGGAACCATTACCTTCTCAATAATGAAATACACCATGGGGACCCATATTGGTTCTACATATGCTCTAGTTGCACACCCATAAAACTCATTTAGCATGGTCATTAGCATCCTAACTCTAGGTCTAAACTAACTCATAGGGATATTCTTAGTAAGGTCCACAATAACCTGGTTACCAAATTCCAACCACATAGCTAGGGTATCCATCATATTGTGCTTCTTAGCCCATGAATGAAAAGCAATTAGGTTAATCTGAGGGTTGGGAAATTTGTAGTAAGACTCAAATGTAATTAGAGATATGTAAGAAATTTTCCTTAGATTATGTTCATTAATCAACATGCCCTTTTCTATTTTAGATACCGTGAAAATGAGACTAAGAACATCAATGTAATGAAGTACCTATGATTTAGCAGCTTCATAGTGAATTCCAATCATCTGGGTGGCCACAATGTCATCATAAAGTCTTTTTGTTGGCATGATCTTTTCTACTTCCTTTGTGATAATTGGTTGGTTTTGAATTGTCCATAACAATTTGGAGCAATTGTTATCCCATGTATTCAAAGAAGTAGTTACAAACTCAGTATCCTTGAACACTCATCCTTTTGCATCTAAGGATAGGTATAGTTCGACCTCTTTCTTTGAAACATGTTTATGGGATACCATTTCTATAATTTCACTCAAATTATCTCTTTGTAGATAATAATCCAACTCTTTAGGCTCAAACCAGTGAATCTAGTGACAAATTAGGGCTATATGTACACTCTTAGGGATTTTTAGCAGTTTACACAAAGCTCTAATGGTGGCAAGCAGGTTTAAAATATGTGTTTTGGTGACTTATATCACATTTAGATCATATATTTATACCTTTTGTATACACAAGTCCACAATATATTTGAATATGATGTGTATGCCCATGTGGCATCTCCATGTCACGCTGCTCATTTTTTTTTAAAATGTGACCATTATCATTCTTGGACATGTGTCATTACCTCATGTAATATTTAAGCTTGATCAAATTCACACCATTGATCTCTTAAAAAGTCCTCTAGCCTTGACTTTCACTGTGGCCATTGATATTTAATCTGGGCTTACAAAAGTGTGCCACTTGGTAGCTCAGTGGGCTCTCTATGTACCTTTAAAATAATCTCTATTGCCTTAATGATTTCATGCCACATAGTATATTTTCATGTAATCAGGGCCCTTTGACTCTTTGACTCACTTTGTACTATTGATCTTGATCAATAAGATCGAATACAAGCCATTGATCTTGATCCACAAGATTAAACTCGCACTGTTGATTTGTTGACTGCATGATCAAGTGCAGATCATTGATCTCCATTTTTATACACAAGTTCACATGTAGGCCATTGATTCACTTGATCATTCACCATGATTATAACACTTATCATCTTAGCATTCCATCTTAGGAACCTTGACTTGTTGACTTATTGCTAACCATTGTATCTACTTTGTTCAATTGGATGCACTATGTTGATCATGATCTTGACTTTTTGACTTTGGAATTTGATGTGTATCATTGATATTCTATCTAAGCTCCTGATATTTTTCCATTTGGTGATGCCATGTGCTTTCATATCTACAAATAATGAAATAAATGAAGGATTTGGATATATAGAGACTTAGGGTAAATTTTAGACTAATGTTTCATACATGTTAATAAACATAATTAAAACTTAGGACAAAATTTAAACTAAGTCTAAGATATAATAAAATGTTTCTGCATAAATTTAAATCCCTTTCAAAATAAAACTTAGACTAAAGTTTTTAACACCATTTAAACATGGATTTAATCAATCGATTAAGGACCAAAGGTTAACAAAAGGGTCAAATTAGCATCAAATCATAGAACCCTAAACATTTTTTATTCAAATAGAACTTCATTAAACATATAACATGGAAACACAAGAATCAAACATTAGCAACATTAGATAAATTCAAATAAATATTATACTAGCATGTCAAATGTAAGTTAGATAAAAACACGATGTTCAATAATGGAATTTAATCAAGTTGAATATTTGATCTATAGCAAAAATTTGTAGAATTCAAATAAGGGTCCTTATTTTTAGAAATGGGGATATGTTGACCTCAATAAATGATGACTTCTATGGGAAACATTGCAAAATATTAGAATTTAAATACTCTTGGTTTAAACTAATATTTGGACTATTCATTCCACATGATCAAGTACCATCATTAAGATCAATTCATGATTAAAACAAGTCTTACAAATGTAGAATTAGGCTCAAACATCAAAACTTAGTCATGATGTTGTGTGTTTTTTGATTCATTCATTGATTTCCATAGAATTTAGAGAATAACATTTAGATTTCCTAACTTTAATCATTAACATTGACTTATAGCATATTTAGATATTCATTATGAATCATGATTTATGAAAAGAGAAGGCTTAGGCATTGCTTTACTACCATCTAGACATCTATATCCCCAATAGAGATACCTTTGGTCCTACTCTAGGCTTTGTTTCACTACCAGCCAGGCGTCCATAGCCTTAGTGGAGGTTACTAGAATCACCTTTACTCATAAAGCTCTTAAATTTTCAATAAGCTCTTATTTTTATATTTTTCAAATATATTTATCTTTCTAACAAGGTTGGGGACCATAATTAGCTAGGTTTTAGGATTTTTGTCAAATATTTGATCTTTAGGCAATCATCTTTGGTCATAAACTTCATCCCATGCAATAATGTTATTTAAGTGTTAACATGACTTTGTTCTAATAATTTAATCTTGCATTTAACATGTGCAATCCTTATTATAATAAAACTTAGATCAAAATAAGGTTTAAGATTTTAAGGAATAATTAATCTAGATATCAATCTTTACCAATTTTTTCAAATCATAACATCAAGCTTAAATTTCCAAAATCCATGATCAACCAATATTTGAGAGTCATACTTGCATTCTTTATTTGATAAGTTTCTTTAAGAAACTACATGTATTGGATATGAAAACTATCTTGAAAAAGACTTATTGAAAGCAAGGAACAAAACAAAAGAAAAAAAACACACAACAAGCAAAATAGACAACAAGCAAACAAATATTTAAAATCACTATTTACAAACAAGGAACAAGAAAGAAACTAATCTAAACCCACCTACACTAACTCTATTTAATCTTAAAAGTTACTCCATAAATACTTGAGGCAGTACAGTAGAGAAGTAGTGCTTGAGGTATTCCCATTAGTTGGCAAAGTGAACTCTACTCCCTGCAAGTCTTTGAGTTTGAGGTGTTGTCTCCCAAAATCTCAATAATTTGATAAGGACTAATCCATAAATGAGTAAATTTCCCATGTTTTCCTTTTGATTCAAATGTTTTATCCCATAAGAGAACTATGTCTTCCTACCTAAACACCTTAATCTTTGAATGCTTGTCAAACCATCTTTTGATTGTGGTTTGATGTCTATTAAAGTTCGCAAATGCTTCTCCCCCAACATCCTCTATTTGTATGATGTCAAGCAACCTTGAATTTTCATATTCTTGATCTTATTCCATGTATTCTTGTATGAACCTATATGTTGGAAACTTGAGAGTAATTAGAAATATTGGCTCTAAATCATATACTAATAGGAATGGTGATGCTTTCAAAGCTTGATTCACTATAGTTATGTCTGCCTAAAGAGCATATTTAAGCAATTTATGTCATGTTTTTGGTTGTTGATCTGCAGGCTTTATAATGGCTTTCATAAATTTTTTGTTTTTTGATTATGAGATTCCATTACCCTGAGGGTAATGATTTTATGAGAACTTAAGAATTATGTTGATATCATAGGCCCACTTAGTCATCTTTATGGATACAAAAGCTGATTTTTTATCACAAACTAATGATACTAGTGTCCTAAATCTAGTATAAATGTTTTCATCCAAGAACTTGATTACATCTTTAGTTTAACATTGTTTTGTTTTTATTGCCTCTATCCATCTTGTAAAGTAATTAGTAGTAGTAAGAACATATTTTTGGCCATCTAAATAATTAAGGTTAATCACCCCTATAAATTCCAAACCCCATTGAGTAAAAGGTTTGTCAATTAAAATAGGTCTCAATGGTATAGTTGTTTTTGGTTCCTTCATGTTAAAAATCTGACATTGATGACACTCTCTAGCATGTTTATTTGTATCCTTGTAGATGGTGGTCCAATAATATCTTGCCCTCAAGAATTTATGATTTGTTGTTTATAAAGGGGTGTCCACTCCCAAGTTTTTCATGAAAAGTACTCAAGATCTTAGCTATTTCTTCCTTCGAAACACATCTTAAGTATATTCTTTCATATTTTTTTCTAAAGAGTACCCCATCCTTGATCAATAAATGTGTTTCCTTGAGCCTCAAATCTCTTCTTTATTCTCTACTCAATCTTGCAAAACAAGAACCATTGATTAGAAGATGAATAATTACATCATACAAATCATTTGGTTAGATTTATTGTTGATCAACCTGAATGATGTTCAGACTAGGATTAGTATTAGCAATCATTTGAATCAATCCCTAAAATCTCACTAATTTGGCATTTTTAATTTCAAGATCATCCTCTTGGAGGATAGACATCCACTTACCTCTTCTCTCTCGCAATTCACATTGACCAAGCATAAGTTTAGTGGCAAGGTCTGGAAATATTGCATGCACTGTTTTCTTAAGAATATAGTGTCTAAACTTTTTAACTGCCTTAACTAAAGCAAATGCTTATTTGTCAATCAGAGAATAATTTAACTTGTCATTCTTAAAATTAGTGCTCATAAATATAATTGTATGATCACATTTATCTATTTTTTGAGTTAAAACAATAGCTATAGTATGTTCTAAAACAAAAGAATAAAGATAAAAATCTGTTGTGAAATCAAGACTTAGCATCACAGGGGCTTGTCCTATTACTTCTTTAATATCCTTGAAGGCTTTATTTGTCTCTTTTTTCCATATGACCTTTGCATCCTTATTCAACATGTCATTAAGTGGCTTCATAATTTCTACAAAACCAAAAATAAAATTTCTCACAAAATTAATTTTCCCAAAGAAAGACTTTAATTCTTTTTTATTCTTAGGGGGTTCTATTTTGGATATGGCATTGACTCTATCAGGATCTATAGAAATCCCATCTTTGGTTATAGCATGTCCTAGTAAATTTCCTTCTGTAACATAAAAAATATTTTTCTTAGGATTAAGGTAAATTCCATACCTTCTATAATATTCAAATACATGTTTTAAATGCATAATATGGTCTTACCTATTTTTAGAAAACATAGTTAGATCATCCATATATATGATGATGCACTTACCTATGAGACCTTGAAAAGCATGGTCTATAGCTCTTTGAAAATTTTCTCCTACATTTATTATTCCAAAAGGTATTCTTTTATAACCAAAAGTGCCTCACTTTGTTGTGAATGTAGTCTTAATTTTGTCCTCCTTGTTTAGAAGTACTTGATTATAACCTAAAAAATTATCTAAGAAAGACATCATAGCAGAACCACTAACAATTTGATTGACCTAGTCAAGGGAAGGTAAAGGATAATTATCCTTTTCTGAAGATTTTTTCAAATTTATAAAGTCTATGCATAATTTAATTTATCCATTCTTCTTCTAACTAGTACTAAGTTAGCTACCTTGGTAGAATGTTTAATTGGAATCACTTTTTTTTTATCTAATAGCTTCTTGACCTCTTTATAGATTAATGGTTCTAAAATAGGATTGACTGGTCTTTGCTTATATCTAAAAGGTTTACAAGCTTCTTTTAAGGGAACGGTATGCGTAATGACTCTAAGATCAAATATATTTAAGTCTTCATAGGACCATGCTATAACATCTTTGTACTTGGTCAGCACTCTTTAGCCTATCTAGATTCTATGTTTATACAAGTACCAATATTTACTAGCTCAGGTTAACCTTGAGTTCCCAGGTTAACCACATTATAATATTTATCATTTACCTTGGGAACTTTAATAGTTTTAGATAGATTTTCTATGTCAAATAGTCTTTCTAAGGTAATCATGCCTTTGGGAATTTTGTTGTCATTTAATTGAATATTCTTGTCATCAACTTTATCTTCATCAAGAGAATTTTCATTGACCTCATCAATAATATGAGACTCAAATACTCTTGAGTTATTTAGGAAATCAAGAATATACTTATAATCACTAAATACTTGCAAATGATTGACATTATAAGGAAATGAGGGACATGGAACCAATTAAATGCTAAGGTTTCCTAGCTTGGAGTCTTGATTTGGCATGAGGTTGGTTGTAGCTAAAGTGAGTTCATCAGTAGGCTTGTTCTCTTCTCTAGGGATGGAAACAATATTAAAAGCATCAAATTAATCCATCAGGTCCCACACTCTACACTTGTATTTCTTTAGATAAGACAATTTGCATTGGTACTTACTTCAAACCTGATTAACTACTAGTTCAAATTCACCATACACTAGTAATTCTTTAACCTTATGTTTGATAACAAATTGTAATCCTAATATTAATGCTTCATACTCTACCAAACTATTAGTACAAGGAAATTTAAGTTTTTAAGAAGCAACATATTCTTTCCCAATAGGATTTATTAGAACAATTCCTACTTCAGAACTATATTTACATTTAGCACCATCAAAATATAACTTCAACAATCTAGGAATAGCATGAGAATATTTAGAGTCACATACTTGAAGAGTGTCAAGAGTGTAAACTCCTAAATCAAAATTAACCATGTTGACCTTTTCATTTTTTCATTATACTTAGTGATCATGGGTTTCATCTTTGGTTTCCTCTCAATTTTAAATTTATTGGGAACTCCCCTCTTTGGTAGCCACATGTGAGAACGATCAGTTGACATGTATCCCTTTAAATATTTGGTTCAATCCTTACTCAGCAGCATCCCATAAGCATCTAGAATTTCCACCACTTGAATATCTATGAATTATTGTATCATTGGCTCTGAAGCAAGCTGCATATAAACATTCAACAATTCACCAATTACTTTAACTCTAGATTTGTCTAATTGAGTAACTACTCTATCAAATTTAATTGGAGTTAAACCAAGATTTTTAAAAATATTTTTTGGCATTATATTTATAGATGCACCTAAATATAACAATCAATTATGCAAATTTTTACCAAAAACTCTAATTTTTAGTAAGAAATTTGGAGCCTCTACATTGTTCTTATACATCACTACATTTGCATTTACATCTTTTTGTGATTTACTAGGTTTTTAGGATAAAGATTCAATTAACAAGTCTCTATGTTTAGTAATTTAAGTCAATTAATGTAAATTAATATTATATTTAAACTTATTCATATCCTCTACTATATTATATCCACCCCTAGTAGAAGTATTAGATGCATCAGTATTATTTCTAGTGTTACTTCCCTTTGGAAGCTCTAGATTATTGTCTGTTGTGGGATCAGGAGTATCAAAGTTATTCATTGGAGTAGAACTTGTCAATGGTTTATTTTATTCTCTATTCCTCAATGGATAATTATTCTTTAGACACTATTGAAAAACATGAATCTACTCTGGAGTATCTTCAGGTTCATTCTCATCTTGAAATGGAAAGTCAATTATCTCCATCATAAGAGTTGTGTCAGTAGATTTAGATGATTTTGAAGAACCATATGTACCTACAGTATCATCTTTGTTAGGTCCACCTTCAAATGTATATTATTCATCTTAAAATAACTCAAAATCATTACAAAAATCAGTAGAATCCAATCTATCATGCTTTGAAATATTATGAACTCTACAATAATCAATTAAAGCTAAATCACAAATATTCATTTTAAGAATGTTCTTGTTTGTAGATGACTCATTGTTTTCTTTGTTGTTACCATTATGAAACCTTTTTTTAGATCTATTTAACCTTTGATAATAATAATTCCTATTATATTTTTTCAAGTGTTACCTACTTATTTTTACAACTAAAAGAAATTAGTGCTCAGTTTTTGAACCATTTTCAATATGGAGTCATTCTGATTCTTAGGTGCCTCTAAATTATGAACTTGAGTAATATTATTATCTGTATCACCATAGTTCTTTGATCTTGTGGATTAAATTCACTTGCAGTGTTATTTAAGAATCCTAGGTTTTGACTAAGATGAGCATGACTCAAAGGTAAATGATTTAAAACTAGGGTTTGATTCAAAGAAGGCATATTTTGATTAGCATTTGAAATATTATTCATCATAGGCAAATTAGGATTGACATTAGGAATAGCATATACTAATTATCCATGGGGTTGCATTTGATCACTAATTTTCATAGCTTCAGCATAGGCCAAGGCTAACGTATTTATAACTCCCATATATATTTTTAAGATCATAGAAGTCATGGGATCTAAAGCATCCTTATAAATACCTAAAGCTAAAGCTTCATCAGGTTTATAGGGAGCTATAGTTCTACTAAACATCTTCTGGAATCTAGCATTAAAATATCTAATGGTTTTACTTGAATCTCTCTTCATAGTAGTGAATTGTTGATAAAGGACACAAGGAATAATGACCTCTCCAAATTGATCAATGAAAATACTATTAAAACCATTCCAATTGATAATGTAATTCTTGAAAAGGTTGAGAAACCAATCATATGTTGCATCTTTAAAAGTGAAAGGAAATAATTTACAAGCAACATCTTCATGAACGACATTAAATAATCTTAAAGCATCCTTAAATGACTTGATATGTTCTTCAGTAGTAACCACACTTGTAGGACTAAAAGAAGTTAAATACTTCTCAAGATTTCTAGGTAAGTCATGTACTTAACTAGGCACATTGATGAAAGATCCACCTAACCATGTCATACCTTGATAAGGTTTGAACACAGGAGTATCACGAATAGGTGAAGTAGGTTGAGATTTAGAAACCCTGCACTTACCTCTATCTGATCTTGCTTTCTTATGAATATCTAAAAAAATAAGAGGTAATCTTGTTTCAAAACTTGACCTAGTTATTATTCTTAGCAAATACAGCTTGTAAGCTTTGAAACATGTTCAAAATATGATGTATCAACCTTATCTTTGCAAATAAAAATGATTAGATTTATACATTAAGTAATTTTTGCATAAATTAATGCAATTCTTTTCAAAGGACAACTATATTTAACTGAATTAGCTTAAATATAACTTTAAAGTTGTGAGTATGAGTGATCTTTACACTTCTAAGTTCTAATAAATTTAAAATTTCAAAGAAGCAACCAATCTTTGAACAAAATTGATATCACTAACCTCAAACGCATCAGATTTTAAAAGCTTAAGCTACCTTTGTAATAATTTCTCATAAATCTTCAAAGAATAGCTATATTTAGCTAAATGAGCATAAATATTGGTCTAAAACCATAAATATCAATGATCTTTACACAATTCAAGTAAATAAAAACACAAATATGAAAAGGATAAACTAATCTTCGAACAAAATTCACCAAAATTACCTACGAATACTTCAAATTCACAAAACTTTAGCTTAAGTGGCCCTCTTTCTAGCACCAGTGAAACCCCACCTATTGATGCCTAAAAGTGTATCATAGGTTTTACAGAGTGTTTAAAATACTTCTCATTTCTAGATTCAAAGAATCTATTGCATGAGTAGCTAGTTGTGATCTTCCTGAGATTTTTGGTGGAATAGTGGTAAAGCAATTAACTATTTCACAAAATGATAATATAACTAGTTATTGGGAGCAACCATGGTCTTAAAGATTGCTTGTGAAAGATGATAGTAATATAACTAAGTATAGTGAAGTATGATCAAAACCTAAAGTCTAAATTCTAATATAGCATGTATATTTACAATGAAAGCTAGACTACAGTGATTTGATTAAATAAAGAGAAAATAGGAAGGGTAGGGCAGAAAAAAGATAAATATTGTTGATCTTCAGTCTAAACATTATGACAAATCTTAAATTTCATCAAATACATGCACTCAAACTAATATATGACATGAAATAGTTAAAGGCACAAATCCTATTATATACTAGGAAAATGTCTAAAGATTTTGAAACAATGCAAATAGAAATTCAAATTCACTTTAAGAATTTGATTCCACAAGAAAATAGCATTAGCACATCTTCATAAAAAGAAATGGAAATGAAATGAATCTAAAGTCTTTCAATCAACCTATCATAAGCACAAATTGATAACTCTACATTCACACATGCACATCTAATATTTATACATGCAATTCAAATCTAAACATCAAACTAGATGTTTGAGGAAGCAACCATGATAATAAAATACACAAACAAATAAAAGACAATCCTTGTAGGATTCCCTTGCTTACATAAATTTGCTCCAAATTTACAAAGTAGTTTTTTTCTCTAAAACTCCCTCCTCTTTTTTTACAAATGATAATACCCCTTTTATAGAAGACCTTGAGGTATGTCAATCAATCATATCAAATGATAATTGAATAAGTGTCAAGGATAGTTGTCTTTCGACAATATTCTAGAATCAGACACTTTATAAAATGGACTGACCTATAAGCAATGTGCTTTACAAGATACACATGCTTTTATAAAATAGAATATTCTCTTTTCAAATGACATACATGTTTTCTTATAAAAATAATATGCTAAGTCAACAAATTTTACTTTGAAAAGCTCTTCCAATTGTAGCCTTTTGTCTTTGTTCTAGGATCATCATTGCCTTGATATTTTGTTCATCAACCAATCTAAGGTTAATAATTGGCTCCATGAAAAGCTCTTCTTCTTAATCTACAAGGTCCTTGAAGTTTTTATCAGTTCTATCTAAGGCCTCTTTAATGATCCTTGCATCTCTTATCTTTTCTTCTGCTAATAGGATTATATCCAATATTCTCTTATTATTTTCCCCTGTAGTACCTTGGTTTTTACTCTTGACCTCTTAGAGGAATTGAGTAGCCATGTGTTTGAACTCCTCATCTATTATCAAGCCCATAGGATTAAAGGTAGTTGGGTCTTTGATCAAGCCTCCTAACACTTGCCCCATTTTATTCTCTAACTACATGAAGTCATTAGAGATATCTTCCACGCTCCTAGACCATTTGTTCAAATCCTTGATATTCTCAATCAAGATTACCATAGCCATATTTGAATGGGATAAGCTAATTGTTTTAAACCTAGGAATTTGGTCCTCTGTCAATATCTTGATCAAGTCTTTTACCTTATTACTTGAAGCTTTCCATTGATTGATCTATTGCATAGCCATGGAATGTTACTTGTTTACCATGCCTTGTTTGGTCCTTATAGCTTTCATAAATTTGAATGTGTCATAAATGATTGCTTCAAACTTATTAACCATATCTCCTAACATTGATAGGATAGATTGTTCCTCTAAGTTCTTTTTTTTCTACTTCAGGTCTTCGATAGTAGCTTACAACTATTTTGATTGTGATTAAGCCAACTTCAGTACATCTTCAAATATTAGATCCTCACCAAGTCTCTGACCCTTCTCCTTGATCAAATTAGTCAAGGGCTCCACCTTTTGATATGTAATCTCTTCACCACCTTGCATGACTATTTTCTCAATCAATCTTTACATACCAACAGTCTTTGGATCATACTTGACCCCAATTGAATATTGGGTCACATGTAGAATTGGGACCTCTACTTGTGATTTATTTGATTGATTTAGAGTAGCCTATATCTTTGCTTCTTCTTATTTTAGAGCAATGATCCATGGCTTCAATTCTTATTATATTGGAATGTTAGTGGCCTTCACCATATCCCATGGATGATGAATAGTAGGAAGTTTTTCTAACCTTGGTTCATAAATGAACCACTCAAGAATAGGTGGACCATATAATATATTTTCTTCACTAAATAATTTGACTTCACTCAAAGGTGGTGTAATAGTTACCTTTGGTTTCTTTGCCTTTGGAACAATGGCCATATCAGCTTTCCTTTTAGGGGTATCAATAACCATTAGGTTCAATGACTTTCCTTTATCCTGTTTGACTTCTTCAACCTCTGACTCTTCATTTAAATCTATCTCATAAGTCATAAATAGCATCCTAAGTGCATCTTCAATGGATTCATTGGGGTATAATACTATCATATTTACCTCCTATTAAGGTAGATCTTGCTCTGGTGCTTTTGAAGATTCAAGAACTAATGAACTAGAAGGAATTTCATCTAGCCTTCTCTCCTCATGCCTATGTTATATTAGTGTCTCTACTATGGGCAACTTAGAAGAACCAACATGAATCAAATGATATTTCCTAGGGCCTAGTTGCTACCTATCTTCCATTTTCTAGTCCCTATTCAATCTAGACTCAGGTCTTATGTTGTGTTCCTTCAATCTTTTAGTCACTTCAAAGTATGAAGATGCCTTGGTGTATATAATATCAAATGTACCAGGATCATTCTCATATGGCACATTCAATATACCTTTGATCCTTAAATGTTGTTTTACCCTTTCGTAAGGGTCCCATTGTTTAAGATCATCCATTTGTAGGTTGAAAGATAACCTATGATTTGATGCAACCTCAATATGGTCCCACTGCCTTAAGATAATCCTACCAATTATCATGGGGAAACTATACATGAGACCCTTCCTTTTGGTCTTACAAATTCCATCAATCCCATTAAATAATAGATAGGCTATCTCTTATTCTACTAATTTATCAGGTACATGAATTGGTAATTTGAGGGGAGCACTTTAGGTTCCCTCAATCCTTATGACAGTGCAATCTAGATATAATTATATGTCCCATATTGCTTCATTAGACTTTTTGATTAAAGGGCTCACTCTCATCATAGGAAGACCATCTATAGCCTCACTTAATGCAAGGTAGACACAATCACAAATGAACTGGATGTGGTCTCTATACTTATAGATGTGCAATTTGTAATAGTACTGGAAAATGGTTTGAGTACCATTTGGATACCATTATATTTGATTGGGAATCTTTGTGGTTGCACTTAAGGTATCTAGTAGATAAGACATCATGTAAAACATGGTCCTCTTCTTATTCTTAATTGCATATATATGTCCGCTTAGGGAGACACTGATTATCTCACCTAATGGAGGAACCATTACCTTTTCAATAATGAAATACACCATAGGGATCCACATTAGTTCTACATATGTTTTAGTTGCACACCCATACAAATTTTGTAGCATGGTCATCACCATCCTAACTCCAGGTCTAAACTAACTCATAGGGATATTTTTAGCAAGGTCTACAATAACCTGGTTACCAAATTCTAACCACATAGCTAGGGTATCCATCATATTATGCTTCTTAGCCCATGAATTAATGAAGTTTAGGTCAATCTGATGTTTAATAAATTTTTAGTAAGACTCAAATGCAATTGGAGATATGTAAGCAATTTTCCTCAAATTATGTTCATTAATCAATATGCCCTTATCTGTTTTAGCTACCTTGAAAATGGGACCAAGAAAATCAATGTAATGAAGTACCTCTGGTTTAGTAGCTACATAGTGAAGTCTAATCATCTTTATGACCACAATTTCATCATAAAATCTCTTTGTTATGAGGATATTTTCTTCTTCCTTGGTGATAATTGATTGGTTTTTAATTGTCCAAAATAATTTAGAGCAATTGTTATCCCCTGTATTCAAACAAGTAGTTACAAACTCGATGTCCTTGAACACTTAACCTTTTGTGTCTAAAAATAGGTATAGACCTCTTACTTTGAAACATGTTATGGGCCACCATTTTTATAATTTTAGTCAAATTATCTCTTTGCAGACAATAATCTAACTCTTCAGGCTCAAACTAGTGAATCCAGGGATAAATTAGGTTTATCTATACACTCTTAGATCTTTTTAGAGGTTTACATAGAGCTCTAATGGTGGCAAATGGGTTTGAAATATGTGTTTTGGTGACTTAGATCATATTCAGATCACATATTTATGCCTTTTGTATGCACGGGTCTACAAGATCTTTGAATATGACATGTATGCCCATGTCGCATCTCTGTGTCACACTACTCATTTATTTCAAAATGTGATCGTTATCTTTCTTGGACATGTGTCATTACTTCATGCAATCTTGAAGCTTGATCAAATTCACATTATTGATCTCTAAATAAGTCCTCTAGCCTTAACTTTCATCGTGTCCATTGATATTTAATTTGGGCTTACAAGAGTGTGCTACTTGGTAGCTCCACGAGCTCTTTTTGTACCTTATAAATAGTCGCCATAACCTTAACTCTTTCATGCCACATGGAATATTTTTTAGCAATCGATTCCCTTTGACTCTTTGACTCACTTTGCATCATTGATCTTGATTAGTAAGATCAAATGTGAGCCATTGATCTTCATCTATAGGATTAAACTCACACCATTGATCTACAGATTACATGATCAAGTGTAAACCGTTGATCTCCATCTTTATACACAAGCTCGCATTTGGTTCAATGATTCGTTTGATTGTTCACCATGATTGTAACACTTGTCATCTTAGCATTCCATCTTAGGATCCTTAAATTTTTGACTTGATGCTTGCCACTGGATCTACTTTGCTCTATTGGATACACTCCATTAATCTTGATCTTGACTTGTTGACCTTGAGCTTTGACATGGATCATTGATCTTCTATCTGAGCTCTTGAGATTTTGCCATTTGGTGATGCCACATGATTTTGGATCTATGAATAATAAAATAAATGAAGTAAGGATTTGGATATATAGAGACTTAGGGTAAATTTTAGACTAATAGTTTAGGCGTGTTAATAAACATGACTAAAACTTAGGACAAAATTTAAACTAAGTCTAAGATATAATAAAATGTTCCCGTGTAAATTTAAATCCATTTCAAAATAAAACTTAGACTAAATTTTTTTAACACCAATTAAACATAGATTTACTCAATCGACTACAGACCAAGGGTTAACAAAAGGGTCAAATTAGCATTAAATCATAAAACCCTAAATGTTGTTCATTCAAATAGAACTCCATTAAACCTGCAATATGGAAATACAAGAATAATATGTTAGCAACATTAGATAAAGTCAAATAAAGATTATATTAGCATGTCAAATGTAAGCTAGAGAAAAACATGATGTTTAAAAATGGACTCTGGTCAAATTGAATGTTTGATCTATAGCACAAATTTGCAAAATTTGAAAAATAGTCCTCATTTTTAGAAATGAGGGGATGTTGACCTCAATAGGTTCATAGAAATAAAAAACTAAAGGATAATAAAAAAATTCCTTCATCCATACCATTATTTTTTAGTAATCAAAGGCCTTTCTCTCCAATATTACACAGTCTCTAATGCCAAAACATTTTATTTTCTTCAATTAGTGTGGGATTCTAGTTCGTTTTAAATATCAAAAACAACAGGGGTATTATTACCATCACTTATAGTGCCTGCCTCAAGCTTGAATAATGTTTTAGTTCTCACTCATATTTCCAATACCATGAATTCATAGAACATATTATAGGTTTCCTCTCTAAATATCACATACACACCCACATAATTCATGTTTCTTACAATAATTATATTTCTAGACAAACTCAAAATGTGTAAAAAACTGATGACATTTCAACCCTTTTATTAATTAATCACCAATTTAAATTTTCATTGACATATGTCATGTTGTATCCTAATAATACATCACCTCCATTAGTAATTTGATATTGACAAGATCTATCCTTTTAAGGATTAATTGAAAAAAGGGACCTTGTTTAATCAACCATGCATCATGGCATGCATGCAAGATTGAAGATGCCAAAAATAGATCCCCTAAGTCTTCATGGTAGTTATTTTATTTTATTATAGTGGTAATAATCAAATGAATTACCTTTTCCAACATTTTTAGACCTATAATATTTCTTAAAATGTCCTCTTTTACTACATTTCCAACATTTCTTGTTATATTTATTTACAGTATTAGATTTATCTATGGACTTGGATTATCCTTTAAAATATATTCCTTTATTACAAAAAAACACTCACAAACAAGGAAAGTTTTGTTTGACAACCATAAACGAATTTCCACCTCATTTATTTTGATAATAAGATAAAATTATTGAGATACTCAACTTTTATTCTAAATTAATGAAACTCATCTCTTCTTGTATCACCATGCCTATGTTCTCAATTCTATTGAATAGATCTCTTACCAGGTTCTTTTTGGCTGAAATAGGCTAAAGATAGGGAGTGCCTCTCTCACCTTACCTTTTCATCTTGATAGTTAAGGCTCTAGGAAGTGTCAGAGTATGTAGGATCAACCAATTGTCATCCAAATAATTTAATAAGGAAAGGAAAAACAAATTTGCACAACACAACACAAGATTAATATGGAAAAACTTAAATGAGGTAAAAAAACCCCATAAGCTTAAATCCATTTTATTGAGAAACATTTTACACCCAATAAAATATTTTTCACCTCACTTCTTCTCTTTAAAAAATGTTCACATACATTTACCTTTCAATGATATAATGTTATCACATCTATATTTTACACAAAGGTAATATATAGGTAAATTAGTAAGGTTTTCATGATGTATATTATTTGAAAAATAGATTTATAGATTCATCATGTGTGAAGAGACATTATCCAAAAGTTTTAAGTACCAAATGTGTACTCATTCATATTTTTTTCCTCCTTTCCTTGATGATGAGTACAAATTTGATGCTCAAAACATTAGATAATGTCTCTTCACATATGATGAATCCAGAAATCTATTTTTCAAATAATATATAGTTAGTGAATGGTTTTAAATGAGCGTTTATAAATTTTCACTTTAAAAATTAGTTTAATTAGTTGTTTACATACATTTTTATATGTATAAGTTTATATTATTTGCATAATATATTTTTTAAATACTTTGATGTAATTAAATTATAAATATAACACTTATTATTTACACTATGAAATAATGTGGGTCACTAAAGTAACCCCAAAAATATTAGCGTTCCAATACTTCTTATTAATGTTTAGTGGGGATATGTGCCATGGTCACCTTTTTATAAAATAGGAATTACAATCTATAAACTATCCACATTGATTTTAGGCTAAACTGTAACACTTGAAGGATTTATACACCTTCATCATGCCAATAGCATCTTTTATAAAAAAAAATTAAATCCATAAACCACATAGGGTCATTTAGGCTATCATAATAGTGGGACTACATCCCATAGTTTCTCATGGATAAGATTACAAGCATTTGGAGCCTTTTATAGCATAAAGTCTTCCTTTTACAAAAAATATTTTATTTACCTATGTATATTGTAAACTCACATAGGGTGAAGTTTACACAAAAAATACATAGAGTAAATTTTACAAAAAAATCACATAGGGTGACTTTCTACAATGATTTTATGATACAGAATAAGTAAATATGTGAAAAGGAAACATGTCGTTAGGTGGTGACATTGCCATGCACACTACCCTCAATGGTAATTCTAAGAGGAACAATTATTTTAAACTAGTAAAACTTTGTAGTATATAATAGTATTTATAATATAACGTATCCATCATTGGGTATCACTTACTATTATTATTACATATCTTTTAATCATAATTACCCACATATTCGGTTATTTTATCTAATTTTATCTTATTTACTTTTAAATTGATTTTTCACATAACTCTATGTGAGTTTCATCAATATTTTTACATTACCACCCATAATCATTTATGGGAATTTAGTCACATAATATTCTCCCCATGTAAATTAACTATGCAGATATTTAATTCTTTCCCATAAACAAAGTTTCTTGATTTTTCTAAAATATCAAAAAAAACACAATAATAATAGTCCAGTGTAATTTATAAGTAATTCATCCCTCTATTCCAACCTTTTATTTAAATGTTTATAAACACATGATATTTCAATTTTATCATAGTAATTCAAAAAAATGTAATTTGAAACTTAACTGTCAACTGCTAGCCAAATTTTGGCTACCATTAGAGGGGTTTACAAAAAAGTTTGTCAATCAAGCCTTCACCTTGATTGACCATCTTAAAATGTCATTATAAGTCATGTTTAGCATAGTTTAAGGTATGTTTGACAAGTTTAAGGTAAATGTCTTTCTAACATCATACTTGTCTAGTCAAAAGGGTTTAAAGAGTGTCAAAGGTGTAGAGGTCTTTGTCATGTCAAGTAACTCACATTAAAATCATTTTATGTTCCCCAAGGTCCATACAAGTGTCTTAAATGAATTTAAATATCATTTATAACATTACAACTCATTTCTTCACTAATACCCTTGTTTATAGACAGAACAAAATTGCTAGAATTCTTGATTGCTCTATAGGGTCTTTTCCTTCCATTTACCTTGGTCTCCCTTTTGGATTGAAATCCCCTGAAGCTTTTTGGGAAGGTCTTATTAATAAATTTAGTAAGAAGTTAGCGGGATGGAAAGGCTGTCTCCTAAGCCAAGGAGGAAAGTTAACTCTCCTCAAAGCTAGTCTTCAAAGTATACCTACGTATGCTTTGAGTCTTTTCAAAATCCCTTCTAAATTTGTTGAGGCACTTGAAAAAATCCAAAGAAACTTTCTTTGGTTAGGTTCTGAGGAGAATGCCTCTTATTGCATGGGATAACATTTGCAAACCGGTTAAGGATGGTGGACTTGGTATAAGGAAAATAAGAAGTATGAATACTGCCCTTTTAGCTAAACAGGGATGGAGGGTCTATCAGGAAAATAAAGAATGGAGTAAAATATGGAAGCATAAGTATTTATTTAAGGCACAGTCACTTCATGACTTCTTTACTACTCCAGATATTTCTCATCCGTCTGTTATTTGGGGGGCAGTCCAGGAAACAAAACATGTTCTTGAAGAAGGAAGTTCATGGAAAGTAGGTAATGGTAAAAAGGTGAAATTCTGGGAAGATATTTGGGTAAGAGGTAAACCCTTACAGGAAGAAATCCAAGATAAAGATGTTATAGAAAGATGTAAACAAAGAGTGGACATAATGGTTAATCAATACTGGCAGAACAACACTTGGGTAAACCTCACTGACTATGATCAAGATCTCAAGGATATTCAATTATCCCTAAATGCTATATCCCTATATCCTAATCAAGAAGATAAAATTGTTTGGAATCAGGAGCCAAGTGGACAGTTAAAAGTCTCTTCCATCTTCATCTCCAAGGGAAATGGCAGAAAACCGTTATGGACAAGAGCCTGGATTAAGGGGCTCATTCCTAAAATCAAGTTCTTTTTCTGGACCCTTCTCCAAAATAAAATTTTGACTCTGGATAATTTACAGAAACGTGGAATCAATATTGTTAACAGGTGTATTCTGTATAAGAGAGACCTTGAAGATAGAGATCATCTGTTTGTGAACTGTTCCTTCACTCAGCTTGTTTGGAAGGAGGTTCTCAATCTGTGGGGCATTACATGGATTCACCAAAAAAATGTTGAACTTTCTCTCAAAAGTTGGTATTGCCCTTCAAAGAATCATGAAGTTCTCTTCTTATGGAAAATTACTCTTCCCCATACCTGGTGGGGAATATGGAAGGAAAGAAATAACCGAATATTCAGAAACAAAGAGCTCCCTGGATGGGTGGTTGGCCAGAACATCATTAGAGCTCTAAAGGAAAAATTTTCTTCTCAAAAAAATCTAAGCTCTAATCTCAATGTGGATAATCCCCTGAGGAAGGATTTTAATCTCGGTAAACCTGATAACCCCAGATCAGGTGTTACTTGGATTAGTCCACCTCAAGATTGGATTAAAAGTAACTTTGACGGTGCAGCAAAAGGGAACCCAGGGAATGCTGGTTGTGGTGGTGTTCTGAGAAACCATGTGGGAATGGTTATTGATGCTATCGCAATTCCCATTGGTATATCTAACTGCCACATTGCCAAAGCTACAGCTGCCCTTCAGACCCTTAAATTAGCTGTGGACTCGGGATATTCCAAATTGTGGCTTGAAGGGGACTCTTTGAATATTATAAATATCCTTAATAATAAGAATATTGCGTCTTGGACCATAGAGGATAAGGTAAGGGAGATGAAAACTCTTTTGAATAAATTTGAAGAAATAAAAATCACCCATACCTACCTGAAGCCAATGGTGTTGCAGATTGGCTTGCTAATTGTGCTGTCCGGGAGGGGCAAAAAGCGAGGTGGGATGAAACCTTAGTAAGGAACGTGGATTTAAGGACGATCATTCTTCTCGATGCCACACATGCGAAAGAAGGTAGGATTGGAGTGTAATAAAATCTTAATGAGTAGGAGGAGAGGCAGCATGGGGAAAGGAACCCAATTATTAAAGAGTAAGGCCTTTAAGTGGGAGAAGCAGATCCTGAAAAGCCATAAACAATGTCGATGTCCCAATCAACTTGACAGCAGGAGGATCCAGGGTAATATCCACAGTAATTGGGATTCAAAGAAAATGAGTATGGTGCATGAAAGGAAGGGAGAACCCCGTAAACAGGAGCCCAAGAGTTGTGCAGATTGGAGAGAGAAACATCAAGTATGGAGAATTTTGCAGAAAGGAAATGTTACGAGCTACATGGAAAGACTCCATGGCTCTAAACCGCATATCACGACGGCCTTCTTCAAAAATTGGTCGGACGACAAGGTCACCTTACATGGTATAACTGTAAATTTAACTGAGGATTTTCTTGCTGAGGTTACAGGGTTGCCAATGGAAGGACTCAAATATTCAAAGCAGACCAGCATTTCGAACAAGGCATTTTGTAAGTTTCCCAAAACGGATGAGGAGGAGCAGAAGTTGGTCAAAAATGGGGATTTTTATGAGCTGGACTAGATTAAAGGGATTTGGAGGGACGTCCTAAGCTGTATAAGGGAGTACTTCATCCTGGACGGAAGAAGCAAACGAGTGCATAAGTTCCATTTTGTCTTCCTCAACCACTTCAGGCATAAGGTTAGCTTGTCTTTTCCTTTCTATCTTCGCTACTCCCTGATTCAAAGCCTTTATGCTCATAGGAAAAAGGAATTACGCCCTATTCTGCACGAAGGCCTTATTCTGCTTATTGAAGGCTATTGCAAGAATAGGGCACTGGTTAAATATCCCAAACAGGGGAATAATAAGTTGCCAGGGAATAAAAAGAATGAAAATGTAAGCAGAAGAGGAAAAATTAAGACCCCTATTCCTAATAAACAGAATGTAGAAGAAGAAAGGGGTCGGGAGAGAATTGAAGAACCCGAGGAGGAAATTCCGGAGGAAGAAGATGGAACTGAGAGTTGGGACACCAACTCTAGTAATGATAAAGAAGGATCTGAGGAAATTGAAAAAGATAAAGTCAATACAGACGAGGATTCTGCTACCAGAACAGAAGAGACAGAGGAAAAATAGAAAGAGGCAGAGGATGACATTGTTCAGGAAGATCATGGTGAGGACCCAACTTCTAAGAATGAAAAGGAAATCTCTGTCCAGGAAGATATTCAAAACATGGAGAAGGAAATTCAAGATGGAATCAATGAGCGGGAACAAAAGAGTCAAGAAGACTTCTTTGAAGAAGCCAGGAATAGCCCCAATAAAAAGTCTGAGGATTGGAGAGGGAAGAATCAGAATGATGAAATAAACACTCCTATGACTTGGGTTAACTGTAAAGCTGAGTCTTCTTCCCAATTAGATTCCTGGTTGTGTAGGGAGATCATTGATCTCAAGAGAAAAGCGGAAACATTGGAAGATTCTCTGAAAGTTGCTTGGAACAAAGTAAATAACATGGAAAATTAGTTAAGCGAGATCCCTGTCAAGCTCAAAGCTTACGAAAACAACCTCCGAGAACTAATAAAGGACAACAGAAAGAAAATGGAGGAAGTAACGTCCAAAATTTGTGCAGCTGCTATCAATATAGGTAAATGAGCCAATGAGGAGACTAAAGCACTCGAGGGTCCCAGCAAAAGGACAAGGCAAAGTTCCAGAAAGAAAGATATACAAAAAGGAGCTTTGCTGGAGGTTACCACCCAGGAAACTGATTTGAAAGGAAAAGAAGGTATGAACTTGATACTGGAACTGGATGAATAATCTGGTCCTTCTTGTTGGTTAAGAAACTGGTACTGATCTTTGTTCTCTTTTTGTTAGCTTTTGTTTGTTGTACTACCAGACTTCTGTTTCTGGGTTTTGATCGGATATGTCTCTTATGGTTTCAGGACCTTTTTAAACCTATTTTTTGCTACCTTACTGTAGTGTTTTCTAGGCGTTGCTTGTGGGCTTAGATGTTCTTATCTTGTTCTCTGTTAAAGGGTTTCGGGGCCCCTTCAAAACCTGCTTTTACCTCAATCTAAAACATTACAACTCATTTTGAAAAGATTTTTTGACCATTTTTAACATCCAAGGAAGAATATTATAAGAGAATGGCAAGTTTGTAGTACAGGAAAGTGGATGAAACATCACCCCAAGTCCATACTAGTATGAATGAGCTCTAAAGATGTTTATCACATTAGTTCAATCAAGTTCAAAGCTAAACATGGTAGTTCTAGTGCCAAAAGAAGAGTTTTCAAGGGGTGGTTACATGTTTTCAAAGCAAATATCACTTCCAGCCATTTCTATAGATTATTCCATCCTCCATAAGTCCAAATAGTTTCATTTTAGGTAATTCCAGACCCACACAGAGCAAAAACCTATTCGGTCTCCCTATTGCTCTCTTGGTAACTTCATAAGGCACATCAATTTTCACTTGGTACACATAGGAGAGAGAAATTTGGAAGCTAAACTCTTGATCATAGTAGGAAACCCTAATGACCTTCAATTTTATGGCATTGGTCATCTGATTCATCTCCCCATATTTATAAATAATCACTATGAAGTTAGGGGATAAAAATGCACTATCAAACTAATTTTGGTCTCCTCAAATCTTACATTCCATGTTTGATATGGTTTTGTTGTTGAATGATTAGTGATAGATGATTTTATTTTCATTCATTCATTTCTTTCATGCCTTTGTGTGAGCAATTTGCCTTATAGCAATTCATATGATGTGTATCTAGCATCTTTGTATGGTTTTAAGTGTGATAAAGGCTATTAGTATCTATTATTAGGGCTATTAAGCTTTCACCCTAAAAATTACATTGCATCTTACCTTCATATTGAAGCACTATTGTTATAGAGGTTGGCTTTAAGTGTTAAAATTAGACTTGTAGTTGTTTTCATAGAGTAAGTGGAAACAAGTAGTGGAGTTAACTTTGGTGCATCACAACCATACTCTCACTTTTATTTTATTTCTCTTCTACTCTTTTTCCTCTTAATCAAATAGGTTAGTGATTAGATTTAGGTGTTTTACATGGGAGCTAGCCCATAATCTAGAGAATCACCTCTTCAAGCAGGTTACCCACACCTAGAGGTGATTTCATGTTATCCCAAATTGAGAAGGCTTGAGCAACCTTCTCTAGGCTAAAAATTTGAGTGAAAATAGTTCTGGCATGCTCGGTGGGACCTATAGTCCAAGAAGTTCTCTAAGGTTGATGCTAATATTGACAAATTTGAAGTTGTAATAACTTCCTTCATGCAGTTTGTGGTTCTCCAATAATCATTAGATCTGTGTTACAGATTAGTGCCTCAATTTCATGCCTAAGCTAAACACAAAATCCTCTTTTGAGGTATTCCTTTTGATTTTTGAGAGTTAACTTGTTTGTCAGTCAAGATAAGAAGATTTGATATTACACATTTATATCTAAAGACATCTTTTGTTACTCACTTACCTTTAAGGATACTCTTGTTGGGTCCAATTTAAAATATGGTAGCACAAATAAATCTTCCCACTGTTTCCTTCAATGGTTAAAGCTCTCTAGCATTTTCACAATATGAGGCTATTCCTATGACAGCCCTTAGAGTGTTCCTTCTTACATTTGAGATTATACTATTACTCTTATTGAGCACATAAAGAACATATCAAACTTATGTAATATACATAATATCACTCAAGAGGATGTAGCTACTAGGTTGTTAGTAATCTCCTTCAAAATTAAGGTTCTTGATTGGTATGGGAATTTGACCCCTAATTATATTAACTCATGGGATCACTTGTGTGAGATTTTGATGAAGAGATTTTAAGATAAGAGTTATCACTTTTCATTGAATGAGTAACTAACCACCATTAACAGGTTCCCTCAAGAAGTCATAAAATAATTTAACACTAGATTTTAGAAAAAATGGGATAGAATCCCAATCTTGGTAAGGCTTACTGCACATCATTCATTTCTCTCATTGACAATTAAAGGACCCTCACCAAATACTTTAGCTTTCACCATTATCTTTTTTAGAAAATAGAAGGATACAAAAATATTAATGGAATCATTAGGTCCTAGAGTTTGAGTCATATGTCAAGGCTTTTAATAGTGATATATCCATGATGATATAATCCATGGGAGGGGATACACTACCTAATGCCTATCAAATTAATTTTAAATCCAAGAATTGCCTTATATAGGATGGGAAGATATCTCAAAGACCCATTGTGTCATTATTCTGAGATGTATAATCCCCTATGCCCATTATTGTTCCCATTCCTAAAACTAAGCATAAACAAGTTACCCCTAACCAACCAAGCAATTCAAATGAGGTAGATGTGATAAAGGCTCTTAGAGAAGAGATCTAAACTCTCAACAGGTAATAACAATAATAGAAATGGAGATCTCACCAAGGTTCCTATCAACCAAATCAGCCCTATCAGTATTATCAAGCTAATAGACCATATTTTCAAGGCCATTCTCAAGGTAAAGGGCAGATAACTCAAGCAAGACCATATAATAGTCAAAATCCAAATGTTCCCTCTACCTCAAAAGTGATATTACCTATCCAAAACAATTTTATGTAAGATAATGAAGATCAACTTCCATGGGACCATCCTCATAATCAATCTAATTATGCAAATTAGACATTTAATCAAGATTTTATGGCACAATGGGGAACAATGCCTGCTATGACTCAAATTAAGGTACCTAATGAAAGAGAAAGAAATGGATGGAATAATCAATCATAAGTCACTTTGGTTAACTATATTCAAAAATATTCATGTGCAGGGAACTATCAAGTGCACCTAAATAAGGACTCAAATCCTATAGCTATAAACACAAGGTCAAAGAGAAGAGCATTTAAGGAGACACAAGAGATAAGTAAAGGTCCAAATATGAACTCTCAAACATATAAAATGGTAGGTGTATCCAATACAGTCCTTAATACTTAGGAAAATTAGATATTTGAGAATGTTCAAGGTTCCTTCATGCATCAAAATTCACAAGCTTTAGGCAACACTATGACTCCTAGTGGACAATCTAAGGTTAGTAATTCTTTCACAAACATTGTATAACATATGAAAAGGGTCCATGTAAACATACCATTATGGGATATATTGTCAATCCCTGGAAAAAGTGACCTACTCCAAAAAGAATTGTCCAAATTTAATACCTCTTCAAGACAAGCTAGTCAAAAGGGGTAGTTTTAGAAAATGAATTGAAGTCTAATGATGGGTAGCTAATTAAAACTGAGAAATCAGATAAACCTCCTCTTTTATACATCTCTATAATAATTAGAGATTCATTGGTTTATAACTACCTTGTTGATAGTGGATCAAGTAGCTCAGTCATGCCAAAATAGGTAGTTGATAAGTTAAACTTGAAATATGAACCAAACTCCAAAGGTGTGTTGCAATTGTATGGATCAGTAATTAAAATAGTTGGCATCATCAAATTTTTATAAATTACTCTTCATGTTTGTCCTACTTTCACCATTTCACAAGATGTTTTGGTTGTGGATGTACCTCCCCATTTTAATCTATGTTTTTCAAGGGACTTTGCTGCTAAGATTGGGGGGTACTTGACTTCACACTGGTCCTATATGCCATTTAGGACTAGATATGAAGCTAAGGTTTCAATCAAGTTTGAACCTCTAGATAAGTTTCATGTAGAACCTTATATACCAAATACATCTACCGTGAATTGCACTATCATTGATGAGGGAGACCATCTTATTGACCAAGAACTAATTATACTCCTTAATGACATACCTGATCTTTTTCTAGATGAATGGGGTACTGAAAATCTTGATTTTGATCCTTTAAAACACATTGAAGATACTAGCCTTAAGGTATATTGTATTCATGAATAGGGAGATGGCATACCAACCCTTTCAAATCATAATGGGAATGAAGAAACAATGTGGTAATTTTTCTTTGATGGTTAAACGATCAAAAATGGAGTAGGGGCAAGTATAATGCTTGTTTCTCCTTCTAAGGACAAGTACTTTTCTTATATTAAGTTCCAATTTGGATACTCTTGCAACATAAAAAAATATGAAGGAATTGTTCATGGCTTGTAATGGGAAAAGAAGATAGGTATACGACAGATATAAGCCTATGGTGATAGTAAACTAGTAGTACAATAGGTTAGAGGATTAAATAATATAAAGAATCTATTGTTTAAGGCATACGAGCATAGGATTTGGGACCTTATTGAATAATTTGAGGCCTTCAAATTGCAAACAATCCCAAGAGAAAATAATCAACATGTTGATAGGTTAGCAACCAGTAGGGATTCATTATGAAATTCCAAATGATGTCAAAAGTGAGAAATATCAACCACATTTCTAAGTGTTGGTAAGGCCATCTATCTCGAACAACAATTCAAGTTGGCAAGTTTTTGATAATGATAAATAGATTAAATGTTTTCTATGTGAGGAAGTTGAGTTCTTCTCAACAAATTAGGATAAGTTTCAACAACAACATGGTGACCAAATAATGCAACTACAGTCCAAAAAACTCACTAAAGGATTGGTGACCCTTGAAATCATTTTAATGAAGAAGATCATATGATAAAATAGAAGGTAGGTACATCTTCAAAGGAGGAGCATTTTGAAAGAGTTTTCATCATCAAAGACAAACTCCTCAAGCTAGGAATGTTATGTACCAAGGCTGATAAGGTTGCTTTTGTTTAGTTGTGTAAATAATTTTTAGATGTCTTTCCATGGTAGTATGGTGACCTTAAAGGTTTTGACCCTAGACTATCCCAACACACCATGGAGTTGGACCCAAGTGCAAAACTAGTGAGATAATACAAAGACTTATAAATTCTAAGGATAAAAGCTTGATGAAGAAAGAGTTGATCAAGTTGATTTAATCTAACATCATTTTCACTATCAAGCACTCTTAATGGGTTGATAATTTAGTCCCTATGAGGAAGAAGAGTGAGGAAATCAAGTTATGTGTAGATTTAATGGATCTAAATAAGGTGTCAATGAAGGACCATCATCTTATACCTTCAATGGATCAAATACTTTAAATGGTTACAAGCCCTGAATATTTCTCCCTCTGGGATAGATATTTCACTTATAACCAAGTCTTGGTGAAAGAAGAGGACCAATACAAAACTACCTTTACAACCAAATGGGGCACATATGCCTATAATAAGATGACTTTTAGTCTATCTAATGTAGGGGCTACTTTTCAAAAGACTATAGACATGGCCTTCCAAGGTTTGATCAATAAGATGGTACTAGTATACCTTGATGACATTACTATTTTTTAAAAGAATGATAGTGATCACTTAGCTACCTAAGACTAATTTTTGAAAGGTTCAGGCAATTTGGGATATCTTTGAACCCCAAAAAATTTGTTTTTGCAGTCTATGAGGGTAAGTTATTAGGACACATTATCTCTAAGGAAGGGCTAGCCATAGACCCTAAAAGGGTGAAATCCATTTTGGATTTGTCTCTACCATTACATAAGAAGGGAATCCATATTTTTATTGGGAAAATAAAATTCATTAGAAGGTTTATACCTAGTTTTACCAACCTTGTAAAATTTTTGACAGTTATGTTAAAGATGCATCAAACATTCAGTTGAACTAAAGAAGGGAGGATCAATTTTGAGCTATAAATCAAGCCATAACACAAGCACCTACTTTGATTAACCCCACTCAAGTATAGGTCATAAGTGGATACACACAACTAATAATTAATTTACAAGGTAGGTAGAGGTAGTAGCTCTTAAGGAGGCTAATGAAAAATCAGTCCTTTATTTCTATGAGAGTATAGTGACTAGGTTTGGAACACTATCAACCATCATATTTGATTATGCATTAGCATTTTTTGGTGCAAATACAAGTGAGTGGGATAATGAACATGTCATATACCTAATTATCTATTCTAATTACTACCTTGAAGGGAATGGGATCACATAGTCTAAAAATAAAAACTTGATGAAGATCATTAAGAGGATAGTTGATTATAATCAAAGGACTTGGAATACAAAGTTTAAAACATCCTTATGGGTTGATAAATTTATAACTAAGAGGGTCGTATGTAACTCACCATACATTATTGTGTATGGAAGAGAGGAAAAATTACCTGTTTCTCTTAAGCTACCAGCCTTGAAATTAGCACATCAACTAGAACTAATGGAAAATTATCCTATGGAGATGAGTATGGCATAATTGATGGAACTAGAGGAGAAAAGGGATGAAGCCATGCATACCTTGGAGTAATACCGAGCCCAAATGAATAAATCCTTTCATAAGAGATATAAAGAAAGAAATTTCTAAGAGGGTGATCTTGTTTTGAAGTGGGATGAAGACAGAGCCAAGCCAGGTAAACATACAAAGTTTGACACATTTTGGAGTGGGTCCTATGTGATCATTCGCTGCAAAGAGCACAATGCCTTCAAGTTATCAAGAATAAATTGAGAATAATTAAGTATCCTAATAAATGGGATACACTTAAATCCTTATTACTGAGGTTAGTTTTCCATTTTTCACATAGTTGTGTGGTGTGTTTGTTTTTAATAAGTGCCTAGCATAGTGTGTTATGTGAGCTTGTTGTTGTGTCATTTTCCATAAATGTCTTTGTCATATTGTGATTTATCCTTTTGTTGTGTAGTTTGGTGTGAGTTTGAGTCTTTATAAGGTGTATCGTTTTTCATATTCCATTTTTAATCATGACTCCATATCCCAATGAATGCACTAGGTTACTAATATATGTGCTTAGAAAGCAAACATCCCTAGGAGGTCGCTAAAGATGTTAGCCAAATTTTGGCTACCATTAGAGGGGCTTACAACAAACTTTGCCAATCAATCCTTCACCTTGATTGACCATCTTAAAATCTCATTGTAAGTCATGTTTATCATAGTTTAAGGTATGTTTAACAAGTTTAAGGTAAATGTCTTTCTAAAATCATACTTGTTTAGTCATATATGTGCTAGTCAAAAGGGTTCAAAGAGTGTCAAATGTGTACAGGTATTTATCATGTCATGTAACTCATGTTAACATCATTTTATATTCCCCATGGTCTATACAAGTGTCTTAAATGAAGTCAAATATCATTTATAACATTACAAGTCATTATGAAAAGATTTCTTGGCCATTTATAATGTCTAAGGAAGAATATTATAAGAGAATGATAGGTTTGTAGAAGAGGAAAGTGATGACACATCACCCCAAGTCTATATGGGTATGAAAGAGCTCTAGGGATGCTTATCACATCAATTTAATCAAGTTCAAAGCTGAAGATGGTAGTTTTAATGCTAAAAGAGGAGCTTTCAAGGGGTGGTTGCAGGATTGCAGAGCAAAGATCATTTCCAAGAATTTTCAAAGATTCTTCCATCCTCCATAAGGCAAATTCATTCATTTGAAGGAGTCATAAACCCAAACATATCAAAAACCTACTCAATCTCTCTATCACTCGTCTTGGAAGTTTCATAAGGCTCATCAGTTTTCACTTGGTATAGGAAAGAGAGAGAAAGTTGGAAGCTCAAATCTTGGGCATAGTAGGGGACCCTAAATACCTTCAATTTTATGTCATTATTCATCTGATTCATCTCCACAACTTTATGAATAATCACTATAAAGTTAAGGGATCAAAATGCACTATCAAACCCTATAGGGTCAGTTTTGGATTCTTCAAGGGAAATTGTGAACTCATTGTTGAAGGAGTGAGATTGCATAAGTTCCTAAAGATCCCTATCAGTATTTTAAAACCATATTCATGTTTGTACAAGTCATAAATGAGTAACATCCTTCAAGAAGGGTGGAGTTGTAGGTTTACATTGCAGAGTTTTGAGTTCTCCAAGAGGTTTGATGTGCAAAAGTGTTTGTGATGGATTTTTAAAATGACTTTATACCTCTTCCATCTTTTACAGGGTCTCCAATAAGTCTTACAACTCCCACTAAGTTCAACTTTTAGATGTAATAAATGCCCTATTTTTGCATGTTTTTAATGTAAACTCAAGGTGCAGAGATAGGTGAACAAATGGAAACCATTAGGTAAGGTGTATTAAGATGTTTCCCAAGCTTTCAATCTTCAAAATCTTCTCAGTTACCCATGAAATGGCTCCTACAAGTTTGTATCAATAAGGTAGTCTAGAATGTGCTAGTGGGAAAGTGACATGGCCACCTAGAAGGTTAAGAACATTAAGGTTTGAGTTCCTTCAAGTCTACATAATAGACTAAAATGTAATAGATACTTATACACATGTCCCTAATTCCTATAGAAAGGACCTTTAAATCATTCATGGCCATCCAAATGGCAAGTGTCAAGCAACTAAGCCTAGATGTTCAATAGGCCTGCATGACCAACGAAGAAGGTTCTTCATGATGAAGAAGCAAGAATAGTAAGATGTCAAGAAGTGCATTCAAGGAGTATATTAAGGTGTCAAGAAAATGGATAGGCCCCAAAGATAGTTTCAAATATGATGAGCCTTAAAGAAGGTGAAGAGTCTCTTCACCAACTTATGTTAAAATAGCTCCTACAAGATGGACACATGCTCAAGGGAGATCATTGGGTAGTTTCTTATTTCATTTTTTGAGTATAACTGAATGATAGACTATCTGACAGTCATCATTAGATCTTCCCACATCCATCTCTTCCTCCTTTCTTCCTCATTCTATATATTTGGTCCTTTTGGCATTGTAAACATCCACAAAAAAATGATATGGTGAAGCCCTATTGAATTGATACTTGTTTTACCTCTAAAATAAGATTTCAAACTAATTTTGGTCTCTTCATATCTTGCATTCAGTGTTTGATATGGTTTTATTGTTTACTGATAAGTGATATATGGTTTCCTTGCATTCATCAATTTCTTTCATGGCTTTGTGTGAGTAATTTGCCTTCTAGCAGGTCATATGATGTGTATCTAGTAGATTTGTAAAGTTTTAAGTGTGAGAAAGGTTATTAGTGTCTATTACCAGGCCTTTTAATCTTTCACCTTGAAGACTACATTGCATCTTACCTTCATATTGAAGCACTATTGTTAGAGGGGTTGGCTTTGTGTGTTAAAACTAGTCTTGTAGTTGTTTTTATAGTGTAAGTGTAAACAATTAGTGGAGTTAACTTTGGTGCATCACCTCCATACTCTCCCTTTTGTTTTAGTTCTCTTATACTCCTTTTCCTCTCAAACAAATAGGTTAGTGATTATATTTAGGTGTTGTACATGGGAACTAGCCCATACTCTAGAGATTCACCTCTTCAAACAGGTTACCCACACCTAGAGGTGATTCCATGTTATCTCAAATTAAGGATTGAGCGACTTTCTCTAGGGTGCAAGTTTGGGTGATAACATCACCTTTTGACATATATGATCTCAATACAATAATTTTGATATTTATTTTATATTAAACTAGAATAATATTTTATATACTCTTATAAATTACAAATTTTTATCTCGTATAAATATTTTCCATAAATTCATATTTGTTTATGATTTTAACTTGAATACACACTTTCTTAACTTTCATAAAAATCTATTTTGTTAGTTAAGTTATTTCACTTGGTATTTCTCATCTTTCGTTGTGAACATTTTTTATGTAGTTAATTTTAGTTTCATATGAAATATTCTTTTAAGATTCTTAACATGATTTTGTCAAAAATATATTTGAATCTCTTGGTTTTGGGAAGAATTTTATTATAAGTAATATAATGAATCCTCAAATAATTTGTCCAAGATATTACTCTAACTTGATAAAATTTAAATTTGGAATACCCAAATATTATACAATGTAGGAATTCATGATACATTTTATAAAATATCTCTAACAGATCTAATGTAAAGGACAATATATTTTGATGTTAATATAATATCATCATATATAATTTCCAAGGCACTTAAAATATATATGTTCGTTTAATTTGTCTTTATTAATAGCGACATGGTGTATCTAAATCATTGAAAAATCCATATAATCAAACAAAGAATTTATCTACCTTGACATTATTATTGATTTCAAACAAATGAACATTGGAGAAAAAAATTATTTATATTTATTAAAATTTAATTTTAGTTATATTAAATTATATTTTCCTAATTTTAAATATATCAAGAAAAAATATAATATAATTTATTTAAACTTAGCTTTTAGGTTATAAATATATATTCTAGGAAAATGAGAGTTGCTTGTAAGTGAATGATGACTTTAATATTAACATAATCTCACTATATTAATAATGATATGTTGTAAAATGTGTTTAGTGTGTATTAGGGAAAAACTCGTTTTATAACCAAAATTTACTCTTTTAAATATGTGATCCTCGTGGTTAGTGTAAAACAAAGGATTAAGGACCATAAGATATTGAACTATTCAGTTTCTTTGTTAGTTGACATAGTGAAACTGAGGATAATTATGTGTGTGATTATATTGCTTATGGAAGAAATTTACATGGCCCCATTTCTTTGAATATATGCAATTTTTAGAGGATGGTAAAAATAGAAAATGGAGATAGTCTTCCCTATGCACTTGGGGAAGAAATAAGCAAGATCATACATGTGAAATGTAGAGAAGAATGCATATGCATAGATAAGATACAATTCTAAAAATATGGAAATGGAGTCCAATGGAAGCCACCAAAAATATCCTCTCAATTATTTTCATTGGGAAAAGCTTCGAGCTCCGACCATGTTAAATCTTTATCCACATTTGCTGCAATATTTTTTCACATCCCTTCTTGGGTACGAAAATACTTGTGGCACATTACGAGTTGGAAGCTATATCAGATATTTCAATGGACGCATAGGGAAATTAATTACAAGGCACTCTACAGCTTCCTCAAGCTTTGAATGGAAGCTTTCGTTAGGCACTTGATCTCTCCTTCCGTAATAATATTGGTCAAATATCTTCACAAATATGCCCCATGTTGACTTCTTCATACATCCAATAAACATGAGGGGCATATTTGATAGAAAATAACATATAAAATTTTCCCAAATGCTCCAAGTAATACTATGAAATGGGCCTGGAACTTATCCTTTTAAGTTGCCATGAATTCGAGATAATGGCCATGTCATTCATAATAATATTTAAAAAATATAACTAATGGATAATACGTGTTTAGGACTGTTTTTTAAAGTAGATATAATAAAATGGTCAATTTATTAATAGTGTATGATAAAATTTAATAATTGTTAGGTTGTGGAGCTAAAAGCTTCACCAAGATGCAAACAGGAGGAGTTACAGAGGTTGCAGAGGTTGCAGAGAGTTACAAAATGAGTTGCAGGGCAACCGACGTCGGTCTGATCAATCGACGTCGGTCAGATAGCAATGCAAAAGCAATCAACGTCGGTTACAAGTCAATCGACATCGGTCAGGAGGAGCCAACGTCGGCAACCTGTGTGTGTGAACATGCAGTTTGCATGTCGATTCCGAAGAGTCTATTTTTGGACTGTTAGTTTGCATGTTAAAAGATAATTATAGTCTTAGAGTTGTGAGTCTAATTATTGTAATTAAGATAGTCTAATTATTGTATGCATGAGATCTATATAATAGACTCATGGGCTGTACTGTATATTAGTGCTAGAGAGTAAGAGAGCTAAATAAGCTCCTTCAGAGAGAAGAGAGCAATGGTGTGTTCCTCCTAGTGCCACAGTACCAAGTATGGGTGCTGGTTTGGAGAATCAGAAGGGTTCTTCGTATATGTATGATCTTGGTCAGTAGGTGTGCAGGACCACATTTGGAGATCTACAATGGTGAGTAAGGTCTGGTGATTTGCAGGTGGCAGCAGAGAGCAAGAGATCTACTTAGAGTACGGATGTGTACTTGGTGTACTGGCAGCGTTGTTACTGACTAGTGGAGGTGAACAACAACTCTATATTTGGGTTGTGTGTTGGGACCGAGAGAGAGAGGGAAGAAGGTCTTGAGGTGTGGCAAGCCTTTGAGGTGGAAGAAAAAGTGACATCTTCTTTATTGTATTTTCTTATGAGTATTATTAATACAAGATTGTGTATTGTCTCTCATAACCTGTGTTGTTTTATATTTCTAGTTACTTATCATTCTGGTTAAATTCTGTGTTTAGTTGATAATACAAGAGGTAATCATATATGCTTTAATTTGTGGAACAAGATCCTAACAAGTGGTATCAGAGTAGGTTAACTAAGTTGACCAGGTTGGTACCAACTTGATAGTTGGTATTAGAGCTTTAGGTTGGGTTGACTAACAGGTAGTTTAAGATCTGGTTAGTGTTTGTTGATTACAGATCACTCTCAGGGGTTTCAAATTGAGTGGGAGTATAACAATGGTAGAAAAAAGTAAGCTACGAATGGAAAAACTGAATAGTACAAATGGTCTGATTGATGGAAAGAAAGAGTAGGTAAAGGAAGATTGTTGGTCGGTAGAAGATCAGCGTGTAGAAGCAGACGTTGCAGGTGATGTTGCACAGGTTGCTCTGGATAAAGTAGAATCTTTGTTTACAAATTCTTTTGCCTCTTTCCATGCAGCTTGAAATAGAGCATATTTTCATGGCTATGTCTTTGAAGACTTTGGAGAGATTTATTTAGGGATTGGTGAGGCTTGTCAGATTGTTGGCAAAGAGAAAGTGAAGCTAAAAATGCAGACGGATAACACACAGATGTTGAAGGAGGTCATGCAGGTACCAGTCGAAAATGAGTCTAATTTCTTCAAAAAAGTTAGATGATGGGAGATGCACAGTAACTCTCACAGCAGATGCACTTGAATTAGATGGTGGTAAGAAAGTAGGTATCCTTTATCTATCTACTTATATTACTGATTCACCTTCTGTTGTAGAGATGTGGCTTTGTAGGCTTGGTCACATATGTAGGAGGGGAATGCATGTTCTTAAGCGAAAGACAGATATCTTTGATAAACTTAAGAACTGGAAGGCCTTGGTGTTCATGGAGGAGATGATAGACAGAGATCAGCTGAGGAGACTGAATTATTCTGAGTATGGCTATATTGATTTGAACAGGGTTTTGATCCATGGAGAGCTCGCAGGTAAAAAGTCATCACTCACAGGCGAACACAGGTACCGACGTCAGTCAGACAGTAACCAACGTCGACAATAGGAAGACCGACGTCAGTCATACAGGAACCGACGTCAGCAGAAGGGATACTGGCGTCAGTGAGGGAAATGACGTCGACAGTCAGGGTCAGTGCAAAGAACCAACATCGATCGGTTGCAGACTAGGAGATGGCTGAGATCGGTCACTGGAACAAATGTTGGGCGGACAGCAAACTGTCAAAAAGTCTCAAATGCCCATATGGAGGTCAGAAAGGGTAAGTGAACCTCATATTCGTTGTTCACCTTCTTTATATTGCTTACTCATGGTCAAGAACTAAGAAGATGTGAAGAGGCAATGCAGGTAGAAATCAGAAACAGTGGGAGCTTGGCATGGATGAGGAGTGTGAGTCCTTGGAGAAGAACCAAACAGGCATTTGTTGGTGGAGTTGTCAGCTAGAAGAAATCACTGAAAGACGAATGGATTCCCAAGTTAAAGAAGAGAGTGGATGGATACGTGAGACGGAAGGCCAAGGTATATGGTCTTGAAGAAACTGCAAGATAATGGTACAGGATTTGACAGGTGGATGACAAAGCAGGGCTTCAGTCAATGTCAGTGTAACCATTGTGTTTGTCTTCCAAGTGGATGATGAGTCGTGACATTATCTAGTTACTGTATGTGGGTGATTTGCTAGCAAGTTTGTATATACAGGCTTTTGTTGAGCTAAGGGTAAGGTTAGTTCAAAGGTATGTCATGAAAAATTTGGAGCAGTGAAATTCTTTGGCATAAGAGACATAGAAGATCACAAGTTGATCTCCAGTGGGAGCTGATGTGAAGACGGTGTTGGTGAGGTTCAAGATGCAGGATGCAGAATCGGTAAGCACACCAAAGGTTGGATAGTTCAAGCTTAGCTTAGAATAGGGTTCGAAATCACATAAGGTCTAGTGTAGGCCTGAGTTTTCCCAAGCAGTGGGGGTTGTCAGAGAGTTTGGAGCCAATTCGGAGAAGGAGTACTGGAGGGCAGTTCAATGGATTCTCAGGTATTTGAGAGGGACCACCAGCGGGGATTCATGTTATGCAGGGTCAAGGCCTTCACTACATGGATATGTAGGTTCGGATGTGGCAGGTTACTTGGATGACAGGTG
Source organism: Torreya grandis (assembly GCA_037957365.1). NCBI lineage: Eukaryota > Viridiplantae > Streptophyta > Pinopsida > Cupressales > Taxaceae > Torreya > Torreya grandis. The sequence goes on from JARHVA010004190.1 coordinate 756,952, forward strand.
TAGCATCACAAGTTGTGTGGTGGTTGGTCTTCAAGATTGATCTTGAAGAGGGATACAAGCCAGAGAATGAATTAGATGGTATACAGGTACAGGTATAGGTGCAGTTGTTTATCTCCAAGTGAGAGATTGTTAGGTTGTGGAGCTAAAAGCTTCACCAAGATGCAAATAGGAGGAGTTACGAAGGTTGTGAAGGTTGCAGAGAGTTGCAGAATGAGTTGCAGGGCAACCGACGTTGGTCTGATCAACCGACGTCAGTCAGATAGCAGTGCAGAAAAAATCGACGTCGATTACAAGTCGGCTGACATCAGTCAGAAGGAGCCGATGTCAGCAACCTGTGTATGTGAACATGCAGTTTGCATGTGGATTTCAGAGAGTCTATTTTTGGACTGTTAGTTTACATGTTAAAGGCTAATTATAGTCTTAGAGTTGCGAGTCTAATTATTGTAATTAAGATAGTCTAATTATTATATGCATGAGATCTATATAATAGACTCATGGGTTGTATTGAATATTAGTGCTAGAGAGTAAGAGAGCTAAATAAGCTCTTTCAGAGAGAAGAGAGCAATGGTGTGTTCCTCCTAGTGTCACAGTACCAAGTGTGGGTGCTGGTTTGGAGAATCAGAAGGGTTCTTCGTATATGTATGATCTTAGTCAGCAGGTGTGCAAGACCACGTTTGGAGATCTACAATGGTGAGTAAGGTCTGGTGATTTGCAGGTGGCAGCAGAGAGCAGGAGATCTACTTGGAGTACAGATGTGTACTTGGTATATTGGTAGCGTTGTTACTGACTGGTAGAAGTGAACAACAACTCTATATTTGGGTTGTGTGTTGGGACCGAGAGAGAGAGGTAAGAAGGTCTTGAAGTGTGGCAAGCCTTTGAGGTGGAAGAAGTGGCATCTTCTTTATTGTATTTTCTTCTAAGTATTATTAATACAAGATTGTGTATTGTCTCTCATAACCTGTGTTGTTTCATATTTCTAGTTACTTATCATTCTAGTTAAATTTCGTGTTTAGTTGCTAATACAAGAGGTAATCATATATGCTCTAATTGGTGGAGCAAGATCCTGACAATAATTAAACATCTTACCATTTTCATTTAGCAATGCCCGTCAAATGTATGTTATTTGTTGTAGACATAATAGTGACACAACATTAATAATTTAATATTTGAATGACAAATGTAAAATTTGTTTAATTTGTAAATTTAGTCTTGCATAACTCTTAGAGGTATGGAGATATATTCATTATATAAAATGGATAATTAGAGTGTTAATAATTTATAGATATTTTATTTATGATAATAATAATTTTTAAAATTATTTAGACTCTTCAAAGTTTATATATTTATTTTAATGAGAAATATTAAACATGTTGTAAAATCCTTTTTACTTCACATATTTTTACAAAATGTTATCAAACATTTATCTTTGAATAATTATTAATACTATAATGTTTTCACATCTTTATTTTACAGAAAGATAATATGTATCTTGTGAATGGTTATAATGAAGTGGTTATACCTTTTTATTTTCACAACTAATTTAATTAGTTTATGTATAAATTTATATTTTTTTGTATAATATAGATTTTGAATAATTTGATGTAATTAAATAATAAATATATCAATGTGAGCCACTAATTTAACCCCACCAATATTAATTTTCTAATAAAAACAAGCTTAAAAAAGTAAAGTTAAATATACATTTAAAGGCTTGTTGATTTTTGTGGACATTTCCATATTTCATTAACAATTCATGGATGATAATTTTATTTTGGGAAAAGCTTCGTTTGAGGAAGATAAAGTAATCAGAAATATTATTTTGGATTATGCAATTTTTTTTGATAATACTTTTCTTTCTCAACACTCAAGCTTCTAAACAATAAAGAGTTTATCCCATCATAAAAAGTCAAACATGGGCCTTACCAGCTACTTATTTCAATATACTATAGATACTTAGTTTTGTTCACTTTCATACCTAAATCGGTGTTTAGTTTAATTTTTAGAAAATGACACATTTTAAGTTTAGAAATCACTTAGATTGCCCAATTTCATCTGCTTAAGGGATTTAATTGCCCAAAAATATGAGGATGCTAGCTTATTTTGTGTATTATAATCCTAATCAAATTACAACCTAGTAATTTGACACTTTTGACATGTCAAGATATTAATCTATAACATTTTAAACAATTGTCAAAAGCCAAAAAGCACTAAGCAAAACTAATTATATTGTAAATCCTAATTAACTTGTCTAAACAAAAATTTGAAATCAAATTAGTAAATTTTATATACTAGAAATGATTTTTTGGCCAAATATGAAGTCAAAAGTCAAATGAGCTAATAAAATGATTTATTATATCATAAATATTCAAAAATCTGACTCACACCTCAAAAATATCTAAAGTGAGTTGTCATGCCTCACAAATACTTAAAACTCAAGTGTCAAGATTTCATGAGTGCCTTAACCCCATCCAAAGTTAGACTGACTCAACCTGAGTTAATTTATACTCAATCTAAGTTGGAATTTAACCTAACATATATAAGGTTAGAGTTAGTTCTTTGAGCTATAGATACAAGTGCCCACACTATTATTTAACAAGCTTTTGTGTGTAAGATTATTTTGTTAGAATACTTTTCTGAAGCCTTTGAGAGTAGTGTTATAATTCCCAATTTATGTCAAGCTTCACACCAAGCCACAAGTGACTATTAAAGAGATGCTACCACAATGGAAGATCATTTCTAAAAGACTACAATCATTATATGCCAAGCACAAACATCCTTATGCCAACAAATAAGCATCAAATGTGATAAAGGAGGTAAGAAAATTATATTGTCTTCATATCTATTTTGTGTTCTTGATTATTATGTTATGATCGCCCTAGTTCTTAGGCAAGAGAGTTTAGTCTTAGTGAATTTTTATGCTTGATATTTTCTCATTTGAACGAACAAGAGACTAATCTACATATTGTTTACTCTTCAAACTCCTAAGGTACAAAATGGCATGCCCGATGGGACTAAGCATCCCATATAGCCAAGGAGATTGATATGGTAGCTTTAGTTTTTCTAATGGATACATTTAAATCTTCAAGTTTTGAGTTTTAGCTTTGAATTTTACTTCTTTTTTAACGAGGTTGTAGGAATCAATGACGATTGTTTAAATGGATGTCGACTATGGGAATCGACCACAATCTTTACATCAGAAATAAAGCAAGGTAGAAACATGGCTTAAATTGATTTTTATTCATTTTGAGTTTAATGATAAGTTTGTTGTATGTGTAACCTTTCTTCTTATAGAGCCATGATAAATTTGGGTTTTAAACTTGTTTATTAACCATTTTCTTTCGAAACAGAGTTTTTTTATGTGTTTGTGTGTAACGTTGACAATCTGACTGAATCAATGTCAATTTCAAGAATTAACATTGATCTATATGTATTCGGTAATCATTTTCTCTGAGACAAAAATAAAAACCTAATAGCTCAAATCAAATTGTTGTTTACTCACTTGCTTTTGGTCTTCTAAGCAAGTAAACCCCCCTAACATTTTGTAGAACCTGAGGTGGAGAGGAAAAGTTTAAGCATTGTTAGAATCTCACATCCATTTTTGGTGCTTAAAATCTACTTATTTGTATTTGACTTCTAGTTGTTTTTGAAAAAAATTACAAGTGAAAACAAGGCCAAGGGGCCAAAATTTCAATCACACTTCAAATTTGGTGCTATTAAAAGGAACACACATCTTAGTTAGAGATCTTAAGAGATTTTTTATTTTATTCTTGTTTTTATTATTAGCTAAATTTTAAAGTTCATTAGACCAGTTCTTTGTTTGTATAAAATCACAAGCTATTACATGTATACTCTCCCCTTGTCCCCTTTAGGAAACTCGAGTGACCAAAAGCGCTTAGTTTATTGCCTTTGTTTAAAAAATTATGTCGTAAATAATGTTGTGTACGCTCTCCCCAAGCTCCAAGTGACTTGGGTGACCTGAAAATGACCTCTAAAGTCCTTCCTTCTTCATTTATTTCTATTTTATGCATTTGGCTTTTAGGCAGGAGTTCATCACCTCCTCATGAGTTCTTTAGAAGTACGTTGACCTGGGGTTTCATCTCCCAACATCATACCAACCCCACTCCATGGTGGGGTGTACAACTTGGGAAAACCATTGAATGGAATAGTGGTAAGCAATTAGCCTGACCATCCCAATAGGTACTCAAGCCATACAAGAGGTAAACATTAGACTCCACTAAGAATCACACGATTGGAGTCACTATACAAAGGAATAAACCCTTGCATATTAAGCTAGGTGGTTTGGATTCAATTGATGTGATCATGTCCTTGTGTTAGCCACACTTGGGACCATCTAGTACATTCAAAATTTATATATTTTATTTAAAACTCCACTTACCACAAAATTTATTTCTAAATGCCAAGTGATCCTCACTCTAAGTTTGTGATATGTATCAATGCATTAGAGATAGAGGGGACGTAAAAAATCTACCTATACTTGTACTTTAATTTTTGGATTAACACATAATTCCTCACAAGCATTGGTATATCAGTGGAGTCTTCAGCAAAATCTACACACACCCATGTCAGTTATAGGGAATATGATGAGCCATTTGTGTTATTTTTATTTTTCTTTGATTTACATGTATGTTTCTAGACTAAAACTATTTGCTTGTGGTGTTGCATCAAAATAAGTCCAAAACATTCACATTTTTTTTACACCCCTTTAGCCTAAGAGGTATTACTCTTTCTATTTGTGTCATACTTTTTGCCTTAGAGTGTTGTCTCAAAACCATTTATATGTCTCTTGTTTCAATGGGGAATCACTACTTTACCCATTTCATCTTAAACTTTTGCCTTGGATTTTATATTCCAAAACCATTTACCATGTCATTTATTTAAAGGAGCGTTGTTATGTTGTCAAAGTTATTCCAATCTCTTTTCCCTTTTTAAGCCAAGTTCCAAATTCTTGTTGTATCTCTCTTTTTTTGAGCACACAGTTACACTGCCCATTTTTCTCTAGCCCTTTTACCTTAGAACATTTGAGTCTTTTCGTATTAAATATAAAGCTCAACTTTTTTAAGTGTAAATCCTAAACCAATCAGGTTCACACTAAAGCCTTATCTAATTTGGGCTTAGGTTGTCTACCTTTTATGTTTGGATTGTGTTACTTGGGTTGATTTTTATTTGATCTAAAAGGCCCCTTGTCTAGACCTAGCGATTGTGGTTTTTTTGTACCTTGTTTACAGCATCCCTTTGAGCCAAGTTATTTCCATGTAATTTGTTTGAATTTTGTTGTGCCAGATTTTTAAGTGTCCTAGTTCCATTATTCCAATCATTTTTTTGAGTCAAATTTTGAGACTTAAGTGAGCTAATTATTGAGTGTCATTCGATCCAATCACCTTAATTTAGTTTGATTTTGAGTTCTTGTTCAAGTTTTATATTTCTAAGTCTAGCCTTATTTTTAGTATGATTATAATCGCATTTGGGAAAATTATTGCTATCTTTTGATCCTAGTTTACAATTGTTCTACTTTGTTTAGACACTCTTATGACTGATTATAACTGCCTGTGGCAAATTAGTATTCTAGCCATAAATGATTTTGTTATTTTTTTATAGATTATAACTACCTTTGGAAAAATCAGTGTCATTTTATTAGATCGATCTCGCATTTATTTTGTTGTACCTTTGCCTAGTCTAGTTATTTATGATTTTGTGCTTCTTTTACAGAGCCAAAGGTCCTTTATTTTTAGACCTTAGTTTTTGGTTACCTTTAGACCCTATGTTTATCACATGACTTATCCATAGATCTAAACTTGTTTTGTTTTTTTATATCGATGCTCAGGGTTAAGGGATACCTGTCCCATTCGCTTTTGATCAGAGCTCTAACTAGTCTGGGATACAATTAGGGGCCCAAATCCCCAAGATAATTCCAATTAATAACCACAACTAGCCTGATAATACCATCAACAACCACATCCATCCCAAGAATACCAATGATCAGCCACTACCAGCCCAAGAATACTAACAATCGGGCTCAACTAGCCCAAGAATACTTAATGATCAGCCACATCCAACCTTAGATACCAAATTAAGATTTGAACTTGGGTGGTACTTGAAACAATCAAGTCACTTTACCAACTCAACCACATCTCATCGATATAAAATTTAATCTACATCTAAAGCTTAATGGGGGTGGGCTTGGGTCTGTAATATCCACCAAAGGATCAATAGTTGAATCGCCCTATTGTGATCTATGTGGAACACATGAAGAAGTTTGACCCCTACCTCAAGGTGTCCCTAAGGCCACTTCATAGTGTAGGTAATGTGCAAATGCCCCACTCCACACACCATAGGTAAATCAAGGCGTGAACCTGAAACCTGGGTGACCTAAGTCATTATTCCCATCCACTCAAGTTAACCCTTGGAGGAAACTAAACTTGCTTTATTACACATGTAGCAGGACTCTTTAAAATCCTTGATACAATAATTTTATTACCAATGACCCCTTTATTCAATAATCATGTGAAAATGTTTCTTACAAGATAGATTCTTATCCATCTTAAACCATCTCATACATTAAATAAAGGCATGACCCTTTAGTGAAACATTTGGTAACTGTGACTCCTTATCCAGGACAAGAATCAAAGTAAAGGCAATAATATCTTGCTCAAATTATTCCTAACATTGAACAAAACTAACAACAAGAGTCTTATTATGTTACGACGTCCATGTAAAATAACTATGATCCATACTTATTTGAACATCATTTTTTGGAAACCAAAGATGAAGTAATAGTTAGAGCTATTAAAGTAAGAGCCAGGTTTCTGCCAAACCTGCCACAAGAAAGTTTGAGAAATTTGATTAGAACTCTGACTAATGTGTTTTGAATTCAACCATTCAAACAGGTATATACTAGTTATAGCCAAAATTTGGTCCAAATACCATAACAAGACAACAATACGCTTATAAAAGGAAAAGGTATTGCGAACAAATAAATAGAATAGGTACAACAAGTGTAACAAAACTATCTCAACCTAGATTATAAACTCACTGCAAGGGTTATTTCTAACATGCCACTTATTGGGATAGCTCCATCAATAGGGAAACAAATAGATGCCTCAAGATACACAATTCAAAATTTAGACCTATTTAGCCAGAGCACATTGGTTGGTGATATATATAATTTCCATTTTTAGATAGAAGATAATATTGCTCAAATAGAATACCACACCCAAAATACTACAAATAGCACACAAGTGCAGTCTAATTTAAACCAAAGTGGGTCTAACTTACTACTAATAAATATGTAGTAGGTTCTTTTGAACAATACCATGAATGGATTACAATAGTAGGAAATAGGTATGCCTATTTCCAAAAATCAACAAGCAACCTCCACTCCCCAACCAGCTACATCCTCAAATGTGTAATAGGGGGTAACAAGCTAACAACAAACCAACTTACTACTGTAATAAGTGTAGAACACTACACCGCCTCAATAGGTGACCATGAATGTTCTACCACAACAAGCACAAACTAATATAGCATCTCAATCATAGATGTTGCCTAACCAATAATGTATTCCTATTTATCAAAAAGTGTCAATTGGTTAATAGATACCGAACCCCCAATAGTTGCCAAAATAACAAGGGTTAAACCATCAACAAGTATCACGTTAACACAAGTACCAACCCAACAACAGGTGTTTAGCTAACAACAAGATTCTTACACACAGTAGGTACTAGGTGTTAGGCAACAATTACCTTTCACCTAATAGTATTGCACATGCAACAAGGATCTAATTACCAACACCTTCAATAGTAGGGATCTAATCAGCAATGTGTTCCCTTTATATAATAGGGCTCAACAAATAGGCAACAAGTTCCCTCCTAAACCCAACAATACCAACACATTTGGCAAAGACAAATGCTATTACCATAGCCACAATTTCATATCCAGGGTTATGTAACCAACACAAACCAAAATGTGCCTCAACAACAAAATATTTTGTACCCATAGTATAATCTTAATGTACATGTTTCTATACGATTTTCGCTTTCACATTCAAAGAGAGAATAAGAAACTAGAAGAAATGGTCTAAGGCTTGTATGTACCTGGATGAAGTCGTGCGCACCGTTTATCTAGACAATCGTGAGAACTCCTCTTTGGTTGTGGAGGATGACACATGTGGAAGAAAGAGACTAAAGCACGAAAAGGATTAGATGAGGAGATGGTGGGCTACCAAGCAAAAGCTTGACCCCAGAAGTACAATGAATTCTTTGAGGGATGTCAACCCACTGACTGATAAAAATAATGTATGATAAATGACAGAATGATAAAAAGACTAAAATAATTAAAGACTGAAACGGAAATGGAAGCAAATGCTTACCTGAATGCTACTGTCAGCCTGGTCACAGTCACTGACATCGGTGGTCCTATCGGCGTCGGTTGGTCAAGGTCTGCCGATGTCGGTTAGTCTACCGACGTCAGTGAAGGCAGTGGTCTCTGTTGCCGGCATCGGTCGGGGCAGTAGTCTTTAGACGAGGTCTGGTCGGGTCTTGGACAGGTTTCAGGGCTGTTGATGGGTCTGAGAAGGAGTTTGGCCCTATTTGAATGGTCTGGGAAGGGGTCTGGGTAGAATTGCAGGGACAATGGACAGAGTGTGGTCTGAAAAAGGGGGGCCTGGTAGAGGTCAGGGTGACAGAGAGACAAGAATTTGGGTCTGGTATGTTGTAGCTGATAGTCTGGTCTACGAGGGTGATATTACTTAAAATTAATAACTGAGAACATGATAAAAACATAGACAAGATACTTACATGTGGCTTGCAGAAAGAGTGTTGATGGTGTTGTTGCTTATGCTGTTGATGAAGGCAGAGTCCCTGTTGTTGCTGTAGATGGTGTTTGTTGTATGGAGGACCTGTGAAAGAGAGTGAGAGGTCTGGTGGATACCTGCAGTGAAAGGGTTAGCAGTCGGGCGCCGAGGAGATTGAAAGATTGAAGATTGAAAGATTGAATGAAAGAGGTCTGGATCTGAATTTATGTTCGCATGCAGATTAATGGATATAGAAAACAGTTAAGGGTAACCGACGCCGGCAGAACCGCCGATGTCGGTCGCAGACTGATCGACGTCAGCGGCTGGAAGGCAGACAGAAAGGCTAAAAATAGCCTTCAGTCCATTTTTCCAACTGCCAGGTCAGCGGGTGTTAAAAAATAGTCGTGAGGGGGCTTAAATGGACGCGGGGATGAGGACTAGGTCATAAATGGAATTTAGGTCATTAAGGGATGGAGGAAGGGATCCAAGGAGAGGAACCAAAGGGTGGTGAGGTGGCAAGGGAGAGAGGATTATTAACTTAAAATAAGATAATTATTTCAAATTAATAAGACATAGGTTGGGAGTGGTTAAGAGGACCAAGGGGAAGAGAAGGGGAGGACGACCAAGGGAGTAGACACGATTTTGGTGTCTACATTTGCCCATTTTTGTCTTGTTGGTTGTTCTGTATGAACTGCAAGACAAAAACAGGAGTTGATTGCCCCAGGTATGAGATAAAGTTGATTTTGCCCTGTTGATTGTTCAAGTGAACTACAAGACAAAAACAAGAGGGTTGTTTGCCTCGATTATGGATGAGGTATTCCCCCTCAAAGCAGGAGTCGAGGGAAGGAAACCTGAAATCAGGTGTTGATTTGACAGAGTGGATGAAAAATAGTGAGTGTGAACGCTGTAATAGTCATGATTGTGCGTATACCACTACACGAGATGGTCAGGTCAAAGTGTCGCAGGTCAAGGGTCGAAGAGTGCCAAAATTGAAGTAATCGGGCCCCAGCATTAGTCGTAGCTGATCGGGTTATTCAATCTAAGATGAAGCTCTAATGGTCATCGTAGTCCAGATATCATGGGCTCAAGAAGTGCTCTTGGAAACACGAAAATGTCACAAGTAGTGGGGATCAACCGACCTGCGATCCTATACTTGTGAAGGTCATAAATAGTCTGCGCACAATTTTGCAAACCATTCGTGAGGTAGCATACATGCAAAACAAACCAAAACAACACTTATCTTGGAAGTGGTCGGAGTCGGAGGAGATAGTCATGATCTCCATGGTCATTGGTCGAGGTGGATGGATGGACAAAAGAATGTGGCCGAGCTAACCTCAGAACACTGAGTGTTGTCTGAGTGCTGCCTACATAGCGGCTGTGGTTAGGGCCTCAGATCAATGTAGTTCTCCTTAAAAGGGAGGAAGAGTGTCGAAGTGGTTGATGGTATTAGACGGGGTCAAGGTCATGGTCAAAGGAGAGAATGGTTTGTCCATTAAGGAGATGAACAAACGAGGGTGGTCGAGCTAACCCCAGAAGATGGTCGTGTCATCTGTGTGCTGCCTACATAGCCCCGAGTTTAGGGCCTTAGACCAATGTAGTTCAGACAAAGAGTCAAAGTGGTCGATGATTGGCTGATGATTGATTATGGTCATGGTCAAGGTCATGGTCAAAGGGCGGATAGTTTGTCCATCAGGTAGACCAACAAACGAGGGTGGTCAAGCTAACCTCAAAAGACGGTCGTGTCATCTGAGTGTTGCCTACATAGCCCCAGTCTTAGGGCCTCAGACCAATGTAGTTCAGACAAAGAGTCAAAGTGGTCGATGATTGGCTGATTATTGATTGTGGTCAAGGTCAAGGTCATGGTCAAAAGGCAGATAGTTTGTCCATCAGGTAGATGAACAAACGAGGGTGGTCGAGCTAACCTCAAAAAATGGTCGTGTCATCTGAGTGCTGCCTACATAGCCCCGGTCTTAGGGCCTCAGACCAATGTAGTTCAGACGAAGAGACAAAATGAGTGATGATTGGTCTTGGTCATGATGAATGATGAGGGTAAAAAGATGTTACAGCCTTTTTCAAATAGTGTATTCTGTAACATTAGTTGAGGGGTCTTTCATCCCTAGCAATTTTCCATATTCGTGATGGATGTATGCTAAAAATGAATTGAGGTCTATTTATGTTTCAGCAAGTAATGGTTTATGCTTAACATAAATTGTGTGGTCGATAGTTTCCATGTGTATTGGTGTCCATAGAAACTATGTGAAATGGACTAGGTCATGTTGATGGTCTGAAAATGTTTTGGTTGGTTTGGTTTGGGTTTGGTAGATAATGATTTGGTTGGATGTGTGACCAAGATGTGTCAAAAGTGAAAGGTGAATTGCTCTTTCATTGACAAGGACCAGAATGATGGCATAGGTAAGGGGTTGTTTAGAAACAAAAGACTCGTTTATGCATTGTCTCGTTGACCAGTGGTTGTGTTAGAGAAGCAGTCGAATCACTTGACGTTAAGTGAGCTCGAAATCTCTTGAGTATGTTGGGGTGATAGGATTGATGTGATATGGAAGGGGGAACCCTTTTTGGTAGGAACAACTTTGCCCCTTTTAAAGGTGACCCCGAGAATGACTATAGACAAGTCCATGACTTTAAAGGTTGTCAGTCAGTTTTTTTTTTTTTGTGCAGATTGATCAATGTGGAAAGCCTGCGAGGGGATGTTGTCTTGCTTTGTGGTCATGTCGTGAAGCTGATCGATGCGAGAAGCTTCGGAGATAGTGTTGTATATGTAGCAAAATATAGGCATAGCCATCCTTCGAGGGAGTGGTCTATATTCTGCTTTTTATGTTTTTGATATGACTTTGGCCTAGCTGTCCTTCAAGGGAGCAGTCTAGTAAATACAGCAATGATGATGCAGCTATCCTTCGAGGGAGCAGTCTACATTTATAGTTTATGACCTTGAAATATGCATCCCATTTTGATAGTTATATTTTGTTGATTGAACTTTTGGTCATGGACTTGACTATAGAGGTTTAGAGGGTTTCTCTTTTATTAGGACGAAGCGTTCATGCTTGCCAAAAGGGTTAGGATTGAGGGTTGAAGGAGATAAGAATGACGGTGACAGGGACTGCTCAAGGGATCGAGCTCAAGTTAAATGTCAAGTGAATAATTACTTGACTAACAGTAGACTAGTCAAAGATGCAAGACATAAAGGGGCTCAGGTTTTGACAAAGTTCTGACCCATGATTATGTTATGATGCAAGGTCTGAGTCAAATGAGAGCAAACTTGCCCCATTTGCTTCGTTCCAAATTAGTCACATGTTGATTGATGTTGAAGGAGTTGGTCAATGTTGGGTTGAAGTTTGGGGTCGACGCTGAAGAAGTTGGTTGATGTTTGGTCAAGGTTTGATTGAAGTCGGTTTGAACGTTTGGTCGAAGATAGGTTGAATGTTTGGTCGAGGTCAGGTCGACGGTCTGGTTGAGGTCAGGTTGAATGTTTGGTCGAATATAGGTTGACTGTTTGGTCGAGGTCTGGTCGATGGTCTGGTTGACGTTGAATTGAATGTTTGGTCGAAGATAGGTTGACTATTTGGTCGAGGTCGGGTCGATGGTCTGGTTGAGGTCGGGTTGAATGTTTGGTCGAGGTCGGGTCGATGCTTGGTTGAGGCCTAGTCGAGGTTTTGGATTAAAAGAGTGATTGATATTTGGTCGAGACTGGGTTGAAAGGTTGGTCGAGGCTTGGATGAAGATTGAATTACCCAACGGCTAGGGAGAATGTTTGATAGATTGGTCAAGGTCGGTTGAGGCTTGGTGGTCAGATTGACTGTGTTGATGTCAAATAAGGGGGTTAAAAGTGGCAAAGGGACCATAGTCTGGTGTGGAGATCCCGATTTAGGTGATGAGGTTTGAGAAGCATGGGTCGGTGTTGATGATTTGTCGAAGGGGTGGTCAAGAGGATCCTTGATGAGAAAGAAATCTTTTTTCCGGTGTTGATGAATGACAACTTTAAGAGCGCAACAATGCTCAGTGTCATGTCCCGGAGTGTGGTGATAATGAAAGAATTTAGAGTTGTCGAACCAAGTGTAGGGGAAATCAAGAACAAACACACCTGTTCTGATTCCTCTTTTTAGGATCTTGCTCCTCAAAAAGAGCACAATATGATTACCAAATATAAGCAATTAAATATGCAGAAATAACCAGAAATACAAGTAACTAGAATTCACCAATAGCACAGAATATGAGAGACAATACATTATCTTGTATTAACACTTTACAAAAAAGAATACTACAAAGAGCCGCCACACTCTTCCACCTTACAGAGGTTTCCCACACCTCAAGTGTACAATAATTCTTCTTCACAACACTCTCCTACACAAAAAACAGTCCCAACAACCAACTCACACATACAATTGGTGTTCACCTGTCCAACCAGTCAGTAATAACCCTGCCAGTACACCAAGCACTCTATAGCACTTCAAGTTGATCTCCCATAAACCTGCAACCTGCAATTCAATAGACCAAATTTACATGTAGATCCCCTATGAGCTTACAACAACTTGCAACTCAATGATCTTACAATGGAAGGAACTTTTCCTTTCTATCTCATACATATATAATACATGCCAATGGGTCTATAAATAGATCCATAACTTAAACAATAACTTAGACTCTTAATTTAGACAATTATCTTCGCAGATCAAGACTCTAACTGGTCTTTACATGCAAACTCTTCATTCACTTAACTAACTGTCCGTGCAACGAACAGTTCTAGAACATACAGGCGATTGACGTCGGTCCCTGCTTGCCTGGTTCTGCCGACGTCGATCGACTCTCTGTCATCGCCGGTGGCCTTCTGCACTGGTCACGATCGACATCGGTCCTGATGCCGACGCTGGTGCTCCTGGATCTCAGCAACCTTCTATTCCTACTATTTTCAAAGAGTTGAAGCTTTTAGCTCCACAACCTAATAATCTCCCACTTTGAGATAAACAGCTGCAACCTGTACCTGTACCTGTACTCCGTCTAGTTTGTTCCCTTGGCTTTGTATCTCTCCTCAAGATCACTCTTGAAGACCAACCATCACAAATCCTGTAGTGCAAAATCTGTCATCCAAATTACCTGCCACATCTGCATCTACAACCATGTAGATAAGAACTTGACCCTGCATAGCATGTGCACCTGCTGCTGGTCTCACTGAACTGCCCTTCAGTATTACTTTCTCGGATTGACTCCAAACTTGTGACAACTCCCACTACTTGGAAAAACTCAGGTTTAGTACATACCATGCACTTAACCTCATTATGTGAATCAAGACACCTGTTCTGTGAACTGTCCAACCATTGGCGTGCTAACCGGTCTCACATAATCATCCTGAAACAAAGTCAACAAGACCTTCCATGTCTCTAGAACACACTCATGCCAAAGAATCTTGCTGCTCCCAGATTCTCCATGACACACCCCTGAACTAGCTTTACCTTTAGTTTAGCAATACCTATATATGTAACCCTGCAATAAAGCACATCATACAGAAATAGGATAATGTAGCTAATATTATCCAACCTGGTAAAGAGAAACACAATGATCAAACTTCCATTGCCCTACAGCTAATACAAGACCATATACCTTGATCTTCCATCTCACGTATCAATTTCTGCTCTTCTTCATCCTGAACATCCATTCGTCTCTCAGTGCTTACTTCTAGCTGGCAACTCTACCCAAAACACCTGTTTGGTTCTCCTCCAAGGAATCACATCCTCATCCATGCCAAGCTCCCACTATTTTCTGGATCTACTTGTTTTGCTTTTTTAACAACTTTCTGGTTCTATACCATAAGTGAGCAACAAGTAGTGTAAAGAAGGGAAATGACGAATTTAAGAACTTACTTATGCCTTCAGTCCTCCATATGGGCGCTTGAGACTCCATGACAGCTAGCTGTCCACCCAAAATTCGTCTCAGTGACCGATGCCGGTCACATCTCAGTCTGCAGACGACCGATGTCAATTCTCTGTGACTGCCACCTTGTCGACGTCAGTTTTCCCTGGCCGACGCTGGTCGTTATTGCCTCGATTCACCGACGTCGGGCTGCACATAGCCGACGTCGGTCCCTGTCTGGACACCGACGTCAATTTTTCTATCGACGTCGGTCTCTGTGTTTTTCTAGTGAGACCTGACTTTTTTCCGCGAGCTCTTTTTGGATCAAACCCTTATCCAAATCACCCTTGCTCTGCTCAGAATTCCTCTGCATCTTGTGTTGAACTCTGTCTGTCACCTTCTCCTTGAAAACCAAGGCTTTCCTGTTCTTCTCACTAACATCAGATTTCTCAAGAAATGTCACCTTCTTCTTCTGCATACAGAAACCACGATCCATGCCTTCCAAATCCGAAAGCATACTCTTTGACTCAAGAACAAGCATCTCCTTCTTATCTATGTGACCAAGCCTATTAAGCCACATCTCTGAATCTACAGCTGAAGTAGATAACCCAGAAAGAGAATCAGTAATACAAGTAGATAGATAAAGTGTACCTA
The DNA here is from genome assembly GCA_037957365.1 of Torreya grandis. NCBI lineage: Eukaryota > Viridiplantae > Streptophyta > Pinopsida > Cupressales > Taxaceae > Torreya > Torreya grandis. The sequence continues at coordinate 772,274 of JARHVA010004190.1, forward strand.
CTTTCTTACCTCTAGCTGCTGTTTTAAAAAAAGAGACTGTGACAGTGACCGACGTCGGTTGAAAAACTGATGTCAGTGAGAAAAGATGGCCGACGTCAGTCAGATAACCGATGCCAGCGAGAAAGGTTGCCGACGTCGGTGGTAAAGCCGATGCCGGTGACTGTGGTTTTCCAAAAACTCAAAAGATATGAGAGTTTTTGAAAAAAATGAAGAACGTCCTCACAAGCTCAAATAAGTAGATAGAAACAGAAAAATAGATAGAGACAGGCAGACACTAAGCATTAAATCATAAGAATCAACTTTTAGAATATTGTGGCTTATGCCTTAAAGTGATGTTTGAGAAAGTTGGCTTGAAAAATGGGTCCTAAAAGAGGTAGTCTATGGATGGTCTCAAGTTTGTTTAGGCACTCAAGAGTCTGGGTTAGGTTTGGTTCGTGGCCTGGTGCTAAGGAGCAAGTTCCTCTCACTTCACGAGCCCAGTGATAAGCTGGTCTCGCTTAGCCAAAATATACTTTCCCTAGAGATTATCCTCCGCCAGAGAACGGAGTGAGCTTTCCCCTTGGTGATGAAATCCAAGTGAGATTGCCAGGGAGGGGTAAGGTATCCGTTGGGTGATGAAATTCCAGTCGGACCTTGTCTCAGGTAAGTTTGATGTTTGATTCGTGCACGTGATTCGGTTGTGTAACATCAAGTGGACTACAATTAATTCATTATGCGATTTGTTAATTACTAAGTGTGGACTAAGAAATGCAAGCAAGTAGAAATGATATGCAATGTGTTTTAAGCCCCAAGTCGAAATGTTAATTCGTATGAAGACAAATAGAGAAAGGGGTGAAGAGCATGACTTTTGACTAGCCTATGATGCAAGAAAAGAAAGAAGAGTTCTTTTTAATCCTGCTTATCATGTCTTTTGAAAAATAGAAGAAAAAGATGAAAAGGAGAATCCTAATGCACCCTATATGAATAGAAAGAAAAAAACCCAAAGAAGAACCTTGGGTCCCATCGGACGTGCCATAATGTTTCTATATGATTTTCACTTTCACATTCAAAGAAAGAATAAGAAACTAGAAGAAATGGTCTAAGGCTTGTATGTACGTGGATGAAGTCGTGCGCACCGTTTATCCAGACGATCGTGAGAACTCTTTTTTAGTTGTGGAGGATGACCCCTGTAGAAGAAAGAGACTAAAGCACGAAAAGGCGTTAGATGAGGAGATGGTGGGCTGTCAAGCAAAAGCTTGACCCCAGAAGTACAATGACTTTCTTGAGGGATGTCAACCCACTAACTGATAAAAAAATATATCTGATAAATGACAGAATGATAAAAACACTGAAATGATTAAAGACTGAAACGAAAATGGAAGCAAATGCTTACCTGAATGTTGTTGTCAATCTGATCACAGTCGCCAGCGTCGATGGTCCTACCGGCGTCGGTTGGTCAAGGTTTACCGATGTTGGTTAGTCTACCGACGTCAGTGAAGGCAGTGGTCTCTGTTGCCGGCGTCGGTTGGGGCAGTAGTCTTTGGACGAGGTCTGGTCGGGTCTTGGACAGATTTCAGGGCTGTTGACGGGTCTGAGAATGAGTTTGGCCCTATTTGAATGGTCTGGAAAGGGGTCTGGGTAGAATTGCAGGGATAATGGATAGAGTGTGGTCTGAAAAAGGGGGACCTGATAGAGGTCAGGGTGACAGAGAGACAAGAATTTGGGTCTGGTCTGTTGTAGCTGATAGTCTGGTCTGCAGAAGTGATATTACTTAAAAGTAATAACTGAGAACATGATAAAAACACAGACAAGATACTTACTTGTGGCTTGCAGGAGTGCTGATGGTGTTGTTGCTTATGCTGTTGACGAAGGCAGAGTCCCTGCTGTTGTTGTAGATGGTGTTTGCTATATGGAGGACCTGTGAAAGAGAGTGAGAGGTCTGGAGGATACCTGCAGTGAAAGGGTTAGCAGTTAGGCGCTGAGGAGATTGAAATATTGAAGATTGAAGGATTGAATGAAAGAGGTCTGGATTCGAATTTACGTTCGCAGGCAGGTTAACGGATGCAGAAAATAGTTAAGGGTAACCGACGTCGGTAGAACCGCCGACGTCGACCGCAGACTGACCGACTTTGGCGGTTGGAAGGCGGGCAGAAAGGCTAAAAATAGCTTCCAGTCTGTTTTTCCAACTGCCGGGTCAGCGGGTGTTAAAAAATGGTCGAGAGGGGGCTTAAATGGATGCGAGGATGAGGAATAGGTCATAAATAGAGTTTAGGTCATTAAGGGATGGAGGAAGGGATCCAAGGAGAGGAACCCAAGGGTGGTGAGGTGGCAAGGGAGAGAGGATTATTAATTTAAAATAAGATAATTATTTCAAATTAATAAGACATAGGTTGGGAGTGGTTAAGAGGACCAAATGGAAGAGAAAGGGAGGACGACCAAGGGAGTAGACACGATTTCGGTGTCTACATTTGCCCCTTTTTATTTTGTTGGTTGTTATGAACGAACTGCAAGAAAAAAATATGAGTTGATTGCCTCAGGTATGAGATAAAGTTGATTTTGTTCTGTTGGTTGTTCAAGTGAACTGCAAGACAAAAATAAGAGGGTTGATTGCCTCGATTATGGATGAGGTATTCCCCCTCAAAGTAGGAGTCGTGGGAAGAGAACCTGAAATCAGGTGCTGATTTGATAGAGAGTGGATGAAAAATAGTGAGTGTGAACACTGTAATAGTCGTGATTGTGCGTATACCACTACACGAGATGTTCAGGTCAAAGTGTCGTAGGTCAAGAGTCAAGGAGTGCCAAAATTGAAGTAATCGAGCCCCAACATTAGTCGTAGCTGATCGGATTATTCAATCTAAGTTGAAGCTCCAATGGTCGTCGTGGTCTAGGTATTCTGGGCTCAGGAAGTGCTCCTAGAAACACAAAAATGTCACAAGTAGTGGAGATCAACCGGCTTGCAATCCTATACTTGTAAAGGTCATAAATAGTCTACGCATAATTTTGCGAACCATTCGTGAGGTAGCATACATGCAAAAGCAACCAAAGCAACATTTGTCTTGGAAGTGGTCGGAGTCGGAGGAGATTGTCATGATCTCCATGGTCATTGGTCGAGGTGGATGGATGGACGAAAGAATGTGGCCGAGCTAACCTCAGAACACTGAGTGTTGCCTGAGTGCTGCCTACATAGCCCCTGTGGTTAGGGCCTCAGGCCAATGTAGTTCTCCCTAAAAGGGAGGAAGAGGGTCAAAGTGGTCGATGGTCTTGGACAGGGTCAAGTTCATGCTCAAAGGATTGGTCAAAGGAGATAATGGTTTGTCCATTAAAGAGACGAACAAACGAGGGTGGTCGAGCTAACTCCAGAAGACGGTCGTGTCATTTACGTATTGCCTACATAGCCCCGGGTTTAGGGCCTCAGACCAATGTAGTTCAGAAAAATAGTCAAAGTGGTCGATGATCGGCTGATAATTGATTGTGGTCATGGTCAAGGTCATGTTCAAAGGGCAGATAGTTTGTCCATCAGGTAGAAGAACAAACGAGGGTGGTCGAACTAACTTCAGAAGACGGTCGTGTCATCTGAGTGCTGCCTACATAGCCCCGGTCTTAGGGCCTCGGACCAATGTAGTTCAGACAAAGAGTCAAAGTGGTCAATGATTGGCTGATAATTGATTGTGGTCATGGTCAAGGTCATAGTCAAAGGGCAAATAGTTTGTCCATCAGGTAGACGAACAAACGAGGGTGGTCGATCTAACCTCAGAAGACGGTCGTGTCATCTAAGTGCTGCCTACATAGCCCCGGTCTTAAGGCCTCAGACCAATGTAGTTCAGACGAAGAGACAAAATGAGTGATGATTGGTCTTGGTCATGATTAATGATGAGGGTAAAAAGATGTTACAGCCTTTTCCAAATGGTGTATTCTGTAACATTAGTTGAGGGGTCTTTCATCCCTAGCAATTTTCCATATTCGTGATGGATGTATGCTAAAAATGAATTGAGGTCTATTTATGCTTCAGCAAGTAATGGTTTATGCTTAACATAAATTGTGTGGTCGATAGTTTCCATGTGTATTGGTGTCCATAGAAACTATGTGAAATGGACTAGGTCATGTTGATGGTCTGAAAATGTTTTGGTTGGTTTGGTTTGGGTTTGGTAGATAATGATTTGGTTGGATGTGTGACCAAGATGTGTCAAAAGTAAAAGGCAAATTTCTCTTTCATTGACAAGGACCAGAATGATAGCATAGGTAAGGGGTTGTTTAGAAACAAAAGACCCATTTATGCATTGTATCGTTGACCAGTGGTTGTGTTAGAGAAGCAGTCGAATCACTTGACGTTAAGTGAGCTCGAAATCCCTTGAGTATGTTGGGGTGATATGATTGATGTGATATTGAAGGGGGAACCCTTTTTGGCAAGAACAACTTTTTTCCTTTTAAACGTGAACCTGAGAACGACTATAGACAAGTCCATGACTTTAAAAGTTGTCAGTCAGTTTTTTTTTTTTTTTTTGTGCAGACTGATCAATGCGGGAAGCCTATGAGGGGATGTTGTCTTTCTTTGTGGTCATGTCGTGAAATTGATCGATGCGGGAAGCTTCGGAGATAGTGCTGTGTATGTAGCAAAATTTAGGCATAGCCATCCTTCGAGGGAGTGGTCTATATTCTGTTTTTTATGTTTTTGATATGACTTTGGCCTAGTTGTCTTTCAAGGGAGCAGTCTAGTAAATACAGTAATGATGATGCAGTTGTCCTTTGAGGGAGCAATCTACATTTATAGTTTATGACCTTAGAATATGCATTCCATTTTGATAGTTATATTTTGTTGATTGGACTTTTGGTCATGGACTTGACTATAGAGGTTTAGAGGGTTTCCCTTTTATTAGGACGAAGCGTTTATGCTTGCCAAAAGGGTTAAGATTGAGGGTTGAAGGAGATAGGAATGACGGTGACAAGGACTGCTCAAGGGATCGAGCTCAAGTTAAAAATCAAGTGAATAATTACTTGACTAACAGTAGACTAGTCAAAGATGCAAGACATAAAGGGGCTCAGGTTCTGACAAAGTCTTGACCCATGATTGTGTTATGATGCAAGGTCCGAGTCAATTGAGAGCAAACTTGCCCCATTTGCTTCGTTCCAAATTAGTCGCATGTTGATTGATGTTGAAGGAGTTGGTCAATGTTGGGTCGAAGTTTGGGGTTGATGCTGAAGAAGTTGGTTGATGTTTGGTCAAGGTTTGATTGAGGTCGGTTTGAATGTTTGGTCGAAGATAGGTTGAATGTTTGGTCGAGGTCGGGTCGACGGTCTGGTTGAGGTCGGGTTGAATGTTTGGTCGAATATAGGTTGACTGTTTGGTCGAGGTCGGGTCGATGGTCTAGTTGAAGTCGGGTTGAATGTTTGGTCGAAGATAGGTTGACTATTTGGTCGAGGTCGGGTCGATGGTCTGGTTGAGGTCGGGTTGAATGTTTGGTCGAGGTCGGGTCGATGCTTAGTTGAGGCCTAGTCGAGGTTTATGATTAAAAGAGTGATTAATATTTGGTCGAGACTAGGTTGAAAGGTTGGTCGAGGCTTGGATGAAGGTTGAATTCCCCCAGTGGCTAGGGAGAATGCTTGATAGATTGGTAAAGGTCGGTTGAGGCTTGGTGGTCAGATTGACTGTGTTGATGTCGAATAAGGGGGTTAAAGGCGGCAAAGGGACCATAGTCTGGCGTGGAGATCCCGATTTAGGTGATGAGGTTTGAGAAGCATGGGTCGGTGTTGATGATTTGTCGAAGGGGTGGTCAAGAGGATCCTTGATGAGAAGGGAATCCTTTTTCCGGTGTTGACGAATGACAGCTTTAAGAGCGTAACAACGCTCAGTGTCATGTCTCGGAGTGTGGTGATAATGACAGAATTTAGAATTGTCAAACCAAGATGGTCTTGATCCGAGAGTTGATGAGTGGGGCGGTGTTGAAGGTTTACTGACAATGTGGTCAAGAAGAAGGATGTCTTTCTCCAACCATTGGCGAATGACAACCTTGAGGGCACAACAATGCTCAGTGTCGTGCCCAGGCGTGCGATGATACGAACAAATCTGAGTGTCATCGAACCAAGGCGATTTTGGTCCAAGGGATTGATATGGTTTAAGAGGCGAGAGATTGATGCGAGAAGACTACAACAAGTGTTGTAACAGCAGGGCATAAGAACCTGCTAATGGGTCTGGATATCTTGTTGCAGTGGGGGTTGATGACTTTGGTTTGAGAGGTGTAAGAGGCGTTGGTCATACCATCATTTTCGTGAGTGGTGTAGCCGCACGTGTAGATGGCACTTTGGTGGTGATAGGTGTTAGATGTTTTGAAGGAAATATATGTCTAATGGGTTGAGAGAGTAATGGAGGCGACTTGCCTCTGTGAAGTATGGGAGTAGAAAGCACTCCTATTAAAGTAAACGGATGCAGGCCTAAAATTGAAGGTAATGATGAAGGTGGGGGAGGAGTCCTCCAGTGTGGTTTAATGGCTTTCCTTGGTTTGGGGCGAGGGCCACTATTGCACGAGGCGAGGTTAGATACGGGTTTGGGTTCGGATGTGGACGGAGGCGAGTGAGATGTAGCAATCTCATGCAAAAGATAAGAGAAAATCGTGACTGGGCCTTCCTCAGTCGAAATGGGTGAAGAGACTGGTTCTTCTCTTGGTGGAGAAGAAATAAAAGAGTGTGGCTCTGTAGTTGGATAGAGAGTAGAAATGGTCATGGTTTCGATGTGTGGTCTAGGCGTGGGGAATATATGATCCCCCATTGATGACAAAAAAGATGAGGGTGAGGCAGCTGGTGTGGGTGCCATCAAAGCATCCTCCAATATGAGAGAGGTCGATGGAGGATTAATAGGAGAAGAAAGTTCTTCATCCTGTAGAGGAGGAATAGGGGAAGAAGGGTTTTCCACCTGTGAAGGAGGTTGGTCAGAGATCAGAGAATAGACAGTGTCGACCGTGCGTATATTATGGTCTTGAAGGTCATTGGTCATGGTCTGGACATTGTTTTGAGTAGGCGGGTGATTAGGAAAGGGTTGTTTGAAGATGTCGAGGTTTTGGTTCACCAGAGCGTTTGAATTGTCCAAGATGAGATCCCCATTGTCTAGCATGTCTTGTACGATGTTTTTGAAAGTTTGACAATTGTCCGTGTCATGGCCTTTGACACGGTGATAGTTGCAAAAATCGTTCTCCCTGTACCATGCAGGGATAGGTGTTGAGGGGTCAAATTGAAGTGGTCGGATTGAAGGGAGATTGAGGACCCCCTACTTGACAAGTTTATCCAAGATAGAGGCATATGACTCTCCAATTAGAGTGTATTGACGTTGTATGGATCGTCGTTGGAAGTGTTTATTGATGTAGTCTGATGTTGAAAATTGAGGTCGATTGGTTATTGTTGAAGATGATGGTCTAAAGATGACAGTGTTTGCCGACCCTTTGGACTGGGAGTGGACAGAAGAAGGTTTGGACAAATAAGGGTCATTAGATTTCGCGTTGTTATTATGCAATTTGACCTTATTTTCGTCGATGGCACAAAGTTCAAGCTTTTTTGCCATAGTGAAAGCTTCGTCAAAAGTGTGAAATGTCTGGATCCGCAAGGTAGAAGAAATGTCCCTAGGACATGCTCGGAAAAAGATCTCAATGAGCTCGGGTTGAGGCAAGGAGAAGGAGAGCTAGTTGATCAGGCCTCTCCAACGGGCGACAAAATCGACTATGAATTCATCGTCAAATTCCCTGATGGAATAGAGGTCTGTGATTGAGACTTGTTTGGTGGTGTTGATAGAAAAATGGTTGAAAAATAATTGGACGAGTTGAGTGAATGAAAAGATAGAATGTTTGGTAAGAGAGCTATACCAGTCAAAGGTGGAGCCAGAAAGTGACATAGAAAACGTGCGTAGAAGTAACGCATCGTCATGGGCTATAAGATAACAAGTGTGTCTGAACGCTCGCAGGTGTTGTTGCGGGTCTTCCTTACTCTGAAAGCGAGTAAATTTATGAAGCTCCCACTGGTTGGGGTATGGTCGGATAGGGACTGAAGGATGAATGGGTTCGTTGCAAATTTGCTCATATGACAGAGCATTGCTTGAACCAGAGATAGAGGTCTCGAGACTGGACATTTTGTCCATCAGCATTTTGATGAGATTTACTGACGGATTGGTAGATGAGGCACCCCTTAGGTTGTAGGGTACCTGAAAGGTGGTCGAAGAGGCGTATGACGTATTTGGTTACGCTTGTGTAGGCGCAACATAAGGGTAGTGCATCATAGAGATAGATGTCGTGGTCAAAGGGGCTCGTGTCATGAAGTTAGATGACACAAGTTGACTAGATACCGCCAGAGGTGGTTGAGTGGCAGCACTGGTAAAAGAATAAGTTGTCACTCCCGCGTGTATAGGTGCAAGAAGAGGCGAGGTTGAGATAACTAAGTTCTGGTATGGTGTAGAACTTGGTTGAATTGTGTGTGGTTGAGGGGGCAATGACACCCCGGTGGAGATAGGTTTGAAAATAGATGGGGAGGTCAAACTTTGCGTATTGGCCATGGTCGAGTGACTAGTCGAGATAATAGGCTGAGTCATGATGGGTTGGGTAGCGGATGACGTCGACGTCATTGCCTTTGCACCTGAAAGGTCTCGCATTTGGTTTCTTGCGAGATAGTTTTGGAGGGCTTTGACATTGAGGTCCAAGAATTTTTTAAAATTTTGGTCCCCTTCAGAGACAATGGGGGTCTGAGTCAAGGTCGGTCGAGTAGGAGTTCTTTCGGTCTCCGAGTGGAACTCCATTATAGGGCTGGTTATGGACGGGGAAGACGGAAGCGGTTGATGCCTCACGTGGTCAAGAAAAGCCTTGGTTTGACTTCGTGTCAAAACCATTCAAGGCAAAAGGTTCAGGTTTCAAAAACTGTATTTTTTTAGTTTCAGAAACTCAGAATGTGGTTTTGGCAGAAAAAGGGTTGGGTTTTAGGCTGTTGTTTTAAAAAAAGGGACTATGATAGTGATTGACGTCGGTTGAAAAACTGATGTCGGTGAGAAAAGATGGCCGACGTCAGTCAGATAACCGATGTCGACGAAGAAGGTTGCTGACGTCGGTGGTAAAGTCGATGCCGGTGACTGTGGTTTTCCAGAAACCCAACAAATTTGAGAGTTTTTAGAAAAAATGAAGAAGAACGTCCTCACAAGCTCAAACAAGCAGATAGGAACAGAAAAATAAATGGAGACAGGCAGACACTAAGCGTTAAATCCTAAGAATCAACTTTTAGAATCTTGTGGCTTATGCCTTAAAGTGATGTTTGAGAAAGTTGGCTTGAAGAATGAGTCCTAGAAGAGGTAGTCTATGGATGGTTTCAGGTTTTTTTAGGTGCTCAAGAGTCTGGGTTAGGTTCGGTACGTGGCCTGGTGCTAAGGAGCAAGCTCCCCTCACTTCACGAGCCCAGTGATAAGCTGGTCTCGCTTAGCCAAAATATACCCTCTCAAGAGATTATCCTCCGCCAGAGAACGGAGTGGGTTTTCCCCTTGGTGATGAAATCCAAGTGAGATTCCCAGGGAGAGGTAAGGTATCCGCTAGGTGATGAAATCTCAGTCGGGCCTTGTCTCAGGTAAGTTTGATGTTTGATTCGTGCACGTGATTCAGTTGTGTAACATCAAGTGGACTACGATTAATTCATGATGCGATTTGTTAATTACTAGGTGTGGACTAAGAAATACAAGCAAGCAAAAATGATATGCAATGTGTTTTAAGCCCCAATTCGAAATGTTAATTCGTATGAAGACAAATGGAGAAAGGGGTGAAGAGCATGACTTTTGACTAGTCTATGATGCAAGAAAAGAAAGAAGAGTTCTTTTTAATCCTGCTTATGATGTCTTTTAGAAGATAGAAAAAAGAGATGAAAAAGAGAATCCTAATGCACCCTATATGAACAGAAAGAAAAGAACCCAAGGAAGACCCTAGGGTCCCACCGGGCGTGCCAGAATGTTTTTATACGATTTTCGCTTTCACATTCAAAGAGAGAATAAGAAACTAGAAGAAATGGTCTAAGACTTGTATGTACCTGGGTGAAGTCATGCGCACCATTTATCCAAACGATCGTGAGAACTCCTCTTTGGTTGTGGAGGATGACACCTGTGGAAGAAAGAGACTAAAGCACGAAAAGGTGTTAGATGAGGAGATGGTGGGCTGCCAAGCAAAAGCTTGACCCCAAAAGTACAATGACTTCCTTGAGGGATGTCAATCCACTGACTAATAAAAATAATGTCTGATAAATGACAGAATGATAAAAACACTGAAATGATTAAAGACTGAAATGGAAATAGAAGCAAATGCTTATCTGAATGCTGTTGTCGGCCTGGTCACAGTCGCCGGCGTCGGTTGGTCAAGGTCTGCCGACATCGATTAGTCTGCCGACGTCGGTGAAGGCAGTGGTCTCTGTTGCCGGCGTCGGTCGGGGAAGTAGTCTTTGGACAAGGTCTGGTCGGGTCTTGGACAGGTTTCAGGGCTGTTGACGGGTCTAAGGAGTTTGGCCCTGTTTGAATGGTCTGGGAAGGGGTCTGGGTAAATTGCAGGGACAATGGACAGAGTGTGGTCTGAAAAAGGGGGGCCTGATAGAGGTCAGGGTGATAGAGAGACAAGAATTTGGGTCTGGTCTGTTGTAGCTGATAGTCTGGTCTGCGGGGCTGATATTACTTAAAAGCAATAACTAAGAACATGATAAAAACATAGACAAGATACTTACATGTGGCTTGCAGAAAGAGTGTTGATGGTGTTGTTGCTTATGCTGTTGACGAAGGCAGAGTCCCTGCTGTTGCTATAGATGGTGTTTGCTGTATGGAGGACCTGTGAAAGAGAGTGAGAGGTCTGGTGGATACCTGCAGTGAAAGGGTTAGCAGTCAGACGCCGAAGAGATTGAAAGATTAAAGATTAAAGGATTGAATGAAAGAGGTCCGGATCTGAATTTACGTTCACAGGCAGATTAACAGATGCAAAAAATGGTTAAGGGTAATCGACGCTGGTAGAACCGTCGATGTCAGCCACAGACTGACCGACGTCGGCGATTGGAAGGTGGGCAGAAAGGCTAAAAATAGCCTTCAGTCCGTTTTTCCAACTACCGGGTCAGTGGGTGTTAGAAAACGGTCGAGAGGGGGCTTAAATGGACGCGAGGATGAGGAATAGGTCATAAATGGGGTTTAGGTCATTAAGGGATGGAGGAAGGGATCCAAGGAGAGGAACCCAACGGTGGTGAGGTGGCAAGGGAGAGAGGATTATTAACTTAAAATAAGATAATTATTTCAAATTAATAAGACATAGGTTGGGAGTGGTTAAGAGGACCAAGGGGAAGAGAAGGGGAGGACGACCAAGGGAGTAGACACGATTTCGGTGTCTACAGTATAGATACACATACCTTTTCATCTACCCAATTTAACCAACATCCCATAATATACCTATCCTAATCAAAATAATCCACCTTTGACCACATAATGCCAACAATAATAAGCCAATCCTTATGATTTCATAGCCCAAGAGTTACAATAGATGAAGGATGTAATTCAAGTGATACATGTAAAATAAATGAATAAATTCAAATTGGAGGAGATATGCTCTTACCCATTTAACATGGAGTATTTTCAAATAACATTTCTATCATGTTATGAGATGCCTAAATTTGACAAATACAAAGGAAAAATTGACCCTAGGGATCATTTGAAATAATTCTTTGTTGCCTTCCAACCAATGGCCTATAGCAATATAAACTTTCTTTTATGCTTCCCAAGGAGTCTAGTTAGACAAGCCTTGGAATGGTTGTTGAAATTCGTGAAGAACTTTGTACCTGACTTTAATGATCTCTCACATAAGTTTGTACAACACTTTTTGTACAATATCATGCATGGTATTACTATTGTGGATCTAGTCCAAGATAAATAGAAGACTAGTGAAAGTTTCACTGCATCCTTGAAACATTGGAGATCCCTAACACGCCATTTTACCCACAATCTACTAGACAAATAATTAGCTACAATATTTACTAGGATCTTACATAGTGATATATCTTATCATCTCGAGCTGCAATGTGCTCATACATTCAAAGAGGTCATAGCAAAAGCAATCTAGATTGAGAAAGCTCTTGTCAATAAAGGCATAATCAAACTATCCTCTTTTAATCATAACCAAAACTAGAATCAAGTCCACAACCATAATCAAAACTAAACTCAAGTACCGACTTCAATGCCACCTCAAGCTAATAACAATGAAAACCTCAACCGTAAAACAACAATAAAAATGTTGTTGGTGATGGGGTTACTGAATCACACCATGTTTAGATGGTGCAAACATTGATTATCCATATACCTCCACCCACTCAAAAACTACTTCCTCCATACATTCAACCATGACCTCCATAAAACCAACTATTACAAAATCAAAACTAATTACAAATCCCTCCTCTAAGGAGAAGACCACCTATTGCCTAATAATTCAGTGACCTTAGTGAACTTATTGAGTTTTTGTTTTACATATTGGTTTAAGCAAATATGATCAGTTGGCCTATACCAAATCTATTTCCTGAAGATACTCCTTTTCCCTATTGGTACAAGGAACATGAATTTTGTGAGTACCATCATGTCAGAGGGCATTCCATAAGACAGTGTATCCAACTCAGACATATAATTGAGAACATGCTAGAAAATAGAGAGATAGAAACATACACCCATGCCCCTACAAAAAACCATAAACTGGGTATCTACCAAAATTCATTTCCTCAACATAATAATAACAATAACCAATAATAAAAACAACAACAAATAACTCAACTGCAAAATTAGCACCAATAATGCCAACCATAACAACAATAATAGAATGATCAAAACTAAGATGGAAATGATCAAACCAACTAAGGAGGTCATCATTCCATTGCGTATACTTATAACAATGTTTTAAGACACATTGTAGGTGGTCATGTTACCACTATCATTATCAACCCTAGACAAGTCACAAACAAACCTAGACCTTTGCATAACAATGCCTATTTGTCGAATAATACCTACAAACCTCTCTATGCTAGTGATTTTTCTATAGGCCATATTGATAATTAGATACCATATCATCCAAAAATCATCATTCCAAACCTCCTTACCTACCCAACCAACTACCTAGGCTAAGTTTTATATCAAGATTATGCAATCGTAACTTGATGAACTAGAGTCATTATTAGATGATAACATATAAATACTACAAATGAGACTAATTAGCCTTATGTGCCTATCAGAAATAAACTAATTGATAAAACTAAGGGAAAGGCCTATGATAATGTGGAATAACTAACGAAGACACCTGCACACATATCCATCATAAATTTGTTGTGCACGTATACTATCCAAAAAGATATCCTAAATGAGTATTTGAACCAATCCCTTGTGCCAGATGATATCACTCCAGATAAATTATAAGCCATGGTAGGACACTTGACCCATAGACAACATCTCACTTTTGACCAAAGTAATTATCTTATCTAGGCCCTATGCATAATAACCCATTGTACATTAAAGTTGGTATAAAGAACCGTAGATTTAAATGTGTCCTTGTAGATAATGGTTCAGCTCTCAACATTGTGTCTCTACAGTTGGTCAAACATCTCAGAGATATAGAAATTGACTTGCAGCCAAACAACATCACTATCAAGGCATATGATAATGAATATAGGGAATCTCAAAGTACCATTATCCTGCTAGTGGTCATTGGGCCATTGACCCATGATACTCTATGCCATGTTTTAGATCTAGAACTATCTTCCAATTTGTTATTGGTCTAACCCTAGATCCATGAAATCAAGGCTATACCTTCTACATTGCATAAGTGTATAAAATTTCCATATTTAGGAATGTAAGTGACTATACTTGTTGATCTTTAGCCATACTCGTATTATAAATGCCTTGAGGCCAAGTATAAAAGTTACAAGTGTCAGTTTGGCATGAATCTTATGCCCAAAGTAGATAGATAAAAATTCAAAAAAGGAAAATTTGTTGAATCACACCTAGAAGCCAATTACATTGACCTAGATGGATTCACCTCTACCTCAACCATGCCTCCACCAAAAATTTCCAATCATTTATATGTCACTAACAAAGGTCTTAGAGAATATAGTACCTATAATGCATTCCATATAGCCAAGTTGCCTAAAAATCCAAAAGCTTATGGGGGACCTAATTCCAAGACTAAGCATATGGCATGGGACACCAAAGGAAAAATATCAGCTAAGCCAGCCCATTATTTTTAAAACAACCTCTAGCCTAGAATAGGATCCCTTGACAGAAAATGATTCATGGCTATACACTAATGAGTTAGTTGACTATTACTAAAGCATAAAGTACCCTATTCCATATCAGATTATGCATCACATAGCTTATGAAGGTAGAGACATCAAGTTGCATCAACAAGGCATTATTGAACCAATCTCAATGACTAAGTATAAGGTAACTCATGGTATCATATTTAAACTACTTTGGGGTGACCCCACATACCTAATTCACATTTCAACACCAATGACTAGTTGGTCGTTACGAATTTATTTAACCCCATGCCATTTACATTGTTAGCCCTATTCATCAACCTTCACATGTAACCCTTTATTATACATAATTGATAGACTGGGACAACCAAGAGTGAACAATGCCATTAGACAAGTTTGAAAATTATGAGGCACTATACAAATTTGTAGGATCAAGGAGTCACATGCCTCCTGGTGACTATAATCAAAGATTTGATATTAGATTGGATTCTTCTACCTACTTTAGACTGGATGAACTTACCTAACCAAAATAAAATAAAAAATCAAACATTGAAGTTTGAAAGTGAAAACTGCTTTGGGGTACTTTTTGACTAGGGAAAAATTAAAGAGAAAGGCAAGTCTTTTAGTGAAAATTAGTTCTTAGCACCATTATATGGACATGTTCACCCCTCTTCCTATGAAGCATAGGAGACCTATAGCCCAAAATTTATTTAAGGATCAGATATCAGTATTGAGGAGCGATGACTTTCACACAAATTGTTCAATATTTCTTTGAGGTATTTGTATCATGGTCAATGCTAGCATTAGGATATTTTGATTCGTCATGCTTAGGCAACTTAGAATAACTAGTCCATTTATATGACTTTGCCATTGTTAATCATTTCAATTTATTATTGACTACTTTAGATGATGGTTCTACCCTTCTAGTGGATAACACTTTAGAGGTAAATATCAGGACTCTAGAGGACCTAAAGTGGATTAAACCAAGTGCATCCCTCACTAAGGAGGAATGTGAAGCTTTACAGCGCTTTTGAAGGAATTCATTGACATATATGCATGGTCCTATTCAGACATGTTAGGTTTGGACCCCACATTGGTTGTACACCATCTCATTGTACATCTTGATGTCAAGCCTATTAAATAGAAATTGTATAAGATGCATCCTCGTATTGTTGTGCTAGTAAAGAAAGAGTTGGAAAAACTCTTAGACATGAAATGCATATGTCTGATTGACTATTTAGAATGTATTTCAAACATTGTTCTAGTAAGTAAAAAACTAGAAGGTATCTAAATTTAAACTGATTTAAAAGATATTAACAAATCAGCGTCTGAAAGATTACTTCCCTTTGCCGAATATTGACATGATAGTTGACTCAATGATTAGCTATGAAATGTTCTCTCTAATAGATCAATTTTTAGGGTATAATTAGATTATGATAGCACCAAAATACCAGCACAATACAATGTTCACCAACTCATGGAACAAGTTTTATTATTAGGTAATGTCATTTAGATTTAAGAACACTATAGCCACTTACCAAAGAACTATGATAGTCATTTTCCATGACATGATGCATGACATTGTTGAGGACTATATCGATGATATTTTGGGTTAATCAAAGACCCATGTCGATCACCTAGATGTGTTACAAAGAATTTTTGAGAGACTTCACAAGTACAACATTAGGCTTAATATAAATAAACGGTGTATTTGGCATCACTTTTGACAAACTATTAGGTTTCATTGTCTCTCATAGGGGCATTGAACTTGACCTAGCCATTAATTATAGAGATGCCACCATCATCTACCTTGAAGCAACTCCATAATTTGTAGGGAAAGATTCAATCTATCAAATGCTTCATCTCATAGTTAGCCAATAAGTTCCATATATTTACATACTTCATAAATAAAGATGTCACATTCTCCTAGAATGAAGAGTGTCATAACGCAGTCAATCAACTTAAATAATATCTTGCCAACCCACCTATTTTGTTGACACCAATGCTAAACAAGTTGTTACTTTTGTACTTATTAGCAACTAAGAATACCTCACAGGGAAAGGAACACGTCATGTATTATCTGAGCTAAACATTGGTTGCATATGAGCATAACTATGCACCGATTGAAAAACGTTTTTTAGCAATGGTGTTCCTAGCCCAAAAATTGTGTCATTATATGATAAATAACAAGACCATTATTATTACCAAAGTAGATCCACTCAAGTATCTACGTTCCATATTAGCTCTACCGGGCCTTATGGCAAAATGAATCATGATATTAAGTGATTTTGAAATAGAATATGCTAACTAAAAATACATTAAGGGGTAGGTACTCGCACTTCAGCTTGTTAAAGATCCTCTTTAAGATACTCAAACTCTTACATTTGGATTTCTAGACGAGGCCATCATGACTGCTGAAGAAGTAGATGCACCTCCTGAGGTCAAATAATGAAAGATGTATTTTGATGGATCACTCATGACTCATAGATCTGGGGCCAGAATATTGTTTATTAGGCCATAAGGGGATCTTATTCCCAAGTCCTTTCATATTAGATTTACCTATACCAATAACATGGTCAAGTACAAAGCACTCATTACAAGGCTTCATCATACAGTACAATAGAACATTTAACATCAAAGAAACACATGATGGAATATGTGGAGGATATTTTAGTGGCCTAGTCATTGCTAAAAAAAATATACATTTAGGCTATTATTGTCCCAACTTAAATCAATATTATTACAAATATGTTCATAAATTCCCTAAATGTCAACAACACTTAAACTTATAAATGTCCCCAGTCGTTCTTTGTAAGTGGCTAAATATTTTTGGCCAATCTCTCAGTGGGGATTGGATCTCATTGGTCAAATTAACCCTAAATCCTCCTAGCAACACAACTTTATCATTACCACTACATAATATTTTACTAAATGGGTAAAAGTTATTCCTCTTATTTCAACTAAGGTAGACAAAATTGTTCATTTCATCCACCATCACATTATCTATCATTTTGACATTCCTCATATGATCATCATCGACAATGACAAATATTTTACGAATAAGAAAGTCCAACAACTTTGTGATTCTTTTAGTACCATGCTTATTTTTTCATCACCATATTACCCACAAGCTAATGGACAAGTTGAATCTTCTAACAAAACTCTTACTAAAATCCTAGCTAAAGTGGTCAATGCGATTGGGAAAGACTAGCATCTCCAAATCTCTTTCACATTATGGGCTTATCAAATGAGTATTCACACTCCAACAGTTTCCACCCCATTTTAATTAGTCTATGGCATAGAGGTCGTTATTCCTTCAGAACTTAAAATACCTTCTCTTTGAATTTCCCTTAAGGACATCATTTTTGAAGAAGACTGTCATCAAGAATAACTAGCCCAAATAGAACAATTAGATGAGCGTCGACTAACAACACTCGACCACCTACACATTTATCAGGAAATAATAAAGTGTGTGTATAACTGACATTTAAAATAATGAGAGTTTAACATTCGTGATCTTGTCCTTAAATAAAATCAACATGTTACAAATATGGAAAGGAGTAAAAGAGGGAAATTTTCTCAAAATTGGCTTGGATCATATATTATTACTCATAAATATGGATCTAGAGCATATTGTTTGGCCTCTCTTGAGGGCAAACCAGAGCATGAGCCTCTTAATGCTTTGCATCTGCATCCTTTTATTGTTAATAATCTTTTAGTAACCATAATCAACATGAGTTTTCCCTTTGGCAAAAATCCATATCTTAACAATCATCTTAGTATCCAAAAAATAAAATATACCTAATCATGATATATAATCATGTGGTTATCCGATAGAATACCCATCTCATCCTTGAATATGAACACCCTAGATCTATTCATGGCATGTTATAATTAGATAAGCTCCACCTATATCAAGGAGCCCTAAATTATTATTTCCCCAACCCCTAATATTGGTTAGGTAAAGCTTATTTGGGATAAAAATACCACTTTATGAAATCACTTTGTCTATTGAAATATAATAACATGGGTCACCCTAAGCTAATCCATAACAAAAATTCAAGCTAGGATCAAAATTTGAGAATTAAGAAGGGTAAAAAACACAAATTGATCTTATAGTCATATAAAATGTAAAAATTGGAAAACCAATGAACCATGAAAAATTGTTAATGACTAATCTATGTTATCTTGGACTATGATGAAAATGGTGGAAAGAGAGAAGGAACGTACACGGGGGAAGGAGGGCGCAAAGGGGGAGAGCACAGGTCGTAACTACAGGGCGGTGTTGGGAGTGCAGCAGTCGGCTCAGGGAGTGCAGCAGTCAGCCCAGAGCCTGAGGAGTGATGGAATGGTTTTCCCCCCTCTGTTTCTAGGTCCATGTGATGCTGAAGATCCAACTGGCATAAGACTTCCCAAGGTCAATGGATGCCTGGAAAGATGCAAGGAGAGGCCCAAATTGGTCATACCTATGGACATGATTGCTGAGGATATCGAATATTATACAAATCATTCTCTGTATTGCAAGTTTTTGGGGCTCAAGACTTCGTTCCAATTCTTGGAAGCATGGGCTCAGAGGACATGGGCTCTGAAAGGAGAAATGGATATCACAATGTTAGCCAATAGTTATTTTATGGTCACTTTTACCTAGTTTACTGATTGTAGTAGAGTCTTTGCTGGAGGTCCATACTTTCACAATCAGGTGGGGCTATTTATCAAGCCGTGGCATGCTACTTTTATACCTTCAGAGGAATAGCCAAACCATGTTTTGCTCTGGGTGTGGCTAACTCACTTTTCGATGGAATGATGTCGTGAAGATACCCTAAAATTGCATGTGTCCCTCTTGGGAAGGCCAGTCGGTTCATCAATGTCAATCCTTGGGAAAAAGGTAATGACTTATGCCTGCATTTGTGTTGAAATTGATCTTAGTAAGCCAATACCTGATGTTGTTGAAATGAGTGCGGGACCCTTTTCTTAGGTACTACAATTGGATTATGAAACTCTTCCCTTTTGCTATCGTCTTTGCCATGCTTATGGTCACTTACAATGATGGTGTCCCAAATCTAAAACCTTTGAATCTCAGCCTGCTCAACCTGCTCATAATCCACCTGGAACTGACAAAGGGAAGGGCCAATTCCAGGTGAGGTGCTAGAAACCGATGGTTTTATCCCGGTTAAAGGGCGATATAGAAGGAAGGGTCAAAAATGGTCTTTAAAGGAAAGATAGGCAGATGACTCACTTAACAGATTTGAAATTCTAAATGACCTTAACCAACAAGAGGTGAACCCAGGGTTGATGATTTTGGATCAGCAGATTGAGGGCCCAGCCCAGTGGAATAATGTTTCAGTTGATTTAACTAAATCACAGGATGTTGGGGATGGGCACATGGATATGGACCAACAAATGTTGATATCGAATGTTTTGACTTCCTCAACTGTTTCCTCTAAAGAAGATGGGAATTTATCTTTAACAAGGAAATCTAGAGAATTAGGAGCAGCAAGGAGTAGTAAATCTTCTCCTCACTTGGGACTTTTGCAAAAAGACCTCAAGAAGGGTGGGGGGAGAAATCAATCAAGCTTGGCAGGAAAAAAGACCTGGAAAAGATGAAACTAATGGGAGAGACTTTGGTGGAGTCAGGGTCAGTGAAGACTCTAGATGCTCACTTTCTAAATCCTTTGAAATGATTGTACTATCCTGGAATGTAATGGGTTTGAACAGCAGCCCTAGACAAAATGATGTTCACGAATTAATTAGAAGTCAAAGACCTGATGTCCTTTTTTTGCAGGAGACTAAGCTTTTAGTAGATGCTATGTCCAGAGTAGTGCCTAAGTTGTGGAGACAAGGGGACTGTCAATGCATTGGGGCTACCGGATCTTCAGGAGGATTAGCTTGCCTTTGGAACCATTGCAAGATCGGCCTCATAGGATGGTTTTCCTCTAAGTTTTCCTTGACTATGATGGCTTCCAGCTTTGAGATGGGGGAAGTCATTCTTCTATCTAATGTCTATGCCCTTACAGACTGGCGGGGTAAACAATCCCTATGGGGACACATTAGTTTTGTCCGCAGCTTGGCTCCCCTCCAATCTTGGATTATGGCTGGAGATTTTAACGCTATTTTGGATTTGACTGAAAAACATGGTGGTATGACAAAGCTTGACCCCTTTACTTTGCTTATGCAAAATTACATTGAAGTTTTGAATTTAGTCGACATTCGGCCCAACAACGGACAGTTTACTCTGAACTATTAGAGGACTAGCCAACATTGCATTGCTGAGAGACTAGATCATTTTTTGGTTTCTGGCTACTGGGTCAAGGGTATGTGGTCTACAGGGTCTAAAATTTTGGACTAGAGAAGATGGGATCATTGGCCTATTAAGCCGAACAGTGTTTCAAAGTACTAGCCTTGCTCTCCTTCCTTCAGATTCCAACTCATGTGGCTACGAGATCAGTCATTGTTCGAATGTGTGGCCAACTGGTGGAGGTGGGGTAGGCCTGCCCATGGTACGACGATGTATATTTTTGCTAAATCACTGCAGTTTATGAAGTATAAGCTTAAACAGTGGAATCATCAAAGCTTTGGGAATATTTTTCATGCTAAGGCTGATGCGCAGGCTAAGCTTGATGGTATCATGAGAATAATTAGGGAGAAAGGATTGACTGAAATCTTACTTCAAGATGAATCTCAGGGTGTGAAAGACCTGGAGGAATGCGAGCTATGGGAGGAAGTGTTTTGGAAGCAGAAAGCTCAGATAGAATGGCTCCAAGAAGGTGACAGAAATACTTCTTTTTTCTTTCAATCGTCCAAAGCCAGGAGGCACGGTAACTCTATCTCGGTCCTGGTCAATGAAAGAGGTGAGCGGCTTAATTCTTTTCCTGCAATGTCAAAGGAGGTGGTGCAGTATTTCTCTACTCTTTTTAGGGAAGATGTGAATGAGGAATTACTGGAAGAAGCACAGGTTCTCTACTGCATTCTGCCCCTGGTGACGCATGAAATAAATGAAAATTTAATGAAGGATATCACACTTGGGGAGCTTGAGGTGACTATTTGCCAGATGAAAAAGGGGAAAGCGACTGGTCCTGACAGCTTTCCAGCTGAATTCTATCAAGAATTTTGGGATATTATCAAATTGGATCTTTTAGCTATTGTTCAAGAATCTCAGCGGAATAAGCAAATGCTTAAGGCTTCAAATGCAACTTATCTCACCCTCATACCAAAATGTGAAGGAGCTGATAGGCTAAGTTAGTTTTGCCCTATATCTCTTTGTAATGTTGTTTATAAAATCATATCTAAAACAATTGCATAAAGGTTAAAAATCGGGCTCAGCGATGTGATTTCTGAAGAACAGAGTGGTTTTGTGGAAGACAAGCAAATTCTTGATGGTATTGTCATAGCGGTTGAGTCCATTCACTCCATGGCCAACTCCAAGGATAAGGCAATGTTTATTAAGCTAGATATGGCCAAGGCTTTTGATAGGGTCAGATGGTCATTCCTGTGGAAGGTTCTCAAAGCTTTTGGTTTTGCGGACGAATGGACCCAATGGGTCATGAGTTGCATTTCCTCAGTTTCCTTTTCGGTGCTTATCAATGGAAAACATACAGAGTTATTTGGTGCCTCTAGGGAGCTGCGACAAAGAGATCCCTTGTCTCTATATCTCTTTCTTCTTCTTGTTGAAGGCTTGGGGAGGATGATCAGAAGGAACAGAGAGGATGGGCATATTCAAGGCTGGCGATGGGGGGGTGAACTGTTGGCGCAGTCTCACTTGCAATTTGCTAATGACACTGTTCTGATGGGCATGACCACAATGAGTGAAGCTGCCAATTTGTGCAGGGTGTTGGATGTTTATCTAACGGCCTCGAGTCAAAAGGTCAACGAAGATAAGTCATTCGTCTTCTTCTTTAATACATTGGCTCCCATACAGTAGTGAATTGCTCAGACTATGCATTTCCAAATTGGGTCTCTCCCCTTGATTTATCTGGGTATTCCTATTATAGCTGGTCGTATGCTCAAAGAATCCTGGCAGAATATTTTGGATAAATTTCATATGAAGGTGAATCATTGGACTCACAGGTGGCTTTCTTTTGTGGGCCATGTTCAATTAATTCAATCTGTGGTGTAGGCTTTGCCCATTTACAGATGTATGCTTCAGGTTGCCCCGGTGGGAATTGTTAAGGAATTTGACTCAGTTACTAGGCAATTTTTATGCGCTGGTACTTTAATGACCTCAAAATGGAGCTTAGTTAGATGGGAGATGGTCTGTAGCCCCAAACAACATGGGGGGCTTGGCCTAAGGCAGAAAGACTTAAATGGAGTTGCTTTGGCGGCTAAGCTTTATTGGTGTTGGTGCAATGAACAAGACAAGGCCTGGGCCAGAATTCTCTCTCAGAAGTACTATTCGGGGGCCACTCAGAGTGATATTCCTCATTATCCACTCATTGGGAAAGGCTCAGCGATATGGACTCTCAAAAAAGGGGCTGCTCTTATTAAGGAAGGCTTATTCTAGATTTGTAAGCGGGGATCCAAGGCTCTGTTTTGGACTGATTCTTGGGACAGTAACCCTCCCATTATTTCTTAGTTCCCTAATCTATCGAACCTTTGCCAGAGATTCCTTGATGTTGGTTGGTCTCGGGTGAGTGACTTTAAATCATACATTTCTTGCGGATAGCTGGAGGTGGCAAAATGGAAAGCGCCTGAGGTTTGGATGATTGTTGGAATGCAGGAGGAGCATGATGAGCTACTGAACCTCCTTTCCAGATGCTGATGTAGCTCCCTCCAGGAGGAAGATGAGCTTGCTTGGTCTCCCAATCCTAAAGAAAATTACACAGTTGCTTCTGGATATCAGGGTTTATTATCTCAGAGATTGGGTAGGGGAGAAGTGCAATGGTGGAGACAGGTTTGGAATAAATTCTCATGGCCAAAATGTAACTGCTTTGTTTGGTTGTGGGCTTGGAACAGGTGCTTGACCTAGGACAATCTCCAGAAAAGAGGCTTCCAAGGCCCGTCCATTTGTGTTATGTGCGGAGCGGCTGAAGAGGATTCTGCTCACCTATTTTTTCATTGATCCTTTGCTTTGCAGCTCTGGCATTATTGATGGGACGTATGGCAGCGCCCCTGTCTCCATATTACATCCTTGGTCAATTTTTGGAGTGGCATGGGAGAACCCCCCTCAAGGACGGCTTTTCTGTAGAATGTTTGGTTAGGGGTGCCCATCTTTTGGCTGTGGCAGCTCTAGTTGGAGAGAAATAGGTGGATATTCCAGAATGAGAGGATTATGGTGCAACAAGTATGGTAGAAAGTCATAGGGATGATTTAGGAGACTGTGCAAGCCAAGAGTGAGGTTTGTCTCCCTTTATCCAAACAAGACGATGAGGTGGTGGCACGCTTAGGATTCCAGTGATTTGCAAGTAATTCAACTTGTGTCAGGAGAGGTCGATAGGGCAAAGAAAAGATTCATAGGGATGGTCAGTGGCAGTACCCTCCCAATGGATTTCTCAAGATCAATACGAATGGCTCTTCCAGGGGCAATCTCGGCCTTGCAGGTACTGGTGGGATAGGTAGAGACTCTAAAGGTACAGTGATTTTTCTCTTTGCAGTCTATGAGGGGATGCAAACTAACAACATGATGGAAGGCCAGGCTATTCTCGATGCTCTTGAGAAGGCTCAAGCATTGGGTTGGCGTAGGATCATTTGTGAATCAGATTCTCAAGTCATGATCAACCTACTTATTAAGAGGAACGTGTTGGATGTTAATTAGCAATTGGTTGGGATTGTGCATCAGATTTTGAGGATTAGCTCACTCATGGATACAATTAAGTTTGTTCATATTTCCTGTGAATGAAATAGAGCAGTGGATTGTTTGGCAAAATGGGCATCCGAGCATTTAGATGGTGGTAATTCTGAGGATTGGGAGTCTCTCTCCCTAGAGCTTCGCTTTAATCTGGAATGTATTTTAGAGGAAGATAAGAAGGCTCATATCAACATATAGGTGGGTTCATCCCTAGTTTTTCTGCGCTTGTTGTTTTTCTTTGGGGATTTTGGTCCCCCGTTCTTCCTGTAATGCTCTTGTTCTTTTTTTAATATATTTTTACCCTTTTTATTAAGCATATAAAATGTAAAAATTGGTAACTTGAGCATGGCTAATGACACCCAACCCTTAGGTCTCCTTTGCTTGCTCTCATGACTCTCATATGCATATTTTCACTGATTCCCAATCATCTGTAGCCTTCAAAACTTAATCCCAATTGAACAAGACCCCTCTTTTCATGACAAATCAATCCCCCTAGGTCCTGTCTGCTCAGGATAGTAGTGCCACACATGGACTATAGTGTCAGTGTCACTACTGTCTACTTTTGACACTATTATCCAAGCCCATTTCTGGCTCCAATGGTCAATTTCTTCTAGTTAGCCATCCTTATCCTCATCAGCCTAACATGAGCCAATTCAATCCATGATCAATAGATCCCTATAAAACCCCATTCAAAGATCATTTGGAGGGGGTTGGAAAATATCACTAAATAAGCAAGACTATTCAAGCAATCTTCCCAATTCTCTACATACAACTAGCCAACACACATGCAAGCTCATTCAAGTCCCTACACCAGTCCCTACCCACCTCAAGCACATCCAGTTTAGCATTTTACATCTTCATATACATAATTGCATAAAGCACATCAAGTGGGGAGAACTACATATGGCTTAATCCTTTTCAAAGTATTGGTATCTAAGTAGTGTGCCCACACACAGGGTGTGAAGCACACATATTGCATCTTACACACACTAACCCCCCTTCTTGCTCAAAATTAGTTAAAGCACAATGGAAGATAGGGTTTGAAGAAATAATCTTCTCTATAGGGAGCTAAACAAACTTCCAATTGACAAAACTTTACAGATAGGGTCACATAGACATAGCAAACAAAACCCAGAAAGCTCAGATCCTCAAGACAATAGAGACAGAGGTGGACTATAGCATCGATGCCATTACTGTCCAGTTTTGAAACTCCTATCCAATCATAAAATGAAGTTTAGATCTTAGTTTGAGACAGTGTCTTAGTCTTACACAATGAATTCTAGCTTTTATCTCAGTTGGATCAATCAGTTTCTAGCTAAGTTTTGTTTTCTTCTCCTTATTACTATTTTAAGAAAAGTTTGAATTACAATTAATTTACACAAATCAGTATCTTAATTATTGTCTATTTATTTATTGATTTTACTACTCAGACCCTTTAACTAAATTATGAATAATACACCAATATTCCCAAAATTATTAAATCATTTGGTGAATTTGACTTCATTTGCACATAAAAATCCTAAAAACCCTAGGGTAAATTTCCTACTGATTTTTCATATATTTTTTTGTTGTTTTACTTGCATAATCAAATTAAAAATTAGCATTAAATTTTAAAATTTCCTAGTAATTTTAAAACAATTTTCTTTCAAACCCTAGTTGCCCATACTAGGTCCCAATAGTTTTTCCAGTAATTTTCCAATCATTTTTTGAATTTTTACTAGCATATTTAAATCAAAAAAATCCATTCAAAATTCAATAACAATTTTCAAAAGCATTTATTTTTCAAAACCCTAGTTACATCTACTAGGTCCTATTAAATCACTAATTTTCCAATAAAATTTTGTTTTTTTACCTACATATATAACTCAAAAATTCACTTTCAATTTCAAATTTTCATAGTAAATTGCTCAAATAATCATTTTTCAAAACCCTAGTTGCACTTATTAGGTCTCGTTAAATCTCTAATTTTCCAATAAATTTATGATTTTTTACTTGCATATATAACTCAAAAATTCACTTTCAATTTCAAATTTTTATAGTAAATTGCTCAAAAAATCATTTTTCAAAACCCTAGTTGCATTTATTAGGTCCTGTTAAATCACTAATTTCCCAATAAATTTATGATTTTTTCCCTACATATATAACTAAAAAATTCACTTTCAATTTCAAATTTTCATAGTAAATTTTCCAAATAATCATTTCTTAAAACCCTAGTTGCATGTACTAGTACCTATTTGCTTATTGAGGTATCACCTTACATGTTTGTGAACTTCATATCCTTTTTATGCATATTTCAGTTTATTGTTTAGATTATATCTATTTAATCTTTTCTACTATTATCCAAGTTATTTTCCTTATGCCACCTAAGTTCCTTGCATCTCTTCCTTCGAGACGAAGTGCAAGACTTAGTCGCAATCCTCTTGAATTCACCCAGATTCTTGAAATTTGACCATATACCATAGATAAACAACTAACTCAAGTTCTTGTTATAGATTCTACACATCCATATTACACTATTTAAAATTAAGATAACTTTGATAATGAGTAGTATAAAAACAAAAATGATGATGTACACACCGATGCTCATGCTCCACCACATTAGACTATTGATCCACTTCCACCAATTGTTGACAATAAAGTTATCCTCAACAAAGATTTGATCCTACAAAGTTTTCAAGAAAGACTCTGAGACCAGTCTCAAGATCATACTCTTATCTTGCAATCTATCATGGAAATTTAAAAAGGCTAAACAAGTTAAATATTCCATTCCTTCAGAGCAACCAGTTATAAATGACACTATGGGGACAACTATGTCTCAAGAACCCCATATAGAAACCTAATCTACCTCTATGCCACCAGCTACAACTAGTACATCATTGTCTCCTAATGTGGCAACCCTTGTACAAGATATAAAATCTCTTCAATCCAAGGTACAACATCTCAATCAAGGTCCCTCTAGACCTACGCAAGCTTTGGATTCTGTTGCTCTATTGTATACACCATTGGCATGTCACATTGCTTCTATACCTTTGCCACAAGGTTTTGTTCAACCCAAGCTTACTCTATATGATGGCAAGGGTGATCTAGAGACACATTTGAGAGCCTTTCACATATCATGCTTGGACTATGTACCCAATGACTAGCTATTTACCAAGATATTTCCATGAAGCCTAAAGGATTATGCTTTACAATTGTTCTATAGTCTACCAAATTAGTCGATCAATGCATTCAATCCATTAGTTGACATGTTCCTAGCTCATTTTAGCATTAACATTGGTGATAAAGTTTTATATGCTCAAGTTGCACAACAGAAACAAAGGTCAAATGAGCATCTCATAGATTATGTTCTTTGATATGAGACTATTTTGGCTAAGATGACTAACCCAATGGTCAATCAAGAGTTATAAGATCTCTTCAAATAAAGTCTTCTACCAGATTTGCATGAATCAATTATGTTCAAAAGATTATCTTCCTTTATTGAATTGTGTCACACACTAAAGGAAAGAGAAGTCAAGTTAATTTCAATGGGAAAACTCAAGTACACAAGTATTTTAGACATAACAAACAAGAGCAACAACAAAGTTCCATACAAAGTAAAGGTCAATGATAAAAAGAGTCAAAATCAACCTATAATTAATGTGGCTTCAAAGCCCCCTCTATGAGTGTTTTTATTATCACCTCCTCGACGAACCTTCACCAATCTACTAGTTTTTTTAGCCAAAGTTTTATGACAACTATTGGAATGCAACATCATATCTCTCCCTCTTATTTAGGAAATTGACCCAACAAAACCTCTTCCATGGGGATATGATCAACGTGCATTTTTAAAGTTTCACAGGGCACTAGGCCATATAAAAAATAGATGCATCGATTTGAGACACAAGATATATGATTTGATAAATGGAAATCATATTGATCTTAGCACTTCAGTTGAGCCTCCTTAGGCAAAGCAAACACAAGACAAAGCTTTGCAAATATTTTTAAAACCTTTTCCATAGCATTCCAAATAGGAAACAAGGGACACATCAGGGGTTCACCATGAATATCATGCACATCCCCCAATAGATATATACAAGGCACCTTCAATTGAGACACATCCTTTAAGCAACATGATTGGTGTATACAATTCTAGAGTTCTAGCTAGACCTTCCATCTCCTACTCAAAATAGGAGATCATTGAGGATGATATAGATTATCATGCACTCTTTATCAGAGCTTACATTCATAATCATTTTATTCATAGTGTTCTCATTGAATAATGGATCCAGTATGAACATATGCACTATGACATTATTAGAACAATTGAGATATTCATAGCAGGATATTACACCAATAGACACAATTATCAGTGGATTTAGTGGGCACATTTAGATTTCATTGGGTGAGATCGTACTTCTTTTAAAGGTGGGTCCAACACATGTGTCCACACCATTCACTATTGTTCCCAGTGTAGGAGTTTTTGATATGTTACTTGGCCGACCATGGATTCAAAAATTTCAAGTAATACCTTCTACAGTTCATAGATGTGTGAAATTAATCCATGTTAATCATGTTGGTACAGTTGGTAGAGTTCCATATGAGTTACCACTCCCCACTTTAGAGCCATCTATTATTTTATAGTCACCAATTTCTGTTTAACCACTAGTTTTACTTGCTCTACCAGTTCTAGTTCTTCCTCCAGTTTTGATTTAGACACAGTTGAGGTATCCATCACCAACACAGAGAGTTCATACACCTCTATAGCTTCAGGATTCTAGATAACTTTTAGCTTTAGTATTCACACATAGGGCAAGATGATTGAGATCTCATGCATCTACTCATAGAGCACATGTTCAGAGAACTTCTCTTACTATCAAATGGGTCCCTAAGAGCCCTATAGTTGCATCCACTTCACAGAGTTACAAGGGGACCCCACATTTGGTTTTTAATGCAAAGATTTTAGATCATTTAAAACATATATAGATTTTAGATCCATGGTCTCAGTATTTCCATGATGTTTTATGATCATGCATGATTCCTCTACTTGATACAAGACACCATGATAGGGAGTCTCCCATGAGACTCATCAGTTAGTATCATTTCTCCTCAATTTTACCGATACATAGTTTCTTATGCTTTGTACATAGCTCAAAACTTTCAAAAATCCAAAAAAATTCAAATATTTCAAAATACGAAAACATGTAAATAATTTAGAAACATCAAAAAACATTTCAATTGTATGCATCATCCATGCTTTACATTTCTCTACCATGCTAGACTTATATTTGCTATTTTATGCTTATTTTTTGTCAATTTATCTACATTACCATGTTTCACTTAATCTTCTTTTGAGTGTGTGTAGTGACATCTAGCTCTTTGATTGCTTCACTCTATCCATTGAGGGAGCATCCTACATCTACATCGAGACACACATAAATATACATACCCATTGGGGGCATCTTCTACATGACTACACCATCCAGATTATTACACCACACACTCTAGCTATCATGTTGATGTACATTACTTACTTGCTACATAGATTACTCTATCGACACTCACTAGTATATAGCACTTGTGTATTTCTTAGCATATACCTAGTATTTTACTCACATGTCTTGCATACTTTCCCTCTTGCTTTAATTAGTTAAATGTGATTATACTTCCAGTTCCTCACATGTTTTCTTTTCTTGCTTAACGTAGCTAGATTGTTTGCATTTCTTAGTTCCTATTTGTATTGTATATGTGCCTTAAGACATTTACCAATGTCATTTGCTTCTATTCATGTGTGTACCTTAGGACATTTGTCAGTGTATTTTACCCGTACTCTTCCATGTGATTGTGGCTTTCACACCAACCTTGCTTGTTTCAATTGTATGTGTATGTGGCATTTGAACATGCCTTATATGCTTGCCTTCTAGTTTGAGTGACATGTACCCATGTCCCTTGTTTTCTTGGCCCCTTGGCCATCCTTATATGTTTTTTATTTCTTGCCTTATGTGTTTGTTGCTTATTTGTTTCTCATTGTTTGCAATGCCATGATCTACATCATCCAATATCTCGCTTTCTTAGATGTCATGATGGATATCATGTTCCATCCCTCTAATTAACAACTAATAACTAACTAGACTTTCATTTTTAGTTTAGTACATTACTCATGTTCTTACATTATTATATCCATCTAGGCATACCCATGTTGATCTAACAATCTCTCAATACAAATCATGCTATATCTTGAAATATCTTGTCAATTATCATTGTTATATCATGTATATTTGCATCATAACACACTTATAAGGCTCTTTTTTTAGGGTAGTCGTTACAGGGTTTTCATTCCTACCCTCAAAAGAGGGGGAAGCAAACATGGGTTTTGTCTCAGAGATCAGAGCTCCTAACAGTCCAAATAATAGCATTCAACACACTCAGAATAACAACCAGACACAAAACAGCCAGAATAGACTAGGTAGACAGTCAAGAATCCATAATAGTTACTAGATTTGGCCCTAGACAATAATGCCCAACTTATAAAATAACATCGATGCCACTAGTGTCTACTTTTGGCACTCCTGTTCAAATAATAGAAAAACTAGATTTTCTAGAAACAGATAGAAAGGTAAGTTCAGTTACAATTTTGACAACTACAGTTTAGACTAGAATCAGTAGTTTTAGTACTATTTTTCTCAGAGAATCTAGATATAGGGGGCATCATGCATGACATGATGGCTCTTTCTTTCAATTTTAGATAGGGTAGTTGGTATAACTTCTAGATTAGAATCCATGTTTCAGACACCAATGATTGGGGGTAATATGCGTGGCACATTTATTTTATTTTCTTTTTGAGTTCAACATTACCTAGGGATTCTCAACAGTTGTATGCCTTATTCCATCTACAGGTGGTTGGCATCATTTTGAAATGGTTTTCATAAAAGCCTAACTTTCTTATTCTTAAGTTCTCGAGTGGCTTTCATACAAGCCTAGTGCACCAGTTCGGAGTGGCTTTCATATAAGCTAATCTCCATCTTTTAGAATGGCTAAGAGTGGCCTAGCTTCTAATATACATTTGGCTATCCATCCCAGCATTATCAAATCACATAACATTAATTGGCTCTAAGAGCTATCTCATACGACATACATTTCATATTGGTATCAATTCATAGATTCACTTCACGAGGCAATGATGGAGCTAAAGGACTAGCTAGTCTTTGTATTCTTGAGCCACCTATTCAGAGGGATTAGACACATGGTCCAAACATCAATCAACACATGCAAGACCACCTAGCTTCACTTAGTGGGTAACAATGGAGATAAAGTGCCAGCCTTTGTATTCTTGAGCCACTTTTAGGGAATTGAGCACTGAGCTCTATTCATGATATTACTCTCGATTCATCACACATCTGACATTACTCATCATCACTCAGCATCACAATAGGTTTTGTATTAGTCCATGCACCCAATGAGGTGTATTCATTCCTTTCTCTTCCTTTCTCTCTTACCTAGCTTTGTACATTCTTATTTTAGATATAGCGTATCTACTAAGAACTAATCTACTTTCTATTTTCTCTTACAATTTCACACTTCACAACATGCTCTCTCTATGCACACCTAACATCACACAGCTTCATGAGATTCACCCTCACAGGTAAGTTCTTGTACGCTTTCTATTTTTTCCTTTATCCTAGTATTTCACTTTGATACATCACTATAATAAAGGGGAGGGGGGGGAATGTAGTCATATAAAATGCAAAAAATGGTAACTTGGGCATGGCTAATGACACCCAACCCTTAGGTCCCTCTTACTTTCTCTCATAACCCTCATAGGCATCTTTTCACTGATTCCCAATCACTTGATCCTAGCTGAGCCAAACCCCTCTTTCCATGATAAATCAATCTCCTTAGGTCCTGTCTGCTCAGGATAATAGCACCACACTTGGACTATAGTTTTGATGTTACTACTGTCTACTTTTGATGCTATTGTCTAAGCCCTTTTCTGGCTCCAATGGTCAATTATTTTAGTTCCCCATCCTTATCCTTGTTGGCCTAACATGATCAAATTCAATTCATGACCAATAGATCCCTATAAAATCTCATTCAAAGATCATTTGAAGGGGGTTGGAAAATATCACTAAGCAAGCAAGAATACAAGCAAGACTACTCAAGAAATCTTCCCTATTCTCTGCATGCAGCCAACCAACAAATATGAAATCTCATTCAAGTCCTTACACCAATCCCTAGCCACCTCAAACACATCTAGTTTAGCATTCTGCATCTTCATATACATAATTGCACAAAGCACATCAAGTGGAGAGAACTACATATGGCTTGATCCCTCTTTAGAGTATTGGTATGTAGGCAGTGTACCCACACATGGGGTGTGAAGCACGTCTAGTGCATCTTACATATAGTAACCCCCCCTCTTGCTCAAAATTGGTCAAAGCATAATGGAAGATAGGGTTTGAATAAAGAATCTAATTTATAGGGAACTATACAAACTTATAGCTGATGAAACTTTGTAGATAGGGTAACACAGACATAGCGAACAAAACCCAGAAAGCTTAGATCCTTAGGACAATAGCGATAGAGGTGGACTATATTGTTGGTGCCACTACTATCCAATTCTGACACTCCTGTCCAATCACAAAATGAAGTTTAGATCTTAGTTTGTGACAGTGTCTCAATCCTGTACAGTGAATTCTAGCTTCTGTCTCAGTCAGATTAATTAGTTTCTAGCTAAGTTTTATTTTCATTTCTTTATTACTATTTTTAGAAAATTTTGAATTGTAATTAATTTAAACAAATCATTAGTTTAATTATTATCTATTTATTTACTAATTTTACTACTCATACCCTTTAACTAAATTATGAACTATACACCAATATTCCTAACATTGTTAAATTAGATCCCTTGAAGGATAGTTGTTTATATAAATACAAAAATATATCTAAAAATATAGACCACTGCCTTGAAGGATAGCTATCTAAATATGTACATTACAGAAAAATTCCCATACTAATCAATTTTCTATCAATGAGCATGCCCTTCAAAATCTCTGAAGTCAAAATCAAAAGGTATGCGACAAAAGCTTCCTACATTGATCAGATTTCTTAAATTTAGACTTCTCGCATAGATCAGTCTACATAATACATGGATTAGCTCCAAAATAGGGTCCTAAGATCATTAATACAAGACTTAGTTTTTGTACATAGGGTGGGGCGTCTATTCCTAAATTTAAGCCCAACACCTGAATCATGTGAAAACTAGTTCCTCTATATTTCTTAAGAAAATTAGTTACAATAGGGTTATTATAGTCCTATTAATAGTGGATAAAGGGTGCCCACGTAAATTCTATAAAGGCCTACTCTAGTTAGGATGCAAATCAATATATGCGTTAAGAACTTCTTTTACTCTTTTATTAACAATCATAACTACTATCTAAACATTCGATAAAAATAACATATTACATTATCTAAAAAATGAAAAGAGCATAAACATTTATATAACATCATCCATCAAAATTTATGTAATATAACATCATAATCATGATCCATAATCATCTTAGAAATTAAAAGTATAACATAAGCATAATCTAATCAATAACCATAATCATATGACAAAGGAATACATGCTCATAATAATCATCAAAAGCTCATATACATGTAAATCAACTATCTACATCATATACATGTAAACAAAGTGTGTACATCATCAAAGTATCATATATACAAAATAACACGTATAATATCATCCTGTGATCAATAAAAATAGTGTGGTAAACTCAAATCAATGCTCCCACCTCCTCTACCTCCCCCATCTCCTCCTCCACCTCCTTCACCTCCCCCTCTGTCCCCACCATCTTTGCCATGTGCCACACTACCCATACTAACAGACACGGTCAGTGTCTGACATGAAGATCTACCCTGATCAACTAAATAAATCACATAATATGGCACCTTTAAAAGTCGATCATGCATAATCTGCTCATAGTATCATATCTCTCCTAATACATCTTGGTAGCTTTCCACACTCATTGTCCTTGAAGGTCTCATCCCTATACCATGTGCTCCTCCTCCACCTATCCCTGACACTGTCACCTTGGCCAACCCTCCCAATCCACAAAGTCTATCCCTCTAACTCCAGTACCTATCTCCATCTCGGGTCACCTGATCATAGCTAGCCTATAATGTGATCAACTATCCATGTAATGTGGCACATTGTGCCCTCAATGTATCCCTCTCCATAAAAATACCTTGTATGTCCACCTCCTCTAGAGAACCCTCCTCCCCTCCTCTCTCCTTGACATCTTCCATCTCCTCATCCTCTCCCTCCTGTTATGGTCACACTGCCCTCCCTTGTTTGGCCCCTAACTAATCTCCCCACCACAAAAATAATAATGGTGTATATCTGACATCATCTGCATCCATCCCAGTAACCTCCTACTCTGCTAATAATTGTATCCCTACAAAATGAGCCTCTGGAAACTCCACCTTAGAATCATATTGTCTATAACATTGGGGTGCATTCGATATATCTTATATCAACCCAAAGTGTCTCCACACCCTCCCAAACTAAAACAACTCCAAATGCTCTAGTTGTCGCCCTTGTAACCATCTATTATGTTACCTTGTTGCTAGCTCTCACCACTCCCCGGGCTAGGAAAGAAATCTCACACATGGCCTCCAAATCACATCTCTTTCCTACATCTCATCCATAACTCTTTTATAATAATCAAAATTGTGTACAATCCCATAATTTTATGGTCTCACCAAATCATCCTTCCATCAAAGGAATTTTACACTGTAAATTGTCTAATATCTTCTCATCCAGGGAATCCCTTATGGCTACACTAGTTTCATATGCTCATATGCCCAACATAGTAAAATA
This sequence comes from Torreya grandis, assembly GCA_037957365.1. Classification (NCBI taxonomy): domain Eukaryota; kingdom Viridiplantae; phylum Streptophyta; class Pinopsida; order Cupressales; family Taxaceae; genus Torreya; species Torreya grandis. The sequence continues at coordinate 807,151 of JARHVA010004190.1, forward strand.
AATGTGATATCCAAACCAAATCTCGCCTTGTCTACCATCCCCATAGCTCTTTGTATACATGTGCAAGGAGAGTAGGTGACCATGCAAAAATTGTCTAATGCTCCAACATATATTTCACTACTCCTATCAAACTCCAAGGAAATATCCCTCCTCTAAAATTTGGTAGCATGTAATAGGATATCGACATCATCATCATCATCATCATCATCATCATTATCACCAATCTCCCCTTTGCATCCTCCTCATATAGTGTCTCTAATGCAAACCCCCTACCATAAAGGTGATGTCTATGACATACTCATCATATAATCATGCTAGCACCTCCCCACATCCCATCTCTTCAACTAGTGTGATCATTGCCACTTGTATCAGTAATCACATGACACTATAACTGTCCTCCATAATAAGGATCATCTCCCCAGTCAACAACTAGAAGTTCCCTATCACTATATCCCACTACTCTAGTAAGGCCACTAGTAGACCTATGTTTCTATGAATCTTCCATTAATGATATAATCTCTCGAGATCCATAGTATCCACATGGACCTGATCCTCATTGCTCATCACATCCCACAACTACTCCAACAATGATGGCACTCAGTCCTACATCATCAATAGCTCTCTCACTTATAAAAACATAACTTAGTAAAAAAAAATTGCCTCTATCCTCACCTACCATAGATCATTATCAATTCTTTGGGATGCTCCCTATTTATAAACCATGATCTCTCTCGATAGATTGATCTAGAATCATGATCATCGATGATCATATATGATAATCATCGATCCTACAAGATTCACCACGTATCCCCCCTTATTTGTACAAAAAAAAATTTAAAACTTCAAATTTCAAATACATCCCTTACCTCTCCATGTGAATTCAATCTTCTCCATCCATTGGCACTTGCATCCATCACCATATGTCATCTTTTTTAAATCATAACTCAAGTGATCGATTGTATAAAAGTTGTAAATGAGCCTTTCTAATGGTAGGCTGCCTTATATATAGTGATTGCCTTAATTGATGTTAATCCACAAAATCAATAGTGATTTTGGAGATCGATGTTGATCTTATAAAAATGATTGGCATTCCCCTTAAATCATCATCAATTATTTATTTTGCAAAGGCATACATTCTATTGGGAGTGTATCCCTTGTGAATCCCAAGATTTACTTCACCATGTGAACAACTACCTATAATTTCTAACACTATTTTCGCACACTAAATGCTTTAATGGGTACCTTCTATCATTTATTATCTTAGTTGCCTTTACTTACATACCCACTTGTTCATACTTGGGACAATTTGTTTCATGGTTTCCTAACGACATCTTTATGTGTTATTATCCCTGTCTTGACAATGCAAAAAAAAATACTCGTGCAAACAACCCACATCCTTGGCATTATTTTTTATCAATCACATCTCCACATTCCACTATTTTCAAACCCAGCACCACCTTTTTCCATCCCACTGACTCCTAGTTTCAGGAGGAATACCTCCTCACTCACACTAGGGGCATCCACTCACTCTAAGTTTTTGTTTCACAACTAATTGTTATTTAGCCACTCAATAAAAATGGGTAAATATAGACACTAATTGCATATACATTAATTAATAAGTGTCTTTATATGTCATAATTCCCCTTTATTAGTTTTTAGTATCCTTATTCACATTTACGTGTGGTAATTACTTCATTAATTACTGTTTACCCTTCCCAACCTCCTAAATCTCCCAAAATCCATTAAATATCCATAAAATCTAATTCATCCCCACATTCCAAAAATTTACCCTCAATAAAAAACTTGTAAAACAAATTAACAAACCTCCTCCTCAAAATTACCCACGGTTAAAACCTCCTAATATGCATTTTGCCAAAGAAAGGCATAATCGTTAGTAATTTTCCACGATTGGTGTTGATTCTGTTTGATCAGCATTAGTTACTTATAGATGGTAGTAGTTCAACCAAATATATTTTGAAACTTTACTGCAAAGTCAATAAAATGCTTGAAAGATAAACGACATTCAAGAGATTTTCTTGTTAGACATTACACTGCTACATCAAAGCTCTAAATCTTTGAAATGACTATGTGGAAAGTAGAGCACCTCTCTAAATTGTAGCATCATCGTAAGACATTTCAAAAGTCAGTGGTGTATCTTATTTTATAATAATTTCATTAATTATCTTGTTCTATGTGATAATACCATTAGTTTATTCCCTCGATCATCCCAATTATCTTTAAAATTTATTTTCTCAAGCCATAAGCCAACTTCTTAGTTTTCTTGAGAAATTGAGGAGAAACAACGTCAATCATATTGATCGACACTAATCTTAATAAAATTGATATTGATTCTATGAATCAAAATTGATCCCTATCAAAAGTATCAAGTTACAAAATCTGAACCTATTTCCACATCTTTTTGCCTCACCCTGGTCTATTCTAATCATTCGATTTTACTACAAACATGGACCCTACATTTAGATGATTGTTACAAGATTACCTCACGAGATAATAAGTATTTTTGATCTACCAATCGTTCCCCAACCTCTCTTCATCGATCAAAGTGACATTGCACACAAGTTGAGTCTCTGCACCATTACATTCACTCCAAATATTGATGACATTTTATCCCTACTAGAAATAATCTAGGAATACATCGAGGCCACACAAGATTATTGGCTTGATTACTCTGATTATATTAATGCAATAGATGAAGAATAAATTTTCTCTTTATCTTATTTTATCTAGTTATCAATAAATATTTGTAATTCACATTATCATTTTTTATCAGCTTAATTACTAAACAGGTGGATTGACATCCATGAAAGGAAGCTAACCCCTATGACCAAGGAATACATAGAGGGGAGGTTAGTATTATGATGGTCCAATAAAACTAAATCAAAATAAAACATTAAACACTTAACACTTCTAGCCTAGACACTAGGGGGAGCATAAGTAACAAGCATACAAGTGAAAACACAACTCAAACACAAAATAAATCATTCTTTTACCTTCCTTGGAATTCTAAATGACTTGTTGAAGTGGCTTTCTTAGTTTTTTTCCTCAATAAGTCTTTACCAATGAAGCTCCATTTTATCCTCTCCCAGGCACCTTGGATTCACTGATTGGCTTATGAATTTGGCATTGTAACACTACTTGAAAGGTTTCTTTGCATCCAAATGAGCATTATAACATTACACCAAGATAGTTTTGAGAGATTTGAAGATATTTGGGAATAATAACATTACAAAAAAATAGCTTAGATATCAATAGGTATGGCCTTGTATTTATAGCCTCCAAAGTTAACTTTCACCTAAGGTGAGTTAAGGTTGAGTTTAAACATGGAATGAGTTCAAACTAATCCTAGGTGATCTGAGGCTAACTCCAATTGAGTTAAAATTTATCATATAATTATGATTTTTAATTAATAGGCATGACTCTCAAATTAGATATTTTGGAAGAGCTTAACAACTCATAAAGGCAATGATGAAAAGGCTTGATATTTTGATTTTAGAAATTTTCATTTTAGATATTCATTAATTTAAAATAGATAATTTAGCTGAGCATTTAATCTGGTTTAATTAGATGATTCATTTTTATTAGTATTTTATCTCTTTTAAGATTTGTTCAAGTGCTCCGCTTAATGGGTCCATAGGCCAAATTTCCAGTTGTTAGGTTGCAAGGTGACTGAGAATGAATTTGTGAGAGTTTATTATTGCATATGGTATAATACCCCAAATAGGGATGCCTCAACATTATTTTGAGTATTGATGAATGATTTATGACCAAATTTGGGACATTCATTGATTCTTAGGCTTAATTTGCAATGTTTGATAGGAATCAGTCTAAAGTCTAGTTGGAAGCTAGTTGTGGCTAGAATGGGGTGTCTACAACCCCTTTCTAGAACTGGTATTTTACCAGTAAATCCACCTTCTTATTATATTAATCTATCTTGTCTAGTTTTTTACTTATATGCAAGTAATCCTTCCTAGCCAAAAATAAGCTCTCACAATAGTTTGGTCAACGGTGTGCATTTGATCCCATAGGTATGCCTCATTTTTGCTAAAACCCTATTAATATTTTGAATTTTTGTTAGTTCATATTATAAAAGGAAAATTACATAAAAACTACATAAACACTAGCATCATGTCCATCTATTACATTTGATGATTTTGAAATTGTTGATGATGATTCTGATAGACATGCATTATTCATTAGAGCATTATTTGGTGAACAACCAATCCATAGTGTCATGATAGCTATTGGATCAAGTGAAAATGTTTTCACCATAACACTTATACATTCTCTTGGTTATAAAAAACAAGATATACAACTAACATCTAGAGTTGTGAAAGCATTTGATTGTCATATACAAGATACTTTTGGACATATCTTATTGCCTTTACAAGTGGGAGCTCTCACATTTCCCAATCCTTTCTTAGTATTAACAAGCACAAGTGTCTTTAATATGTCATTATGTAGACCTTGGTTATAAAAAACAAAGTAGTTTACTCTAAAATTCACAAGTGTCTAAAGTATATTCATGATAATCAAGAGGTTAAAATTTTGGGCATGCAATATGAATATCCTATGGAACCATGGGTACCTAATCCTACTCCACAACAATTGGTCAGCACAATTATTGAGAAAATTTGTAATAAATTATTTTATACAACCATTCAAGATCATGATTTACATTCAAAGAAGCATATTTCAAAATCATTTTTTTCATGTACTTATGAGCATGAGCATATTTTAGTTGCTTCAACTAATTATGAGCATGAAGATATTATAGTTTATCCCTCTATTCTTGAGCATAATAAGATTGCATATGAGCATGATGATTTGGCTAGAAAGATAAAGCTAGCTACTCTTAAGCACTAAGTGGCACATAATACAAGGTTTTTATCTAACACAACATCGTAGATTATGCATAAGTCTCCTACACAAGTATCGATTGTTACATCATTCCCTCCCATGCATGAGCATACATGTTTATATGGATAAATGGGCAATGATGTAGAGGGTTATTTTACAACATAGAGTTCTTCAAATTCAAAGGATTATTTTACAACACATGCTTCTTCTTTAGATTCAGAAACTTCTACATTTGACACATCCTCTTTTACACAAGATCTTGCTCCTTCCTATCAAAGAGTTGGACACACATATGATAATCCTATTGATGAAATCATTGGTTAGTACAAAGACCTTGATTAGTTTCCTTACATAGTACCTACTTGTATATAAATTCTTTGTTTCGTATTTTTGTTGTTTATTCTTTTACACATACTCCATTCCTTCTTGCTTTGATTCACCACTTTGTTTAGGTTTGTTTGAATCACCCTCTCCTTCTTCCTTTTCATCGTCTTATTATTTTTCTTCTTATAAATTTTTCAAATTTAAATTATGCATGCTTTACTTTCCAAATATCGAAAAAATACAAAAACATTAATATATGCTAAAAATTTACCAATAAAAAAATAAAATATTTTCAAAAAAAAACCTAGGTCCTTTATGAATACTTTCATGTTACTGGATTACATATTTTCACATGTCATTTATCTATATGTTCAGTACACAACATATTTTATTCCATTTTCAATACATAATGCTTCTCACAAGGTATTTGAGTGTGCAACATGACATATCTTTACAAAAATAGAAGTTATACATACATAGAAGTTATTTTGATTGAAAAACCTTGCATACAATCAATCAGGGTAGCACCATACTAGTTAGGCAATAGTGCATTGTGTCCTTATCCTCTACTATGTTTTTTCCCTATGTATTTTATATCTCTTATTTCAACTACAACATAGTCACATGAAATTTTATCTATAGTTTTTCATCATAGAACAAATAATATGCTCATATATCATTCAAATTTCAAGATTAAGGCATACTTTTCCATGGTTTTGATGTTAGGCTTGCCTTCCACCCAACAAATTTGCTCAATTGGGGGCATCTCTTTATTATATATGAACACTCTTATAGGTTTTATATATCCATAATCTCTTTTCATGTTGAGTTATAATGAAAACAAATGTCTTCTTCATTAATTCATACTTTACATAATAAATATGTTATTTGTTAAACATGAACATAGATACATAAGATCAAAATATGTTACTTTTAGTTTCCCCATGCTTCTTTCAGATGTTTGTTTCCTTAGATAACATGCTTCAATTTATTTGCTTTTCATATGTGGCCCTTGGCCTAGTGTATGCTCGCCATACACCCTATTGCTTCTATGGCATCATCATGCCTTGTGTGTGTGGCCCTTGGCTTCCATGTTAGTGTGACATTCACATTTCCCTTGTATTTAGCCTTTGGGCCTTGCGTGTGACATTTATACATGTTTTTAAACTCTATGTCACATCTTACATGTCCCTTGTATGTGACATTTATGCGTTCTTGCATGACTTTAATTACATGTTTGTTTTTGATACTATGGTGCCATGATGCCTATCATGTACTATTAAGCATCTAATTATATACATCTATGGTTTCATGATACATATCATGTACATACTACACATGTGCTTTAAATGCTTAATATTTTCAATATTATGCTTCAAATACATACACAAAACTTGTAAGTTATTTACATGTTTCATACATTAATTCAATGATATACATAATTACAATGATGAAATACAGTATCCAAACCTTTCAAATACTTCAATGTTACTTATTTTTGGATTCTAATATAATTTAAATATTCACATGTTATTACTTGATTACATCTTTCACAAATGCTCTCACTTTTTCTCTTGAGACAAGTGATTTGTAGTTTCCCTTGTCTCAAAAAGGGGCATCATAATGGGATTATCTCCAATCTTTCACAAATAATACATTTCATATTTGATAGTTTACAATATGCAAAATTAAAAATTTTTGATTTTGGGGGCATTCGAATTACTTATGCACTCCACTCTTATAGCTACACAAACACATATACACTTGTGTGAAGACATTTACAAGATTTCAAACATATTTCAAAAGATCAAATCAACAATCTATACATTACATAGGGAATGACATGTATTCATGTCCAAATTACTACTTCACAAAATTTAGATTTCTCTTTCTCGAGTATCAAAGTTTCAAGGGTTTACCATTTGAACCTAGATTTGTCTACAATGGTGTGATTCGTCTTTTGCAAGTGGACCATGTTTGAGCTTAGTGATGCTTCATGTCTTGATTGCACTTTAGCGATCCATGTAATATTTCTTGCCTCTTATTTTTAGTTCATCAAGTGAGCCATGTTTGAGATTAGTGATGCTCCACACTTTGGTTACACTTTAGCGAACGACTTTTTTGGTTCTCACTTCTTCAAAAGCATTAAAAAGTACTCTATGAGGGATTGAGCATATAATCTTTCCAACTCGAGAATCATCATTGATTACTCAAATTAAGAATTGATCACTCTCAATTCACCAAATATTCAACACTTCTCCATATGTCTTAACAGGGGGTATGCACATTGTTATGACAAAAAAAAAGTGTGTATACACACTAAAGTATCACATTTCCTTTACTATAGTAATTTTATGCATCAGTAGAATAAATGGGGGTTGGGAAGAATGTAGACAATTAAATTTGATCAATAAATACTTGATAATGCTTGTCCTTGACATCCTTACCTTGCTTGGTCATTTCATCATTCATAACCCACAATCTCCACGGAGCCTTCAAAGTCTTGAAAATATTGTGCATATCTCCAAGACTTCCCTATTCATCCCTATTAAACACATATTTCAATATCACTTTAATTTTAGAAGCCTTTGTCCCTTTTGGACAAGAGCACACTATCAAATAAAGGTGTATTGTGGCCTTATCCAGAGTGCTCTAACAATCATCTTTTCAAAATGACATGCTTCATAATGAATTTCCTGCATAAATCAGTAGGTCATTTATTGAAAATATTTGTGAGATTCACCTATAAAAGCACATCAAGGCTCACACTTGAAACCCCTAACTCTCTATCTCTCACTAATAAAAACATTTATCTTCTGAGTAAATACTATTATTGTAATTCTGCTACAATACCATAGTCCCTATCTAAGCCTAACATTATTGTATTGTAGGTTAAGGGAATCATTTGTCAAGTATTATAATAAAATATTGTTAGTTGCATTCACATGATCTTCCATATAGGGAGAACTACATTAGCTTGAGGCCTTCAGGCTATGTAGGCAACACTCAATTAAAAAGGGATTTTATGAGGATAGCTCAGCCAATCCCACATCCCCTATTTTTTCCCCTTTTGCATTAGATCTCTCTTGTGTGCTTGTGCAAGACTAGGGAATCAAAATTATATGTTTTTCACACATCAAATCAAGCTCTGCCTAAAAATAGTTCACCTTCAAACAGGGGTGAACAAATCTAAATTTTTATATCCAATGCATAGTTTATTTAGAAAAAGTTGCAGTAGCAAACATTAATGCATTATGACATTGTCTGCCTTCTATGGCCTTCTCCCAGTACATAGTTGATCTCTATTTTATGATGTATCTATGTTTGCATGTCATTAAAGTAGTCAAAGCTCATATAAAGTAATTATAGTCTAAGTTGATCTATTTTACAAGGATAATTCTCTAACCCTAGCCCTAGTTTATATTTCTAGTAATTTATGACTTTTGTAAATTTTGTAGATTAATATATTTACTTTATTTATATTATTTAATTTTCTAGATCAAATTTCATTACTCTGCATTTCTAATTAGAGTTAATTCTTTCTTCTAGTTAATTATAGTGTAAACAGACTGATTGTTACCTGCATATCCAACACTCTGAAGAGGGAAATCAAGCCCACATAGTTTTCCCACTTAGAGTGCTTTGTGCGATTGTGATCCTTTTACTACATGAATGCATTTCGAGATGGATTAAATACTAGATAATGTTTTTCTTGACTTAGATTAAAAAAGGCTCATGACTTGGCTAAGGACTACTTCAAATGATTAGAATTAGAATTGAGAATAATATGGAAGCTTTACTTAGTGTGTGATAGTGTACTTATCCATAAATATTGAAATTTACAAATAAATGCCAACTGATATAATAGGTTACTTAGATGTGCCTTTATAGCAATCCAAAAAGGAAAAACCTCTCACATAACCTATCCTAAAAGTACATACTAACCTATAAGGGAGGGTCTAAATTTGAAAAGTATATGTTGCTAAGGGTAAAGGTTAGGATCAAATCATAAGGGTCAAGACCAACTGCCACTATTGACCCATCTTGGTCAATCTTGTCCCGAAGAGAAACACATGAAAATTAAAATTCAAGATGTCTGTGAAAATGCTTAAAGGGGGGTTTTAATGATTAAGAATTTTTCTATAATTATAAGATAGCAATTTAGAAATGAAACGGTTTGTATAGGTACTTAGGACAGAGTGAGGTGGTAAAATAGGTCAAGATTAAGTGTTCAAGTCAATTAAAGTGAAAGTGGGCTAATACTGACATTATTAAGTAATTATGACCAAACTTAAGTGACTAAAATAACCTAAAAGTGTTATGAAATTGTTCGTAATCATATATAACTTTAAATGTATAGTGGTTTCACCAATGAAATGAACAAGGCTTGACACACCATTCATTGTGAATCCTCCTTTCACATTGAGAATTACATAAAATTGTTTCAAGAATCATATTTTTTTACTCAGAAGTGATTGCATGGAACTCCACATCCATTTTGGCATTTGAATATTTTGTGTTTATAGATGAACATATCTTATGCTTCTTTGATACATGCTACATATTTTTTTAACCTTGAATATCATACCAAATTTGAAATGCCAATTGGACAATAATAGATGCACATGCCAAGAGGACTTTTACTATTTTTGCTAAACTAATAAAGGTATGACAAGGAATGTTGTTAAAGATCAAAATGCAAAACCCTCCCTAAAAAAATGATAAATCCACAATCAAATGCCTAATCAATATCATTAAGAAGATTGCACTTCAACTACAAATTATGACAAAAAATATGTAACATATAACACACAATAATATGGTTTTATCTTTTCATAAAAAATAACAAAAAATTTAAAAGCATTTAAATTTTAGCTTATACAATAAATTACTAGCTCAACTTTATGACAACAATTATAACATCAATAACTATTTTAAAATAATAATGAATTATAAATCATTTACAAATTTGATTTTTATTGATTATCATGGCGTAGATTAACTTGACAAAAGCTAACTATATGATGACAATTGAACAAATTTAAAATCTACCACTTGGTATACCCAATCAAGTATATAATTCATTGTGATAAAAAGAGGATACTAAATTAAAATCAATAATTATCATCATTATTATCGAGGACTCTAGATGAGATGAGTGAAATAGTGGGTCTCCAGTGGATAGGGGAAACTATGTTACTGACGACACACTAGAGGATCAGGAAGTAAAGGCATTTAAGGATGGCAGTAAGGGAGGAAAAAAGAACTTAGAGTCCAAGTCAAGCACAATAGGGGAAACTAGGGGGGACAGATTCTCTGAGAACATGCTCATATAAGGGGATCAAGTTAAATATCCTTTAGGGATAATGTTAAAGCTTCTCTAGAACAAATCCACATATTTTTCTAGTTCAAGAAAGAAGCAAGTAGGGATTTTAGATGTCCAAATTCAGATATTCAAGACCTAGGTAAGAAGGTGACCTTATTCAAACTTGTTTCAAGCTCTTGGGTAGACAAAGTGGCTGGGAAGGAACAAGTGGCATACACAATAGAAACCCAGGGGGTGATTTTCATAGTGGAATAAAGGGTGGTTTGTTTGAAAATCCTTGATAAAATGATAGATTGATCCCAAATTATATGGGCTAATTCTTTGATCAAAAAAATTGAGGGAATAATACCCAACATTGACACCTTCAGAGATTAGACTAAAAGGAAGTGGAAACCCAAAGGACATGTAGAAATTTCAGGTTTGATTAAATAATTTTCCTTATTTCCTTTACAAATCAAGAGGATTATTTAGTCATGTCATTAAGAGGCCCTTGGTTCTTAGGGATATATTTCTTGTCCTTAAAAAATGGTTTCTAGGTGTGGATCTTGATAAGGAAAACTTCACTCAATTTCCAATTTGGGTAAAATTACCATTCCTCCCATTGAAATTTTAGGAGGAAGAGGTCTTGAAAGGAATTGTAGACTCTTTAGGCTAGTTTATTGCTTCGGATCCAACCGCTAAATCCAAGAGAATGTTGTTATTTGTGAGACTTTGTGTCAATATTGTTTTGGATAATGAGCTACCAACATCTATGAAGATGAGAACAAAATATGGAGACATGGTTTAGTTGATAGAATATGAACATACATCGTACTCTAAGAGCTTGGGATTAAGGCATGATTCTTCTTATTTCACTCTTAAGAAGCAATAATACCCTGAGTGGAGAAGGAAGGAAGGATTTAATAACCCCAACGAAGTCAAGGATGTAGGGGAAGATAAAAACTAGAAACTAAGAGAGGAGGATGAAATAATAAAGGATCAAGATGGCGAGCTAAATGTCATATCACCATTTGATAATCATGATGAAGATACCAAGGACATGACTGAAGGTGGGCACAAGTTTATGAACGTTGAAAGACACCTTGAGGTGATAGAGACAAAAATAACTGAAAGATCTCGAGGATGAGAATATTGTGGAGGATGAAAACCAGGAATAAGATCATGAAGAGAAGAACAAAGGTGGCTTGGAGACTCCATGTGTGGAGAAGAAGCAAAAATATAATATAGAGGAAGGAAATATATGAGCCTTGAAAGTTTAGGATCAAAGAAAACATAAAGGAGAGGAAAATAAAGATACCATCGATTTAGGATTAAAATGAATCTCATTATCTGAATAAAATAGATCTTAATAAGTTGAGGATTCATGCTTATTATGATGGATCCATGTATAAGGAGTATGTAAGAATAATAATGGTGGAAAGTGAGGCAAAATTCATCCACGAGAAAGGAGAGGATAATGACAAATGAAACCTGGTGACTAACAAAAGATCCAAATCCAAGAGAATAATTCAGACAAGTGATATAATGACTAGGAGTACTAAATTAAAGGAACTTGTGAGATCCATATCCAAATACTTAGGGCATTAAGGAGTTAGAAGGGTCGTGTATTGTTTGCTTCCAGGGTGCTGACTAGATGTTATCAAAAGACTGATGTTTATGTTGTAGGTCAAAGGCCTATAATAATCGTTGTATGATCTTTGTTAGTTTTTTTTGGTCTTCACTACTATATCTCTTTGCTTTGTAAAAGGTTTCAATGGCCTCTAAAACCCTACATTTTACCCTAATTAAAAAATTAAAAAATATCATCATTGTATAATAAAAATAATCTGTCTTTAAAATTCAAAATAATACAAAAAAATAAAAGGCCAAATAAGGACAAGATGAGAATATATCTATTGGGCATCTTAAACTAACCAAACTAATGAAAATAATCATTTATTATTGGAAAATGAATCACTAATTTTTATCACGTCTTACCCAATAGAGTTTAAAGTTGAAACCAAATTGAGTTGCTCATTGATCTTTTGTTTTTCAATCTTGATCAACCTTCCCTCATTCACATCTTCCCTCTACATTTGGTGTTCAAGAAAATAAATTCCTTCTCATGGTGTTTCATTCACCCCTCCTTAGCCATTTGTAGATTAGAAACCATTAACTTATTATTCTCAACAATAGTATCTTTTAAACGTGTAGCTTTAGATATTGATTTTCATTTTTTCCTTGTGGATTGGATTTCATATGCCACTTTAGGTGTTTGGCAGTCATTATATTTTTCATTCTCATTTGGTGAAGAATTTTTTTCATTAACCACATGGTTTGTCTTATAATTGTTAATGGTTATATTTTTTGGATTGATGTCTCTATCTTGACTGAAATTAACATCCATTGCATCAAAAAGTTCTTTAGCATAATTTGGAAAGAGCTTCTTATCAAACCTTTCTTGCGTTAAATAATTGTTATGCCCCGAGGGAACATTTTTTTCAGCCTCTATTTTTTTAATAATTTCACTGAATATGTTCCTATCGATCTCAACATTAGTTTGGTGTGCGAGTCACACCATGATCAACACAATGTTTCTGCACAATTCTTCACTTTTTAGAGGATGATATAACTTTTTTCGTGGCTCTACCATTAGACTATGTTTCCCTCTCAATGCACTCTTCAATAATTAAAATACGAATATTTGTAATATTCCAATGAATTCTACCCTTTTGGGGAGGAAGGATAAATGACTAAGTTTTTATGACTTCTAGTTGTGTGGGAGAAATATTTTTTTAGGCAAAGAGACATTAATATGTTGTGGATATTGTTCTTCATGGTTGATTTTTTTAGCAAAAATGTTGTTTGTTATAATGATGTCAACATCTTTCTCAATGTTTACTTGTGTGCTTGAAACTTGGGTACTTGAAATAAATCCAAAAAATTATCATTATTTAGGAACAATATATCTCCATATTGTAAGTCATTATTTAAAAGCAACAATGTATATATATGAAACACAGACTCAGTAAGGTTGGATGATACACAAATTCATCCATGGATTTTTTTTTTCTATCTATATCTGCAATAAATAAATGGTTAAATACATTAAAACATAAATTGATTTATAATTTACAGAGGTATGAAAAATAGAAACATGGAGATATGAATCACAAGGCATTACAAATTACAAAAAAACTCTCAAAGCTTCTAATAGACATTTATTTGATCCAAGTAAATAAAAAATCGAGGCATTGCAAATTTTATGAAAACAAAGTTGGCAACTATATGATGAACTTCTAAGATTATTCAATAATGTTTTATCAACTATCTAAATGATGCAAAAGTATAAAAGAGTATGGAGCATGCATCTCAAAGGTGAAGAAATATCTCATGTTTTTTCCAAGTGAATATCACAACATAATTCACCAAGCATCACCATCATTCCTCAAATGATTTCCTCTTTTGATCTCCCAATTCCTTGTTCCGATCTGTACCTCAAGTTATAAGTGAATAGTGGAATGCAAAAAAAGAGGTTGTTATAAATCAAACAATGTAAAATGGTGTGGGTCCTAATGTGTCAAACACACATCCTATTAACGGACTCCTATGGCTCTTGTATAACTACTTTGTTAAAGGTAAGGGTGGACTTATTAACATTAACATACTAAACATTTACTCCCACTATCTTATTATCAAATCTGTTATTTATTTGTGTACAAGTTATGATGTCTCCTTTACATGTAGATATTTAGATCAGTATTTTATCAAACAGTTCATGTGCTTCAACATTTAAAATACATGTATATTAGGCAATTATAATTTTTCTTTGATAGATGTCCATACCCTGTTCTAAAACAACAATTGGGTTCCCATATTAGGGTTGCTTCAACACTCTTCATTCTCAAAATAGTATAAAAGTATAAAGGTATAAAAGTATAAAGATATACATATAAGAATCAAAGCTAGATAAGGTTAGGAGATGAATCGTCCAAGCTATTTTTTGACTTTATCAAAAGAAAATATACTTAAAAATTAATTGTTTCAGTCTGATCGACATATGATATAGACATGGATCATTATGAGGAAAACAAATAATATTTTAAAGTCTTCCTCCAAATCATCTTTGTTCTTCTCTAATGGATGAATTTAGAGATTCCACAAGGGATATGAGTTACCTTATCATTTCTCACAATTTTTATGATTTTTTCATTAGAAAATTAAAAATCTTCCTAATTTACTATGTGCAAAGTAGACAAGTATTTCTATATGAGAAATGAAGATAAAACAACAAATTATGATGGTATGCTTGTTGAAGTCTATAAAGAAATATGGAGCATTATTGGTTTGAATCTTTTCTCTATGTTTAAATAAATATTCTCTGATCTATATTTAAGTGAGGAAATATCTCAAGTTATTTTACAATAAAAAAACAAAGTTAATTTTTGTATTACAAATGATTTTTTCTCCAACAATGTCAACGCCATATTCCAATTTATTAATGACCTACTCAGATGTAACAACACCCTACTTAAATTATATACAATCTAAAAGACATTCTATGTTAAAACCCAAATAAAATATTAATTTTTTTTATAAAAATAATCATATATAAATATATTGTATAAAAACACTCAAACATTTCTAAATAAAATGGAAAAAAGACACACTACCTCCCACCACTTCCTTAAAAAATGATACCTAAAATAATCACTTTTAATTTTTTTTTAAAACATTAAAAAATGATTTCTATTTTCATAAAACCCCATTTCCCATATTTATAAAAACAATAGCCCCGAGCATGAGTCCAGGGACCTAACCCTCATGTGCAAACCCTGTGTGTAAAACGTTATGAATGATCATGGACACGGGGCTCCAATTCTGCATTTCTACTCCACTGCACCCTTTGTGTAAAACGTTGTCAACGACCATTGACACGAGGCTGCAATTCTGCATTTATGCTCCACTGCACCCTCGCGCCTCTTTATACGCCAATGAATGTGTTTTACTCGTGCTTCTTGTCGTTTGCGTTCATTTTAACAATGTATATCGTGTATGGGAATCCGTGCAGTTCTTTAGATTTTATTTTGCCTAAGGAATCCATGAAAGCTGGTATGCATTTTTCACGCATATATACTTAAATGGACTAACTTAACGCGGGAACACGTGTATTCTTTTACATGTTGCAAGTCTGGTTGAATATGAATGCAGCATGGAAGTGTTATTACCCTCCATCCATTTTGCCGCAGCTAAATTTGAAGCATGCTCTTCACCACTGCTATTCAAAGCGCTACAAATTCTGTTCAAATAAAGCAATAATAAAAAAGAAGACAAGCGACTGGAGGAATGCAGGTGAGGATAGTTTCAGTCCTTGCTTATTAGTCTATGAACTTGCTCAATGTCTAAACAAATTCTTCCTATTTTACTGGTTATAATTTGTATTAGGGTTTTAACATATTTTGTTGGTTATTATTTTGCATTGGGATTTTAAGGAGTTTTGGTGAATGCTAAAGTGGCCTCAAATTCCTGATGTAGGGATGGTGTGGATTTATTCCAATATATTGTGTACATAATGGTATTGATTTATTTCAAATTCTTTGGGGTGAGTCTACACCATTCTGTACGCCAGGGATTTGTGCCATTTTAGTGTTCCCCCAAATTTTAAATTTCCTAATGTTACCTTAAACAAGGTGGTGAAAACATGAATATAAATTTGGAGGCCAGGGATCAAATTTCCAGGGTGACCTCAAATTACATTTGAATGTCTACTGAATTATCTATTTCGAATGAAATTAAAAAAAAATTACACTATTTGGTAATTTCGAAGTTACCTTGGTATCGTGACGATATTAAAGTATTTCATTCATTCATTAATGTGAAAATGAAATTAGAATTTATACTTTTTTTGCTGGTTAATGATCTCTTTGAATAGCACTGCAGGCAGGCATTAATTTTGACGTTAGATGTTTCCTTTCAGGTAAAATTTTTAAGACGGTTGTTCAATCGACATTGCCCTTCAAAAATTATAAGATGGTCTTGACAGTTCGCCCCAAAATTTATCATTTCATACCATACTCTTTTAAAGTTTGATGGATTAAATACCCCTCAATCCTTAGCTCTAAGCTGATAACTTAGTCAATCTTAAAAAAAAAGAAAAAAGAAAAAAAACAGTTAAATGTATATGCAAAACTTGTCAGCCGCTGCTCAATAGCCATCAGCTACATGTGCATGCAAGAGTAAGGCATAAATCTCCAGAAGTCGTGGGAAGATTAAGTATTAGCAGATGGTTAGAGGTTGGTGAAGGTGAGCATTGACTGAATGATTTCAATGTCTATTTGTTTTTTTCCATATCTTGCAGTCATTGCATTCCATGAGATGAGGCAATTTAGCTTTTTAGAATCTGCATCCTCTTTCGTCTTCTGTAGATCATCTGCTATTTTCTTGTTTTTCTTAGCCAATAGTTGTATTTCTGCTTTGGCTCGAGCAAATTCAGCTTGCAGTTGATGAAAATGATAATCCCTAGTCTTATAATACTCAAGAGCTAGGGAGGCAGAGATAAGTGACAATTGTATGTTACAAATGTTGCTGGTGGTTTGGGAAGTAGCAACTGCTCCTTGGGTCGATGCAGGCAAAGAAACTTTGCACTTTTTTGCTGTAATTAATCTTGCTTATTTTCTGAATTTCTTTTTAGGTCATGTTGTTTCACATTACTTGTGTTCTCTTCTTAGTGCAGGATGGCCTCGTTCTCATCTTCATTTTGTTGTTCATCATACCTTTCATTTTTTGCTCCACCTATACTCTCATTTCCTTCTTTAGAGTCATCAGAACTTGAGATTTTCCCAGGTCAGCTTCTCTCTGACATTTCTAAGAACATTTTTTTTAATACAGACCATGCCAATCTACAAATATATGATTAAATTTATAGTGATAGAATGTAATCCAAGTGTTGGGCAATAGCGACATGTAGTCATAGTGATCACCCACAATAAACAAAACTAATTAATAGCCATTAACGCCACCGATCGTCGTTACTGTTATTTCTAGTGGCTTTTTGTAGTGCAGTCTCTTTAACGAGTAAAAACAAAGATGTCTCAGTAGCTTATTATTTTAGAGGATGGAAATTTGTGAAACCACTTTTATTTCAAATATGTGGTGGAATTTTATAACTCTTTCAAATGCATCATGGAATTTAATGAATTAGCAACAATGTCAACAGTCACTAAAATGGGTTGCCACCAACTAGAGGCCTATATTTTTTTTTACATCTCATTGTGTTTAATTATCTTTATCGTGTACCTAATAAACAAGGTAAACATGTTCTCTACACGATAAGGATTCATCTTCCCCTAAATTGAAATGATGCTTCCTCACATAGGTGAGTTGAGGGAAAACGCTAAGCTTTTTATTTCTTATTTGTTTTATATTAATACGTATTAAAATATCTTAATCTACAATTTGAAAGAGAGATGTGAGTCAAAAGTTAGGATCATTATGGTTTGGGTTAGGGTGTAGGCTTTGTCATTTCAATATAGCCTAGGCAAATAATGGTTCTCAACAAATTGTTTGTCTTGGATTTTTTAGTGACCTCTTTCTTTCGAAGAAAGAGAAACCTTTTTAGCAGTGTCGTTTAGATTTTGGTCAGCAGTGCCTATGCCTACAATTGAGGTGCATAAGAAGAGCAATTTTCTTTCATTACATTTACATTTCTTTAAGAGCAATTGAGGCAGCTATAGTCCATTATCTCCCGTTGTGCTTTGAACTACATAGTTGATGTAGCGACATCTGCGGTGAAGAGCAATCTTGCATCACTTAAAATCATCTAAGTCTAGTCTTGCAATTAAGTTCCAAACTGGGCGCATGGCACGTATGCGCGAACTTGTTTGATCCAATGTAGAAGTCTAAACGTAGAAGTAGTTGCGCAGGAGTTGGATTGAGTTTGGTTGCAACAGGGCCTTGATGAAGTTTTGGTTTGTGCCACCATGCAGGGCATTTGGATTGTGCAAGCCATGCAACGAAACACTTGGTGCGTTGGTACACAAGGCCTATTGAGCGCAAGATGGCATAACACAATGAAGGCGAACACTTGGCACAAGTGCAACAATGGGCGGATGCACCTTCTAATCTTAGCAAATGCAAAGATTGAAGTTGCATAGAGAATTAGGGACTTGCGCACGTGGGCATCATCGAGTAGAAGCGGAGGATTATGACAATAAACTTGGTGCGTGGGAAATAATTGGGGCAGCTCAAAGTAGGGTTGACTCCAAAGTTCTTGGAATGGATATTTTATACCAAGATTCTTGGAGATGGATTCTAAGGATACATGTCACTCATTTGGACTTGAGTGGGCAGCAAGCAAACCATGGGGACATGTGGCGGTTAGTGAGAGCTTGCATGGATCTTTATTGAAATGATGCACTTGGAAGAGCCTATATAAAGGCATGTTGGACAAGGCATTAAGAATTTATTTAGAGAGGGCTTGGCTTAGCTTAGCTTAGCTTGTGAGGAGAGATTGAGCTCATAAGTAGCAGGGCATTATAGCCTGAATTGTGAATGAAAGTTTGAGAGACTCCATTGTTCTAATGAGAGAAGCTTTCATTGCAGTGTAAGATCCAAGCATAGCCTTTAGCTTATGCATTGGAAAGAATTTGTAACCTTTTGTTTACATTAATATATGAATCGATACCTTTTGTGTTTCAAATCAGAGTGTGTGTGTTAGCTATTGGGTTAAGGCTTTCTTTCATTGGAAACCTTGTCCCTGTGATTACATCAATCTAGTATCAAAACAAGGTTTTGAACCTTGAGGTGTGTTGAGAGTGAGGCCGACTACGTAGGTTTGTGAACAAATATCTTGTGATAGTAGGATTTGCGACCAAAAAATAGAAGATGCTCCTAAAAGAGTTGTTGGAGGAGGAGGCGTAGTAGTAGCCAATGTGGCTATAAGGCTCAATGAAATCTTGGATGTCTTGCGAATTGTGCAAATGTTGTTGGATGTTGTGGAAGAAGACAAAAGGTGAGGTTTTGTGCCGATAGATGATTACAACGGCATTGAAGTAGAGTAGCAATGCGTGGAGAGGGAGAAGATGAAGATGAGGGAGCACACAGGGATGCTGGTGAAGGTAGATGTTTGAGAGCAATCTCACGGATTGGGCAAGGTGCAAAAGTAGACATGCCATGTTTTTCTGGGACTTAGAATCCTTAAGAGCTCATTGATTGGCTCACAAACATTGAGGAGTATTTTGAGTTTGATGATATAAGCGATCCTTGGAGGGTGAAGGTTGTACAAACCAAATGGAAGGGTCATGTGGCACTTTGTAGAAGTTCAAAATGAAAGAAGAAAAGAGGAAAGGAGAAGATAATCGAGTGGGACAAAATGGTTGCTAAAATGAAGGGTAAATTCCTACTTGGTGATTACTAGATGGACTTGTTCAAGGGGTTACATATTCTAGGGCAAAAGGAACTAAGTTTCAAGGAGTACATGACATAATTTTATAAAATCACTATTAGTTCTAGCCATAATGAAGTAGACCAAGATAAAGTAGCAAGATATTTGAATGGGTTGAGATTTGGCATCGAAGAAGAGTTGAACATGGCTCAGATCCAAACAATAGAGGAAGATTATTAGTTTGCGCTAAATGTTGAGAAGTTTTCGTGCAAAAAATTAGGGTACTATGCAAGGAAAAGGTAGATTTGTGCACCGAGGGGGATGTAGTGACGTTGGAAGAAACCAGTAGAGTCATGGAGAGAATAACAATGTGCGTAGCAAGCACACACCCATGATCAAGGCGATATGCACTATGGAGAGCAAGGTTATGTGTAAGGAAGTGGATCTTACTCATTTGAAAGGCGCAAAAGATTAGGTTAAAGAAGGAGAAGAGGATTCCTAGGAACATGTTTGAGATGTGGACAACCAAGGCATATAGCATATAAATGTCCTCAGGCACAAAGCGGAAGTAACAGAAGGTCAGAAGCCAGTGTGCATGTTGTGTGCGGAGAAGAGGAGTTTGTTGGATCTATTGAGCATTTTAAAGAGTTGGAGTGTGGAGAAACTTTCGTGATGAAGATGGTGTCGTTGAAGCCTTCAAGGGAGGATAATGAACCGACACAGAGGAAGAGTCTCTTCTGAACAATTTCCAAATCAGGATGCAAGTGTTGCAAAGTGACTGTGGTCAGTGGCAACACATATAATTTGGGCTTGTGCGCGATGGTAGAGAAGTTCGGGTTGAAGAGGGCAGTGCACCCAAACCCTTACAAGGTTTTATGGCTACAAAAGGGCCATCAAATTTTGGTAAGTGAGCAATGTCTGGTGAAGTTTGCTATGATGTGATATTGATGGATGTGTGTCGTGTACTTGTGGGGAGACCTTGGCAATTTGATAGGAAGGTATACATGATGAAATAACAAATATATATCGGTTGGAGAAGGATTGGAAGAAGTTCACTTTGAGTCGTTAAAGGACAAAGAACTACATGGCAATTTTTGTGGGCATGTACTGATGTGTCGGGAAAGGAAACCCTGAAGGAGGTGGAAAAAGAGAAGGCATGCTATGCACTCATGCCCAAGCGCGCAAGACAAGTGCATAGGTGTAGAAAGAGAGGAGACAATTCCACATGAAATAAAGGACTCATTGGACAAGTTCACATACATTGTTTCGAGCAATCTACAAGATGGATTGCCACCAATGCAAATAATTAGTCATCACATGGATTTGATACTTGGATCAAGTTTTGCCAAGCAAGGCAGCTTATAGATTGACACCCAAGGAGAACGAAGAAGTGCAAAGGCAAGTGCAAGAGTTATTGGATAACTGGTCAATTAGAGAGACCTAAGCTCATGCGCATTACGTGCAGTATTGGTGCCAAAGAAAGGAGGTGAGAGGTGCATGTGCACAGGTTCCAAAGCTATTAACAAGGTAATGATCAAGTATAGGTTTCCATTGTTGAGCAGGTATGACTTGATGGATTGCTTAAGTTGAGTGCAATACTTCACGAAAATAGACTTGAAGAGTGTGTATCACTAAATCATAATCAAAGAAGGTGATGAATGGAAAATTGCATTTATGACAAAGGAAGGATTGTACAAATGGATTGTCATGTCATTTGCGTTGACAAATGCACCAAGTACGTTCATAAGACTCATGAATGAAGTGATGAAGCCATTCTAAGGCAAGTTTGTCATTGTGTATCTAGATGACATTTCGGTGTTCATAAAAATGAAGGAGGAACACTTAGCACATTTGAGGAAATTCTTACAATGATTGAAAGAAGAGAAGTTGCTAATAAACGTGAAGAAATGCAGCTTCATGAAGGAGGATCTTGTGTTGTACTTGGGTTTTGTGATATCACAAGTAGGTTTGAAAATGGTTTTGGAAAAAGTGTGTGCCATCATTGAGTGGCCATTGCCAAGGAGCATGTTCAAAGCGCAAAGCTTTCACGACTTAGCGAATTCTTATAGGAGGTTTATTAAAAACTTTAGCAAGACATGCACAATGATCATGGAGGTGATGAGAGGAGATTGCAAGGAGTTTGTTTGGATAGTGAAAGCCGAGCACAACTTCCAAATGTTGAAGAAGAAAGTGATTGAGCAACCAATGTTGGCGTTGCTGGATTTTAGTAAAGTATATCAAGTGGATTGTGATGCTAGTGACACAGATGTCATTGTGCAAGTGCTCAAGAAATGGATGCACTACGTTTTGCCAAAGGAGTTTGTGTTGTACCCATACCATCAAGCGCTACAATTCATAAATAGACAAGGGGATTTAAGTTAGTGACACATGAAGTGGGTTGAGTTTCTACAATGTTACTCATTTGTGTTGAAACACAAAAGTGGAAATCAAACAAGGTTGCAGACGCAGTGAGTAGGAGGATTCTCTTTTTGAATGAAATGCGAGTGGAAGTCATGGGATTTGATTCCATGGAGAAGTCATATGTGGAATATGAGGATTTTTGGAATGCTTGGAGAGCATGTACAAGACCAACAAGTGTGAATAAAACACTATGGTTGGATTATTTTGTGCAAGAGGGAATGTTGATCAAAAGAGTGCAACTATGCATACTAAGAGGATTGATGCATGAGAACCTGATAAAGGAGAAGCATAGTGGAGGTTTAGCAGGCCACTTTTGAGGTGAAAAAACATATGCGCTATTGGTAGAGGGTTGCTTTTGTCTAAGGGTGGGTGCAAATGTGTGCAAATATGTGGAAGAATGCAGAATTTTTCAATTGACAAAGGGGAAGAGTCAAAATGCAAGGTTGTTTCAACCACTCCCTATTTTGGAGAAACATGAAATGACATTAGCATGGATTTTGTGCTGGGATTATGAAATCTCCTAAACTAAATGCATACAAACAATCAAACCTAAAAGTCTCTAACAATAGGGATCCTTTTATATTAATTTCATGAAACTCATACATGTAAATGGAGAGCAACTAAACTAATACAACTAAGTGGGAAAATGCCCAACATACAGTTTTGAACCTTGACGTATCCTTAACACACATGCAAGGATGCAATTGTTCATCCCATTGATCCTTGAGTCTTTGTGCAAGTCTAAAATGTCTCACACCTCGTATTCTACTGAGGTTTCTCATCCTCGAGAGGATCAAGTTCAAGCTTAAAGGGTTTTATCCTCAAGTGCCAAGCAAGTTGTTGTAGCAACATCACCTTCTTATAGCTAAAATTGAGCTTTGTTAATATTCAAAAAGATATTTTCTCTCTACCTTATGTGTTGTTTAATAGCCCAACTCCCATCGATCCTAAATCATAGGAAGATAGTTGACAAACGGTGGTAGCTAATTGATAGTTAATTTATTCAAATGTAGGTAGCTAACTAAACAACTCCCTCTAATTGTGATGCTAACTTATTGATATAGACAATTTATCTTTGCCTTATTGATACTGACAAACTTAGTCGCTTTGTTTAATAGCCCAACTCCCAACGATCCTAAATCATAGGAAGACAACGATCAATGGTGGCAGCGAACTGATAGTTAATTTCTTCAAACGTAGGTAGCTAACTACACAACTCCCTCTAATTGTGATGTTAACTAATTGATATAGATAGTTTCTCTCTGCCTTATTGATACTGACAAACTTAGTTGCTTTTTTTTTATTGGAAGACTTAGTGTTTTTATTCTAATGATAGATTGAGCACTTACTCAGTGTTGTGGATTAAATGAGGACGTTACAAATTCGCCCTTCTCATAATTGCTTGCCCACAAGCAATACAGTGTTGGATGTTCGAAGATCTGTGGCCCCTCCCAAGTAGCTTCTTGCTCGAGTACATTCTTCCAACGGACCAAGTAATCTGTGACAATCATGTCCCTCAGTGTCTTCTCCTATATGTCAATGATAGCCTTTGGATTCAGTATAAGTTTCCCCTCATCTTCCAAGGGTAGCAAATTAATTGATGGTGCAACATCTTGGTCAAGTGCCTTTTTGTGGCAAGATACATGGAAAACATTTTGAATTCGGCTGCTAGTTGGCAACTCCAACTCATAGGCCACTTCGCCATCTCTCCTCAAGAATCTATACGGTCCATAGAAACGGGGTTTGAGCTTTTCAACCTCACTTCTTTTAATGGAAATTTGCCTACAAGGATGCAAGCGTAGAATGACCACATTTCCAACCTCAAAGCTATATAAAGCTTATGTTGATTTTGGGCCCGCTACAAATGATCTTTGAATGAGCTTAAAATGTCTCGACTATGCTCCACCAAGTCACCGAGTGTCGGTACTCTGTGGTTAGTGAACACCACACCAATGAAGGTAAGTGCATCATATCCATATAGGGCCATAAATGGTGTCGTGCCAATGGACATATGATAAGTGGTATTATAACAATATTCTCTACGATGCAACCACTTAATCCATGTTGTTTGTTGATATGTAACATAGTTGCTCAAGTACCCTTCGACCCATTTATTTACTATCTCTGTTTGTTCATCGGTCTAGGGGTGATAGCTGGTACTAGCAGTGAGTTCAATGTCCATCAAACAAGATAACTCCTGCCAAAAGGAGCTGAGAACTACACTATCTCTATTGTTGACAATAGTCTTAGGCAAACCATGTAATCGGATATATATATATATATATATATATATATATACATATATATATATATGTATATATATATATGTATATATGTATATGTATATATATATGTATATGCATATAAATATATATATATATATATATATGTATATATATATATATATATATATGTATATACCTCTCTGAAAAATAAGTCAGCTACTTGTGCTTTGAACTCAGTAGGGATGGCATTGAAATGTGCATATTTAGTTAACCGATCCACTACAACAAAAATGCAGTCCTTGCCATTTATCGTAGGAAGACTTGTGATGAAATCTATGGATATACTTTCCCATTCATGGTTGGGAATGGGCAAATGCTGTAGTAAACCTGTTGGAAAAGTATGCTCTACCTTATTCTATTGGCCATAGTAGCAAAAATTGTTTGGGGAAAATATCATTTTTTCAAAAGTGTAAGTGTTTTTCAAAAAATCGTGATTAATTGAAAAAAAGTTGAGAAAACATAAAACTGTCAAAAAGTTATGGAAAAAATAGTTTAAAAAAAATTAAAGGCATAGAAATACATATTAGGTATTTCAATTGCATAGAGAATAGACACAGATTATGAGAGGAAGCTAAATGAGATTGTACGTCATCAAAATCAGCCCATTGTTTTGTTTCATTGATTTCTAGACTATTTAATTTGTAGTATACATTTGCATTTCAAAATACATAACTATCGACGTTTACAAAGGAACAAAAAATGGGAGTGAGTCAATGGTGACGAGGTAGACTAGAGATCAACAAGTGTAGATGTTGAATCTCTA
This sequence comes from Torreya grandis, assembly GCA_037957365.1. Lineage (NCBI taxonomy): Eukaryota > Viridiplantae > Streptophyta > Pinopsida > Cupressales > Taxaceae > Torreya > Torreya grandis. The sequence continues at coordinate 832,509 of JARHVA010004190.1, forward strand.
GGGTTAGAGCCTCTCTTATTTCGAGAGACAATCTTAGTGTCGTACCCAACCTTCTCCAATAAGTCAAAGTCAGCATCATAAATAAGGTGATCATTATTTTCGAGCCATTTGAATTTTGGATTGATTTTGTCAAGTTCAATTAGTTAATCTTCCTTGATGGTACTTAACATTATCGAATATAATGCATATGTTAGTGACTGGAGAATAATACTTTAGAAGAATATAAATCACCTTTCCATATGAATTGAGAATTAGAAAGACAACATTTCTTAACTTTGAGCTTTCTTCATCTTCAGATAAAGATTGTGGTGGACAATCACCAAATCATTAATCCGTTCTTTAATGCATCGATTGCATTTTTTTGTCAATATATATGTTTGAACACACTTCAACTACACTCACAAGTGGGTGAATTGCATGGCTGGCTCAAAATGTGCATTGCAATCCATCAAAGGTGTTTGGTTTCTTTGCCAAAGAAATATCACCATTGTGTTGTAAACATAGATTTTGTCAACATTGTAACATGCACAATTCAATCAAAATTCAACATTTTCACTGTACGTATGTAGAAAAATTGTCTACCTGGTTTGAAGGTCTTCCTCTTTGTGATGGCTACTTTACTAGAGAAGAAACCCCTTGCTTGCTTGTACCTCGCAACTCTCCCATAGCTGCCTCAAAAGATCCCTAGAAAACATTCTTTCCATGCACTTAAATAGGCTCTCTGTGACCTCTGCATCATCTGAAAATCATTGCTAAAGAACGTTGGATTCAAAAAATATCCAGTTGCATGAAGGGGAAAATGCATATATCAATCCCATCTTTTATCAACTAACTTCCATAATGGCATGTACTTGGCCCTATTATTCTCCAATATGCTCCTAATAGCGCCTTTGACCATATAAATTGTCTAATATAGATAACCCACGGGCGTTTATCCCCATCGATGAGTATCAAAATTTGAACAAGAGGCTTAGAGAATAATTTTTTTTAATCTATCTCTTCCCAAAAAGATAGTGATAAAACGTAGTCAGTGACTATTTTGCCCTCCATATATTTCACAAAGGAAGATTCCATCCACTCAATTGAATTGAACATTCATATTAAATTCATTTATTGTTGAAAAAGAGTTTGCAATGCAAGGAAGTGGGTTGTAAACCTTGTCACCCCTTGTTGAAGAAGTTTCTTGCCATCTATGAATGTGTGCATTATATTAAGAACTCTTATGTGGGATTTTTTGCAACACCTCTTTCACCCATGGGATTTTGCCTATGTCATCCAAGGTCAAATTAAGACAATGCGCCACATATGGAGTCCAAAACGTAGTTCCATTATTTGTCCATAAGAAGCCTCCTAGCAGCCATGTAAACAACAATATTATTTGTAATTAATTGGACCACATTTTGTGGCCCCACCTCAATCACAACCTCATCAAGTAGATGAAAGAGTGTCTTGCCCGATTTTATCATTCAAATTCATCGACACTTTTAAGAAAAATTGTGCCAATGTCGAATGACACAAGGAAGTTGATGACTGTGCGACTTCATTTGTCTATTCATCTGACATTATAATGCATTTTAAAAAAGAGTTTGCAATGCAAGGAAGTGGGTTGTAAACCTTGTCACCCCTTGTTGAAGAAGTTTCTTGCCATCTATGAATGTGTGCATTATATTAAGAACTCTTATGTGGGATTTTTTGCAACACCTCTTTCACCCATGGGATTTTGCCTATGTCATCCAAGGTCAAATTAAGACAATGCGCCACATATGGAGTCCAAAACGTAGTTCCATTATTTGTCCATAAGAAGCCTCCTAGCAGCCATGTAAACAACAATATTATTTGTAATTAATTGGACCACATTTTGTGGCCCCACCTCAATCACAACCTCATCAAGTAGATGAAAGAGTGTCTTGCCCGATTTTATCATTCAAATTCATCGACACTTTTAAGAAAAATTGTGCTAATGTCGAATGACACAAGGAAGTTGATGACTGTGCGACTTCATTTGTCTATTCATCTGACATTATAATGCATTTTAAAAAAGAGTTTGCAATGCAAGTGGGTTGTAAACCTTGTCACCCCTTGTTGAAGAAGTTTCTTGCCATCTATGAATGTGTGCATTATATTAAGAACTCTTATGTGGGATTTTTTGCAACACCTCTTTCACCCATGGGATTTTGCCTATGTCATCCAAGGTCAAATTAAGACAATGCGCCACATATGGAGTCCAAAACGTAGTTCCATTATTTGTCCATAAGAAGCCTCCTAGCAGCCATGTAAACAACAATATTATTTGTAATTAATTGGACCACATTTTGTGGCCCCACCTCAATCACAACCTCATCAAATAGATGAAAGAGTGTCTTGCCCGATTTTATCATTCAAATTCATCGACACTTTTAAGAAAAATTGTGCCAATGTCGAATGACACAAGGAAGTTGATGACTGTGCGACTTCATTTGTCTATTCATCTGACATTATAATGCATTTTAATTTTTTTCCATTCCTTACGATGTTTTGCAAGAATATCGCTCATATCTTGTATAGCTTCCTTCAACAAATCAGTATGCAAAGCCTCATATGATGGAGCAGTGAAGCCAAAACTTGCATCTGCAATTGCATCTGCCATATTTTGCTAGTATGGAGATTTGGCCACATTAAACGATAAGCTAAATTTGTACCAAAATTTGGATATTGTCTTCTTTGTCTGCTCATGAACAATATGTTTTCAACCTATACTCTCCAGCATGGTTTGCACTCCATGTGTAGTGCGAAAACTAAGGCTTGAATGTTTCCCCTACCTACATCTGGCCCACTAGATACTAATCAAAGGGTAGATTATTAAGGAGATATAATGAGAAATATTTCCACCATATTTCACAGTTAAAATTATTAAATATATTCAAATGAATGTCAAATATAAAATCTACTACAAAGGAGGGTTAGGTTTACTGGTTAAGGCTAGGTTTAGTTTTTTTTTTTAGTTTTAGGTGTATTTAAGTTTTTTTAAACTATAGACAACATTTCAACTTGATCCATCATATGAGGCTTTGCAGATTGATTTGTTGAAAAAAACACCAAAAAATCGGGTTGAAAAAAGCGTTTTGAGCCAAGTATAAGAATTAATCATGATTAATCACGTTTAAATCACACGTTTATCTGTTATTGGCAAGTAGTACACTTTTATATGCCTGAGAACATCTTCCTTGAGGCCCTTCTAGGTAAATATCTCCCTCATCTGCTTAGAAGTCTTGTAGAAGCCTAGGCGACCAGCCATAGGTACATCATGCAAAGTTCTCATAATTTTTTCTTTCATCTTGGACTTGGGTACAAGGAAAATTTTGTTCTTATACAAGATAAGACCATCTGCCACTATATCCTTGTCATCCTTCCCACTTACATCTATAATATTAGTAGCAAGTGTTCTTATTATATTCTGCCATGATAGTAGCATTCCAATCAGCAACAATTGAAGACATGGAGTAGAAAGTAGGCATTTGGGAAAGAGCATCAACAACTTTATTCTTTTTACCCTCCACATATTTTGTGTCAACATCATAAGCTTGAAGCTTACTTACCCAGTTTTGTTGCTAATCATTCAAATCATGCTTGCTGAGGAAGAATTTCAGACTGTTGTGATATGTCCTTACAACAAATTTGCCACATTAAAAGTGCTACATGAACTTAGCCAAAGCATGCATGATAGCAAGCATTTCCTTCTCATAAATAGAAAATACCCTTTCTAAAGCTTTCAATTTTCTGCTCTCAAATGCTATGGAATGCCCCTTTTGCATTAGCACAACTCCAGTCCCCTCACCTGAAGCATCACACTCTACAACAAATGGTTGTGAGAAATCGGGGATGGAAAGTAAAGGGCATGAGCTCATTACATTCTTGAGCTTCTCAAAATCTTCTTGAGGTCTATTATTCCATAAGAAGACTCCCTTCTCAGTCATGTTAGTTAGGGGTACTATCAGCTGTGAGAAACCCCTAATAAATCTCCGATAGTAACTACATAGGCCAAAGAAGCCTCTCAAATGAGTCAATGTACTATGGGTTGGCCAATCCATAATGGCTTGGATCTTTTGCTAATCCACTTGAACACCTTGAGCAATAATGATGTGACCCAAGTATAGAATCTTTGTAACTTCAAAATCACCCTTAGATTCTTTTGCAATGAAGACTTGTTTCTACAATATCCCAAGCATTGTATCGAAGTGTATCAAGTGATCTTCCCAAGTTTTACTATAGATCAATATATCATCAAAAAATACCAAAACAATTTTCTCGACTTAGCATTGAATCCCTGGTTCATAGTTGATTGAAAAGCAACTGAGCATTTGGTAGCCCAAATGGCACGACCAAGAACTCGTAGTGTCCAAAATGGCACTCGAAGATTATCTTGTGCATGTCCCCATCATGCACATGAATCTAATGGTAGCCAGACCTCAAGGCAATTTTCAAAAAATAGACAACGCCATTTAATTCATCGATTCTGGGAATGTGACATCTATTTTGTACTGTCTTCTTGTTTAGAGCCTTGTAATCTATATGCATCCTTATTGTACCATCCTTTTTTTACAAGTACCATTGATGATGCAAATGGACTAGAACTAGGTTTGATGTGACCCATCTCCAATAAGGCTTTGATGGCCTTCTCTATTTCCTCTTTATATATCTGCAAATGGCAATAAGGGGTGATCATGATGGGCTTAGAACCTTGCTCCAACTCTTTGATGTGTCGGAATTCCCTCTTCGGTGGCAGACTTGGAGGCATATCATTGAACACAATACTATGTTTATCCAAAATACTCTAAATGTCAACGTGATAAGTGCAGTGTTTACCCAAAGGCGAAATAGTAGGCTTGCCTTTTATCACAAAGCAACTGGCTGCCTATGAGACTTGTCCCTTGCAGAAAGTCCTTTCCATACTCTTAGCTGGGACCACTCGAGGAGCCCCATCAGGTTTGCCCCTAAGTACCATGTCCTTCACCTAAGATTTGAACTTTAGCTCCATGGACTAATAATTTTGGGCAAATTTCCCAAGGGAATGCAACCACTATATACGTAGAACCACGTGTGCTTCCCCTAGTTCCACAATATAGAAATCATCACATACATTATAATCTCCAAGATATCTTAAGCTGTTGAATTACCTTGGTGCATGGAATAGTAAAACATTGAACCCTGATAAGTCCTCCACTTTCAATCTCCTCTTAGCTACAAGGCCTTCATCAATAAAATTGTGGGTGGCCCCACTATCAATTAACATAGTAATCCGCCGTCTGGATAACTCCCCACGAATTCATAATGGGTGATACCGTGGTGCCCCATGTGTACCTTCTCTAGTGTTGGTATTATCTCCCACCAACTGCTCAAGCTCATACCCTACAATTGGTTCTTCTGTTGCATGTTATTGTTCTGATTTATCATGCTCATAATTAGTGCCCTTCTCTAGTGCTGGTATTATCTCCCAGAAACCACTCAAGCTCATACCCTACAATCAGTTCTTTTGTTGCATGTTGTTCTGATTTATCATGCTCATAATCAATGCCCTGATTTATCGACTTGGCCCTTGCCTAGACATGTATGACCAGGGCCCCAAGGCTCTTTGCACAGAAAACACTACTTCCTTCTGAGCATATTTTTAGTTTGCTCATCAATCTTTTTTGCTGCAATGGGTTAAGTGTAGCTCTTTGAGGGTATGAATTAAATCCTCATTTCTAAAAATTATCCTTTTGTTGTCCCATGGCAGGTGCTTTAGGCCGAGATGAAACTTTGATCTTCAATACAAATGGCTCAAGTGTCAAAGCCCTCCTAATAGCCTCTTGCAGTGATGGGGGTGCAAAGGCCTTAACTAGACTTTTGAGGGGCTCAAATAAACCCTCGACATAGAGAAAAATGATTTGTTTATCTGATACATTAGGCACCATATCTGCAACTCACTGAAATTCAGCAACATGAAAAGCCACTGAGGTTTGCTATTTAATTTTGGCAAGTTTCCTGAAGTAATTATCCTCATCCTTCCATTCAAAGTGATCCAACAATCTCTGACTAAAATCATCAAAATTATTTACATAAGTATGCCCTTGTGTGAACAAACCATGGTGCCACGAGTTAGAGGCAACACCCTCCAAATGCAATGTGGCAAATTGAATGATGTCTTCCTTCACCATAGGGCTGAGTTTAAAGTAGGTGTGCAATGTTTGCAACCATGCCCGAGCAAATATTGTATTGCTCCCATCAAAGGTAGGAACATTTAATTTGTTCAACATTTGTTGCAGGTTCCCCCTTTCATCATTACCGTTGCTACTATGGGTTCTGCCACCCCTGAACCTTTTTCCTAAGTATCTCCAAATAATTAACAAAAGCTATTGTAGCCTTGAAATCTTCTAATTTCTCTTTATACTCCATAGAAATTGTGTCTAACTCCCCTGAAGTAATTGTCTCAGCGTTTGGGTTTTCATTCTTCTGTATAACATGGGCTTAGTGGGTTTTTGAAGGAGAATTGTTTCACTAACATCTGCTTGGCCATCGAAGCTGAACTTCCCTCTCTTTGAGATGCCTTAGTATGATCTGGATTTTACATGTTGCTTTGGAAATGTAACATTTGTGCCATTAGTTTTGTCATTCTTTCTTGTCCACGCTGAATTCCTATTAGGGTATCTTGAAATAGATATGTCTCTTTGTCTTTTGTCATCTTATTCTCTCTATCTTTATGTGCCATTTTATGCTTCCTTTGTTCCCTCTATTGTTATCTCGTTTCCCTATCACTCTGACATGCGGTATAGAATTCTGATTTTTTTTTGTCTTTTTCACAAGCTATCAAGATCACAACTCGGAGATCATTGAAATGTCCTAAACTAAATGCATACAAATAATCAAACTCAGAAAGTCTAACAACAATATATATTTTTATATTATCTACATGAAACACATAGATGCAAATGGAGAGAAACTAAACTAATACAACTCACTAGGAAAACACCCAACATACAGTTTCGAACTTTGAAGTATCCCTAACACATGTAGTCATGCAATTGTTCACCCTGCTGATCCTTGAGTCTTTGCACAACTCTGAAATGCTCTGCACCACGTATTCCCCTGAGGGTTGTCGTCCCCAAGAAGATCAGAGTCATGCATGAAGGGTTTTGTCCTCAAACGCCAAGCAAGCTGAAGTTGAGCTTTGTGAATAGTCAAAAAGATATTCACTCTGCCTTATGCACTGTTTAATAGCCCATCTCCCAACAATCCTAAGTCATAGGAAGTAAGTCCATAAATGGTGGTAGCTAACTAATAATTAATTTCCTCAAACATAAGTAGCTAACTGAACGACAACTTCCTCTAATTGTGATAATAACTCATTGATACAGACAATTTCTCTCTGCATTATTTTATGGATTAAATTCCCAACTAACTTTATTCTAACTGCAGAGAAACTTAGTCACTTTATTCTGATTGGAAGACTCAGTGTTTTATTCTAGCTGTAGACATACTACTTAGTGTTGCGGATTAAAAGGGGACATTGCAGATTGCCAAGGATGCAGAGGGGGAGCGATGCATATTTGCAATAAGGGATAGATTTTTTAAGATGGCACATTTCATTGCGTGCAAAATTACAAGTGACGCAACGAGCATTGCAAACCTATTTTCCAAAGAAGTGGTGAGGTTGCATGGGTTGCTGTGCAACATAGTGTCGGGACGAAACGTGAAGTTTGTATGTCATTTTTTGCAAACTTTGTGGAAGAAGTTGGGGACAAAGCTAAGTTTTAGTTCTACGAACGATCTACAGATTGATGGGCAAACTTAGATTGTGAACAAAAGCCTTGGAAACTTATTGAGATGTATAACAATTCGGTAAACAACAGCATTGGGAAAACACCTTTCCAGATTGTGCATGGAAGTAATCCAAGAGGAGTTGTAGAGTTCAAAGAAATCAAGGGGGTGCATGGAAGAAGTGCAAAAGCGGAAGACTATGCAAAATATATGCGTGGGGTACAATAAGAGGTGCATAAGAAATTGGAGCTAAGTAGTTTGCAGTATAAACATGATGCAGACATGAGGCACAAAAGCAAGGAGTTTGAAATGGGAGATTTGGGATTGGCACCTTTTTTGCAAGGAACATATAACGACTAAAGATGAAGAAAATAGGGCGATGAAAGCGTTACACAAATTTTTGTCAAATGCATATAAGATGGAATTCCCTGAAGGCATAGACATATTGCCCAAATTAGTGTAGCTAATTTCTATGAATGTTACAAAGGGCAAAATGTTGATGATGAGGAGGAATCAAAATCACAAGTACTTGATTGGAGAGCGCAATTACCAAAGGAGGAGGAAATAAAGGCCGTTTTGGACTCCGGTTGTTAAGAGGATGCACATGAAGGAATATAAACAATATTTAGTAAAGTGGATGGATCACGCAGTGGAGGACTTGACATGGTTGGATCTTGTAGAGATTGGTCGTTATGTCCATACTCTTGAAGATTTCAAAATGTTAACGGGAGCTCACATTACCAGTTACCTAGGGTGTCTGATGTAGGAGCATCCTTGGTGAAGAGCAATCTTACATCACCCAAAAACATCTAAGTTTAGTTTTGCAAATAAGTTCCAAACTCGACGCATGGCATGCAATTGTTTGATTATGCACAAAAATCTAAACAAAGCAAGGAAGTAGTTGTGCAACAGTTGCCTTGAGCTTGGTTGTTATGGGTTCTTGACAAAATTTTGGTTTGCACGACCATGCAAGTTATTTGGTTTGCACGCACTATGTAAAGAAACACCTAGTGCGTAGCCACACAAGGCCTATTGAGCCCAAAGGCATAGGGTGCAATGCAACAAAGGTGAGCACTTGGTACAAGCACAACAATGTGCGGAGGCACCTTCTAATCCCAACAAATGCATAGATTGGAGTTGTGCTGAGAATTAAGGACTTGCACACACGAGAATCATTGGAATTAAGTAGAGGATTACAATAAGGAAACTTGGTGCGCAGAAAGCAATCGACACAACATAGAGTAGGGTTAATTCCAAAGTTTTTGAAATGGATCTTTGACTCCGATATTCTTGGAGATGGATTCTACGGACGTGTGCCACTCATCTGGATTTGAGAGAGCAATAAGCAAACCATGGGGACACGTGGTGGTTTGTGAGAGCTTTGCATGGATTGCATGGATCTTTCTTGACACAATGCACTTGGAAGAGCTTATATAAGGGCATGCTAGAGATGTAGTCTAGGTTGGGGCCAAATGAATGGCAACCGAGTCCTAGCAAAACAAACACAAGTTCTCCATTGTTTTCTAACCCAATTCACACTATCCAACCCCTTTTGGTGTCCATTTGTTTGACAGCTGAAATTTCCATTAAATGGCAACCGAGTCCTAGCAAAACAAACACAAGTTCTCCATTGTTTTCTAACCCAATTCACACTATCCAACCCCTTTTGGTGTCCATTTGTTTGACAGCTGAAATTTCCATCATTTAATGGAAATTTATAACTAGCAAGCCTTTAAGTTGCATTAAACTCAAAATCTATTGGAATAAGAGAGGAGATAGAGGGTATGAGTACTCAAAACGAATCTCTCAGCTTATTTGAATGCATTCCCAACCTCAAATGAACCTTACAAAGAACTTGGACTACTGTTTTGGCTGAAATACAGTTTTTAGGCCTTCCCAAAGCATACACACATACCCAAATTACGACAAAATTTCATGAAATTTTCTTCTTCTTATTACACAATTTATAAGCCACAAACACTTCAAAATGACCTAACACACTCAACAACACTTCACTTGAGCTATACTAGTCCCAAGATGCTTTCAAGCATTTTAGCAAACATTAAATAGATTTTGACAGTTCAAATTCTAACTATAGAAGAGGAATATTGCTTTTTCCTACACCATGTATGCGAAAAACCCACATCAAATGTGATTTTACATTTTGGAATGGATGCACCTTGCGCTCCAACCTGTACAACCCCAAAAACGCTCCGTTTTCTTGTCATTTTTGACTGTTTTTCTATTTTTCTTGTTACTGCCCTCAAATCTCTTATTTTCTAAGTTTTTCCAGCGGGAATCCCTTAGATTCATCCAACCATGGAATATGAACAGCAATCACTAAAAGTGTTTTATGCTCTTTCTTGAGTGTTCATGCACATATTTTTCTATGTTTTTAACTCCTGACATGGGCCTTTTTTTTCCAAACGAATCTATCTACATCTCCATAAAAAACCCACAAAATCCATATAATTTGTTTTTGCTGAGGTGGCCCAAGGACTTCCAACCAACACTTTGCGTATGCCAAGCATTTGATGAAATGCCAACAAGAGAAAATGCAACCAAAATTGAAATAACTATATTTTTAGTTTTTTGGTGATGCAAGATTCCCTGTTTGCCTTGGACACTCCTGCATCAGCTGGGCAAGGCATTAAACGGCTTATTCAGAGAGAGGGCTTAGCTTAGCTTAGCTTGTGAGGACAGAGTGAGCTCATAGGTAGCAGGCCATTGTAGCCTTAAGTGTGAATGGAAGTCTGCGAGACTCCATTGTTGTAGTCAGAGAAGCTTGCGTTGAAGACCCAAGCTATGGATTGGAAAGAATCTTGTAGCTTATGGATTGAAAAGAATCTATGTAATCCATTGTTTACATTAATATATGAATCGAAACCTTTTGTGTTTCAGATTTGTGTGTGTGTTTACCTAGCTGTTGGGTTAGGGCTTTCCTTAATTGGACACCTTGTCCCTGTGACTGCATTCAATAGTGCATAGGCATTCTACCATCACATTCACGTTCAAGAAACAAATGAGCTCCCTAGTGAAGGAGAACTTTTATTATATCCACGTGTCCCCTTTTTGCAGATTTATGAAGGGTCGTCTATCCCAGGGAATCATGTTTCTTTACATAATTTTTTTCAAATTTTGGTTTGGAAAGGAGGGCATCCACTTAACGTATTTTACCCTCTAAAGCAGCCACGTGCAATTAAATCAACCCAGTGGATACCTTGAAGGACACATGGCAAAGTGAGTTTGTTTTGATGTAGTGAGCGCAAAGCCATTTGTCAATTTTGAAAATCCTATCAAGTAAAAAAATAAATCGCTAATGTGACACCTTTTTTCAGAGATTTTTTTAACCATTCAAAGTTATAAAAAAAGGTTGAGTCTTTTGCTTAATATATCAAAGATATGGTGTTGTTTAGCAATATAATAATTAAAAAAAACTACATAAATGTTTTTTCTTGCTATTCATGCACTCATTCACGTCACCAAAGGAACGCCTTTTAGTCCATCCAATACCTACTACAATGTTACTTTCACATCCATGCACGTGAAAATTAAAAATATTTCAAAATAATATGGACTTTGCTGAATATTAATGGAATACTTTCACATCCATGCACGTGAAAATTAAAACTATTTCAAAATAATATGGACTTTGCTGAATATTAATGGAATGTTTTAGAAGGGTGAGGGTCCAAATTTGATGGTCCTCCCTGGCTAGTTAGTTAAAATTTCTGACTGTAGCTGTTCAACATTTCCCTTCAGATGGTACCAGGACAGCTCATTGTAAAGGACGAAATAAATCTAAGAAAAATATATATTGTATAAATTTATAGATGCATTTTAGTAAACAGCCTTCAGGATAGTAAATAGCTTTTGGCAGGCCCCTGATAACATATTTTGAAACGAAACATGGATGATTATAAAATTTGTTATTACAGATATTTATAGAAACTTTTCACTATCCTTATGTACTGTGACATCTGTAGAACTCAGATTCTGTAGAATTTTGGATAGTCTTTCATAATTCTTTTCCTTCCATTCTTCTTTTGGGGATGTCCATCTCACGGTCACATTTAAGGTGGTGCAAACTGGCCCTTAGTTAGGGCTATATGAATCTTTGTTTCTCTACTTGTTTCTTGCACCTATGTATGCTTTCTGATCGTGCTCAAAAGTAAGGTTGAATTCTGTGAGGCGGTATTGCTTCTTCCCCCCAAGTTGCTTTATCCACATGCTTAACTTGAGTTTTTCCCTTACATAATTCTTCATTTCCCGTTTACCATTTGGACATTTTTGAAAGCTGATGTTCCAACTATTCATCCACTTGAATCAACACCATTCGTGCACCCCTTTCCCTGAATAGACATCATTCTGTACACCAAGGTTTTGCGCCATTTTAGTGTTCACCCTAATTTCCTAATGTTACTATAAACGAGACCAGCTGGAAATTTTAAGATAAATATAGAGGCCAGTGATCAAATACATAGGTTGGCCTCAACTTACAAGACAATCCTTTGCTATTGATATGAAGAGATTGCAATTTAACTCTACGAGTCTACAGTATTTCAGTCTTTTCATATTTATATCCCTACAGTCTTGTAGAGATACGAAGAGACTGCAAGAGAATAAGGGCTAGTGATTGAATTGTCTACTAAGAATGAAATAAAAACAATATACTCTACATGGAAATTTTGAAGTTATCCTTCATCTGAAAGGGAATTTATAATTTATGCTTCTTTTGCTGGGTATAGACCTCTTCGAAGGGCACTGCAGGGCTCTGGCTTTGCAGAATTTATTTTTTATTTATCCCTCAGATGTTGAATTCAGTGTGCAGGGGTTAAATTTGACAGTCAACCCTGTAAATTTGGTACGACGGGTTATCTGTGATTCTGCTCGATATTATCCTTTAAATGCTAGAAGGGTTAACGGTAAAAGAAGTAAACATCAAAGACTAAATGTATTTTTATTATAATCCTTCAGAAAAATTTGATTGTATTTGACAATAAAAAAATGGTAAATGTGGTTAATAGGTTATACAGCATTAAATTTAAGACTTGATTAGCAGCTGCTAAGCTTAGGGGAACACTAAGGTGGTGCAAATTCCTGGTGTATGGAATGGTGGAGATTTGTGTAATGAAGATATCTTTCTACTTTATCAAAGTGCCTAAATTGGCTCAAAATTCAAATAACTGGTGTCTGGACGATGTAGATTCATTCCAAACTGTGTGAGACAAATCTGCACATCAGAGATTTACACCACTTGAGCATTCACCCTAATTTATTGAAATGTCTAAATTTAGCCCAAATCCATGCTGTTAGAAATGGTGCAGGTTCATGGATGTATCTACAGCATTCAGAATACTATTTTTTTTTCATTTTATTGTTCGGTGTTTCACCCTAATTTATTTTTAGGCATCTGATTTGATTGAATATCATTATTAAATTTGATGGTCAAACCTGCCTGTTAAATCAATTTTTTATGATGGTTATCCATTCATCGTTGCCCTTCAAATGATGGAAGAGTGTTTGTTGCAGTTCATAGTTAAAGAGGAAATGTCAAAGACCAAACGTATATATTTATAATCCTTTAGAATTTTGACGGTCTACCCAAAAGTTCCCCCTTCATAGGTTATAAGCTATTCAACAGAATTTATTGAAGTGTGCGGTGAAGAACAACTTCTGATCACAGGTACCAAACTATGTATAACAAAAATCTTATCAAAGAAACCACAAGATATGTTTGATATATTGTAATTAGAAATCAACTTTTTCCATATTGGTTCGAGGTACTTACCAAGATGCAAACTGAATACTGCACAAAACTTCAATCTGGTTTTGAATATGCCATTATTCCTTCGTGTGAGATCATGCAGCAACCTCAATCTTGGGAGAGTCTTAATAAATGAAATAATATAGATAATGTTGTGAATAAACATATTTATAGAGTGACTTGCTTTATAAGAATCTATTATTACAAACTATTGGTAAGTTTCTAAATTTATGTCATCCAATAAAAACATATCAACGAGCTAATAATCAGGTTTTTTCTTATGAGGAAAATCTAATTGTCCCTGACAGATATATGATTATTAAAAAGGCAGCCAGTCCAAAGTTTTATCTCATGACTACGCTTGGGAGTAAATTGAACTTTGCCAATTCACCTACTCCAGGAGTATCCCAAATGAGGACTGGAAGCAAAGACTGCAACTATGAAATTATTAATTAAAAAAGATCTAGTGCTACAGGGGACCTGAGAGGAATAACACAGCATCTTGGAGCTTTTGTACTTGTAATTTGAGCCTATAAATGCTATTATAAATATATGTTAGGTCTATTTCGGGCTTGTAAAGAAAGAAAGAGCAAGGAGTGAGCTGGCGTTAGTTTTGGCTTGTATAGAAGCAATTCGATCTCTTGGCCTAATCGCATTCTCGTATGAGTTACTTGTGAATGTAAGAGAATTGGAGAGTTTGAGGATGTAATAGTAGGCCCTGTAGCAAGAAACACCGTCATGCGTTTTAACAGCCCGAAATGCCGATGCCATGGAAACATCATTGCGGGGGCGTTTCTTTTTGGCTCTGTGATTGCGCTCAATTTTTGAAGTGTTTTTTTATGGCCGCTATGCAGTTCAATTTTTTTAGCAGCCTTTTCTGGTTTCACAAATTTTTTAGCCGCCTTTTTTGGTTTCACGAATCATGGCCACATGAAACCCTACATGCGAAGTGAGTTTGAAAAATGAAAGTATGTAAACTTTATTGTTTTAAGTGATATAATGTATATTATAATATTAAGATATTTAAAAATAAATAAAATTAAGATATTAAGAATAAAATTTTAAAATTATAATAATAATATATATATAATATTTTTTTTTTTATTATTATAATTTTAAAATTTTATTCTTAATATTTTAATTTTAATTTTTTTAATATATATATATTGAAACCGTTTCTTATGTGCAACGTTTATTAAACCCGTTTCTAGTCACATTTCCATCACCGTCACGTTTCTTCGTTTCTTATTTCTTGCAACATAACTACTAGGACATTGCTTTTTTTTCTTGTAACAACATTTCTTTATTTCTTGTCGACTAATATTTAATGGAATGCATAAATGTCTTCCAAAGAAGATATACATCGAAGAGAAAATAATATACTACAAGAAAGTAGGGTGTTTTTGTGAGGCACTCTCCAAACATTGAAGAAGAAGAAAATAAGATGATCTGTGCAGGATCAAATAAAATGTAATATGAAAAACTATTCGATAAACAATAAAGAAGGGCGAGAATTAAAGAAAATATTTATCTCTGAATTGATAGCATTAATAGTGTATGTGTTTGAATGGCTTAAGCAGGAACTAAAATTGACGGTCGATTCTGCCTGTCATCAATGTCTTTGATGAAGGTTATTTATTCAACATTTCCCTTCAAATGCTAGTATAGTTCATAGTAGGAGGAGGAATCATTAAAGAATATATATATATATATATATATATATATATATATATCTTATAATCTATAATCCTTTACAGTTTTTGATGGTCTTGCCAAAATTTCACCTTGCATCTGATTTATCTACAAAAAAATTTGATTGTATGTTACAGCAAAAAAAATGTAAATACGGTCATATGGCTATCAAATTTTGTCCCTGGGCCTAAGTATGCTTGATAATAATAATCTCTTTAAAAATCTACCTTTCCTTTTTTAAGGAGAAGATGCCACTCCCCAAGCACCCTATGCCCACCTTACACAAACCCCGCACAAACATTATATTGTCTAGCAGTCTCATTACATCTCTACCATGTATTTTCTTACAGTTACCTTAGTTAGAGTCAAGTCTTATGTAACACGGGGTTGGTTTTAAAGTCACATAATATTTTTTCGAGTCTAGTTAAATAAAATTTTAAAAGCAATGATGAGCTGTCACAATTTTAATGTACGTAGTGGATTCTACATAATTTTGGTGTTTTTCATTGGTTCAAGGAGTTAATATTTAATCAATGTTTCATAGCTACAAAGCAACCTGTGGGGGTTAAATTGGATTTGATCAAGGGAGGGAAATGTGTTGTCGATTCATGATTGCTATACCCTACCCATAAACTTGGCCACGTTGAAAATACTCATTTTATAATAATAACAAAGGAAAACGTGGTAACTATATGGCTGCCCATTGTGAGAGGGGGGTCTGTGTTGGCTATTGTAGTTTATCTTGTTTTTTTCTTCAATGTAATTAATTATTTTTTTTTTTTTTTCCAAGGAGACTCTATGGTTGTCCATCCCTTCCACCTAAATCTAGGCTCGGGGTTGACTTCAAATGGAAAAAAATAGTATGGCCTCAACTGTTATCTCCTCTCTAACCTCCTACAAGACTACAACTGAAGCCTAGATTTGATTAAGAATTTATGGATTACTTGCAAATTTGAAACCTTAAACTATGACTAAACCAAGCTTTCACATGAAAATTTATGTCAAACAAAAAAACAGAACAAATGTACCCTTCTGTGCTCTGTAACTTCAATAATAAAAAGGTCCCGCGATGTCTGTTTTAGCATGACCACGAGTAGAAAAGCTGCTCAACAAAACAATCAACCTATAATATGTATCAGTGACCATGTGCGATAAAACCTTATTTAATCAGCTACATTTTAAGCTCATTAAGGTTCTACTAATACATTTGCAACACATTTCCTTATAAGATTAAACATACTTAATGGCTGCTGCAAAATTTCTTCGATATTGATAAAAGTAGAGAAATTTATAAGGGCTTACACAAATTTAACAGAATGGTGCGTCAATGCAGGGTTGTTAGTTTTTTTTTCCTTTAATTCATAAAATCAAAAACAAAATTTAGACCAACAAACCTCATTTTGCATTCCAAGAGAAGTATGGAGGCGAGAGTGTTGAGTGGCGGTTTAGGGTTTCTGGCTGCAGGGGAGGCTGACGATAGAGGAGATGTGGACGACCCAGACGGCGAAGATGAGGAGTTTCAGGATGAGTGGGTGACCTCTTTTGATGAGGAAGAGGACGAAAGTCGGTTGGATTTGTGGTTGGAAGTCCAGAAATCTATTTCTCAGACGCGGCAGCCCTCCTCTGCCGGGTAGGGTGATCTTGGCTGTTGGCATTCACGGTGATCTTCTCCAGAAACCCGTTGCTGCCTCCTCCATGCCTGTCAAGCCGGTAGTGGGCAGTTAGGACGCCCCTCTGGTCTCGGGGGTTTTGCTGGGTAAGGATTCGTCTGTGGGGGTCGTTCCCAGTGATAACGATCTGAAAGGGGGTTTGCAGTCTTTTTGCATAGGGGCTGCTGAAACTGTTAATCCAATGTTTGGGGAAGGAAGCATGCAGGGCATTGCTGTTAAGGTAGGGATTGACCTCCCTGAGGAGGCTGTTGGTCCGTAAGGAAGGAGTCTGAAGCAGCATTGGAGGTTAACACATACGCTGAGGTGATTGCTGATATCCCTCATATACCTGTTGCTGATGTTGATAGGGGAGAGGCTTTGGTGGATAACCGAATCGTCATCCCTGATTCGCTTGTTCAAAGGGCTGTTAGGTGGCTCTATAACTCGCTTGTTGGGAGATTTTGTGGAAATCACCCCAATATTGATGTGGTTAGTAGGTGGACGCTTCGAAGTTGGAGGCGAAGGGGGCAGGTTGAGGTGAGTGCTTTGCTGAACGACTTCTTCTTCTTCTCCTTTTCGATCTCTGAAGATTGCTCAAGGATCCTTGCTGGTCCTTGGTTTCTTGGGCAGAATGGTCTTTGCCTACAAAATTGGGCACCGTGCTTCAACCCTTTAGTGGATTGCAGCAAGAAGTTCCCAATTTGGGTTAGGTTGCTAGGTCTCCCACTGGAATATTGGGATGAGGAGGTATTTATGGGTATTGCCAATTCCTTTGGGCAATACTCTGGCGCTGAAGATGCCCTCTGTTTGCTAGATTTTGTGTGTTGCGGAAGATGATAAAATACTCCCTACCAGGGTTACCTTATCATCCAAGTTTGGTAGATGGGTTCAGCAGATTGAGTTTGAACACTCTTATGTTGTTTGCTTTCGCTGTCATAACGCTGGTCACTCTTATGTTGCTTGTCCAAGTAGAAAGAAGCAACACCTTGTCTGGAAGAGAAAGGAGTGCATTCCCCCCTTAGTGGATGCACCTATGATGGAAAACAAGGGAATTTTTGAAGATAGTAGTGCTGGAATGAGGACTCCTCTAGATATGCGAGATAAAGGGAATAGGGACAATGGAGATGTGATGGAGAATCCTTTGGTTGAGATGCAATGTGATGCTGGGACCTCGAGTGACACTTTGGACTGTCCTAGGTCTTCCATAAAGAAGAGCTCTGAGGGTTAGTTTTAAGCTTAAGATGTGTACTCGGAGTTCTTTGGAGAAATTTGGTTTCAAACCACCCTGATTTTCCTCTGTTGGGCTGTTTGGGGTCCTTGACCCTTTCTCTGTTTGTCTCGTTGCTGGGATTGTCCTGCGTTGCTCTACTGTTAGTTGTTCTTTTTAGTTTTTCTGGGCTTCATTGCTGTATCTGATCTCTTGTACAAGGGTCTGGGACCTTTCAAAATCCCTGCGTACCCTAATAAAAAACAAACCTCATTTTGCACAATATTCTGTTAAATTCATGAAATAAAAAAAAGTGTCAACCACATCTTAATCCCTTCTAAACTTATACTCAGAATTAGCATGACAATTCTTTGACAATAAAAACCAAAATCACAGAACTTCATTATTCACAGTACCCAACTAAGTGATCTCCATTTTATACAGCATTTTGTTGAATTCATGCAAGCAAAAGTAAAATCAACAGCATTTAAAGCCTTCACTACTAACGAGATTTGAGGCAGCATCCAATTAGAGGTGAACAAGCAGAAAGAAAAAGCATGGATCAGTGACATACAATTTCGTTTAATAGAGAAAATTCATAGAAGGGTATATTCCTTTTTAAAAAGTGGGAGAAAATGGCGAGGGAATGATTTTACTCTCACCAACATTGCCTTATCAAATATCTCACCAGTCCGCTTCAAAGCGAAGGAATGCAGTTAGTAAGATTGAAAAAGTGTTCTTTGCTCTCAAATAATCCGTCTGTTACATGCACACACCATGCCCCTGTGGTCTGCCCCTCCCAATCTAATGTCACTATTTTTTCTGTAAAGCCGAACACTGAGGTGTCGATCTTTGGAACAGATGTGAAAACGGTGCCATCAGCATTTAAGGTTATGGTATGCTTTGACACTTTATTTCCGTTATATGGCCACCTATGTAATGGATAAATGCTACTTCTACACTTGATAACCCCTCTCATCCCTGCTGTTTTCCAGCATTTCTGAAAAGGCCCTTCAGAATGAAATCAATGTTTATATTATACAACCTAAGTTACAGGCTCGTTTTTGGTTCTGGTGTGGGTTCGATTTTTTTGTCTTGGGTTCTTCTGAACAAAAAATATATAAAAAATTAAAAAATCTACAAATTCTAGCTTGATAAATAGGAAACTAGTGACATTGTTTTTAATTTATATAGTATGCATCTTGATAATCATTAAACATAAATGATAAATATTAAAATATCAAATATCAAATATCAAATATCAATAATTTTGGAGTGGCTGTAATTAATTTCATCAAACATTAAAAGTTAATTTTCATAGTCATATTACTTTTCGTCAAAAGCATCAACATTGCATAGTTATATTGCTCTTTGTTGAGAGCATCAACATTGTTTAGTCATATTGCTCTTCGTCGAGAGCATCAACATTGTGTTGGCTTTGGCCGAGGGAGGAAGAACTACTAGGAGACATTGTAGTATATATATCTATAAGTTTAAAAAAAAATTCAAAACAATTTATAGATTATAAACACTAAATAAATGTTTAATTTTATTACAAACTAACTTGAATTTAATTTAATTTTATTCTAACTTTAATTTAATTTTTATTTTATTCTAATTTTAATTTAATTTTTATTTTATTATTAATAAATTTTAAGAATTAAAAAAAATAAAAACAAACCTAACACTAATTAAATACTTGTTAATAAAATAATTTAATAAATTAATAAAGTAACTAACAAATTTATTAATCGAAGAAAATACTTGTGTCCGCAGTAAAAGTTGATCGGCGGTGATGCGCAGGAATGGTCAACGGCAGATAGTGACGGTAATGGCCATGGCGGACAGCAACGGGAATGGCCACGGTGAACAACGGCAGGATTAATAGTGAACTCCTATGCGCAGATAGACATAGATCTGCAGAGTTCCGCAAGTTATTGAGACAACGACACAGTTCCACAGGTTTTTGAGACGACGACAGTTCCGTAGGGTTTCGCGTTTGATAAACGAAAAAGTGTAAAAAAAAAAACAAATTAAAAAAACGCGTTTTTTACTGTTTTTTCCCGCAGTAGACTGCGGGTTCGTTGTCCCAACGCTCAGGGTTCGTCCATGAGCACCCGGGGACGAACCCCGGGCGTTGGACGAACCCTGGGCATTGGAGCAACGCACTGCATCCGAATCAGAACCTGGTTCGAACCTAGATCGCCAATGAAGGCGAAAATTGACGAACAGGGAACGTTGTATACAACCAATCATTGCACCAAGAAATATTAAAACAAAAAACAACTAAAAAATACCCGAAATTTACATCCCCACACATACCCAATGAGAGGAGATTTGCAGGCAGCATGGCTCCTATACAAGCATATAAATATCAGATCTCAACGTGACAATTTACAGCTAATTAGAAAAATCTATAGACTCAACCTTTTATACGCAAAATGGAAGTTTTTCTTAATTGGATGAAGAAATATGTACCGAATCTCTGGATTCTTTACAGTTAGTGTGTTAAATTGATGGGAAAATCCCTGTGGGTTTGGATCAAAAGAACTTACAAGCATAATGCAATATTTTACCTGTCTGGAAAAAACCCTGGAAGCTCCCAGAAATAGTGGTGATGTTTATTATGGTATTCAAGTAAATGTGCCAAACAAAAATAAGGCAAGTTGTTGAAAATAATAGGGAGCGCTTAATGGTACAATAAATCCCACACAAGTAAGCTATAAGCTAAGCTAACAATGAGCCGAAATCTAAGAGTTGTGATAATTCAAGTCACTTGGGACTTTCTCTTCGAAATGCAATGAAATGCAAGGTGTTCACTCCATATTTTGCCAAGAGTGTGTGAGAGATTCTAAACCGAAGAAGAAGGCCGGCTAAAATATTTGAAAAAACAGAGTATTGGGACTAAGGATGGGGTCCCATGGAAGGGGGCTTGCTAAAATTTCTCAAAGGGTGTTGCCGAGAAAATTTAGGAGGCTTTCCCATATTAATGGTCCCATGAATTTTTAATTCATTTGTGCTGAGATATTATAGGCTAAATTTTATTGGAATTATATTCAAATAGATGGCCCAAATTTTTATCAAAATTTAGAATCTTAAGGAAAAGGTGTCATGTGGATAGAAAATATTTAAGCAGTGGGGGGAAACACTCAGCGTCCCCCTCCCTGCAACGTCCGCTGAAAGTTTACTATTGAAAAATTTGGGTCTCCTATTGTACTACCAAAAAATTTGGGGCTCCTATTGTACTACCAAAAAATGTGGGACTCCTATTTTACTGGAAAAATTCATTTTATCCCTGTAGCTATATTGTTTCAATTTCATGGGACCAATCTCACATTAAAAATAGGAGCCTAAGCCCCTTCCATAGGACCACATCCGCAAACTTTGGCATTGCAGTCTAAAACATTAGAAGGCACATTAGTAGTAGGTAGTCAAAGGCTAGGGGTCAGTCATGTGAGAGGGGGCTTATATTTATGCATATAGGCTTTTGGGTAACGACAAAAGAAGCAATGTCAGGTGTACCCCAAACCTTGAGGTCTTGGATGGAACCTGCCTCTTTCTCACACCTCTCGTCTCTTTCTATCTTTTAAGCTAAATGTGAATGGATTGCATGGCTATTTCTCCTTTTTGGTGCACAATTTGTTTTTGTGTAATATGCTTGTTCACATGTATGGGAACAAGGTGTACATCTCATTCATCTTACACGGACATGTGTGTAATTTTACTGCCCATTTTTGTAATCTAAGGGTTTTATTCCATATGTTGTCACATGGAACAGTTTGTTTTTTGGCCTTCCCAAAATAAATGGATCGAAAAAAGTTTTGATTGTTGAGGGCCATATTAAATGAAGAAGGCACTCATATTGTTGACTTGTCTAGAAGACATGCTAATTGTTTGTCAAAATGCCTCAACAAAATGTGGTTTGCATAGACCCTGTTCATATTGCATGGAATGTGTTTGTTGATTAAGCCTTGGAGATTTTAAAGCAAATGCAGTTAAAAGGTTTAAAGGAAAATTCATCAACATATCTTTTTCATTTCTTAAGCATTTTCCAGAAAAAAATATTGTGTTTTGGCCACACTAACCTGTTCTAGGTGATAACATTTCGAACCAAACATTTTACTTGTAATTTGTTGAACATTGTATAAGAAATGCCATCCTCTCTTCTTTAGAAAATGAGACAATTAGCATGGTAAAAGAAGTTTGAACATTTGTTGTTATATCAATCACTTCCATGCTTTGTAAACTATTTAAATTCTCTTGATAGTACCCAGAGGTGAGACGGTTGGGCTTTTATAGTTTTTAGGGTTGGGGTGATAACTCCTGAGGTTTGGTGTAATCCACAAGTCATTGAGATTGCTTCCTAGCAACTATTGCATATCCACCTGCTAGAGATCGTCTGGGATTTTAACTGAACCCTCTGCGCGTCTCCACTAGCCAGGATTTGAATTGAGTGTGCATTTGAGCCCTTAGCCTCACCAGCACAAAATCAAAATCAAAATCAAGTTTCATCAGGTTGATCTGTCTTGCAATGGCCATGAATCAAGTTACCATAGATAAACATATATGTGGCCAAGCCTTTGACCTTTTCATCCAATGCATGTGCATTAGAAAGATTACCAACATGAAGTACTCCCACTAGAATGAGCTATATAAACAATACTTATACCACCACACACTATATGTTGTAACTTGTAAGAACTCAATGATAGGAAGTCCATGGCCAGTACCCGAACTAGAAATGAACAGAGTTTGTACTTTTATCATCCCACAGTATGGCTGGTTGAGGTTTTGATCTGCTGATCTATCTTACATTGTCAGAATCAGCTACATCTAAGGGTTAAAAAATCACAGGCACTTGAACGGAAGCATTTCTTGCATTAGAAGAAAGAAATTTATGCAAAGTAACAAGGAACATATACCTTTTTAGATTTTTTATAATTAAATTGAACTCCACATTTGACCTCAGCATAATGATACGCCTCGGGAATAATTTAGGGATTTAACGTTATAATTCATTGGGTGTCTCTAGTGGTGGGAAAGTTTTCTGGTAGAGTCTATGAAAAAAGGAAGATAGCCTTGATGATATTGAGAATGGGAATAATAATAAGAATTGGACTTCCTAGTATTTTAGGGTATAAGCAAAATTGATGGTCAATGCAGATTGGTTTGCATCAAAATGACGGCTTATCGAAATGAGTGTGTTACTTGTGATGGATAAATTTGAATGCTCGTTGTGTAAATGTGTTAAACCACGAAAAATGTCCACGCAGGCATCAAAACTTAAACATTTTTTCTTGGTTTTATTAGAATAGCCATAGTTTTCTTTTCATTGGTTAATGACACATATTGGTCTTTTAACCAATGGATATATATTTGATCAATTATCAATGTACTGTTCAGGGATGGCATGGTAGGCATGTCTTGTGAATGCTTTCTTAACATGTCTAAAATAGTAGAATGAGATGAATTTGTTTCAAACTTCCAGGGGAGACGTTGTAAGGTCTATGGGATTGCAAAATTTTGAATATAGCTTGAGCTATAATATTTGTGGTAAATATTTTACTGCATTCAAGTTCAGAGTTATCTAGAATAATAACTATTAAATTCTAGGACATATATCATTAATAGAGAGGTCAGATCAATATTGTCTAAATTATTTTTATCGCTGTTAAGTTTTAAGATCTGTTTATCATGAACTAGGTTATGATTAGAAATATGTGTAATTGTGCCCAATGTCATTCTGTGGTGGACGTTCAATAAGAAAATGCATTTCAGCTTCTAATCCAGTTAAGTTAAATGACTTGCATATTCTTTTTTCCAAGGTCTCTTTGGGAGGGTCCATCTCCAAGTTTTATTTTGTAGTTTGTTTGAGTTGGTTCTTAGCTTTGAAATCATGATTTTCATTTCGACACTAGTTTATACTATAAAATTTAAGGTCAACTACTCAATAGTTCTTCTCTCTAATGGGGGGGGATGTATTGGTCAATTCTATCTTTCTTATTTGCATTATTGCAGTAAGAGTGGTGAATGCACTTTTAATAGGTCCTATAGACCGATTAGGCTTAAAGCATGTTAAAACTTAAAAGCTATATCATGTCATCTAGTATATATTATATGCAGTCTTACATGGGGATGCACCTTCCTATTTTTGGCAAGTCCCAAACGTCTTAGATGCTTCCGAGACTTTGGAACTCCTGGGAAATGTCCCCTTGGCATTTCCTATAAAAATGATTTCTTGGGAAACGTCCTAGGAACGTTCCAACATTTTTAAAAATGTTTTGGAAACATTTTGTTTTTGGGAGCTTGTAGAAGACATCTGAGACATCTAAGACGCCCCCAGGGCTGTTGAGGGATGTCCTAGATGTACAAGTTTGGATCTAAAAAACAATTTATAATAAAAATAAATTAAATTAAATGTTGTTAAATGACTTAAAAACTTAAAATAACATAAAGCTAACCCTAAAAAGTGACCTAACTTATAAATAAAACAATTTCTATCATTCTAAAACACATTTGAGTCTTGAGCAAAGCAAAGAGCTTATAGAGAAGAAGAGGAAAGGAGGAGAAAATGGAAGAGACAAGAAGAGAGCAAGCTCAAAGAGCAAAGGCAAGAGAATAACAAGGGCAAGGGCAAGAGCAAGAGCAAGAGCAAACAACAAAGGCACAAGAAGAGCAACGGCAAGGGCAAAGTCAAAGGCAAGGGCCAAGAAAAGAGTGAAGATTCAAAGGCACAAGGAGAGCAAGGGCAAGAGCTAAGGAAAAATGTATGTGCTTTCACATTGTTGGTTGTTTTTAAAAATGGGTGAGCTAGGGCCTAAGGTTTGGTGGTTTTATTTTTTTTAGGCAATTGACAACATGCTTGGGTAGATGAAGGCCACTATTTGGGTGAGGGACCCCACCCTAAACTTTTACAATGAGCATATTCAACACATCATTCAGAAGAGGTAGGAAAAGCTAAACACTCCACTACATATGGCAGCATATGCTTTTAATCCAAAATGGTATGTGGATAGAGATGCACCCCTTGGGAGGACAACGAGGTGAAGGGAGGCTTATTGAAGGCCTGAAAAAATGTATACCGCAGAGGAGACTTCACATCTCAGGATCAAGTGGATTAAGTTTATAAAACTTGATGGCTATAAAACATCAACGATGATAGACATGGAAACATTGGCACAATAAAAACCAGTGAGTTGGTGGCGACTGTATGGGCGTCCAAGACAACTACAAACACTTGCAAGTCATCATCTTTCATAGTTTTTTTGTTTCTCTACTACTGAGAGGAATTGCTCAACATATGGTTGGATCCACTCTATTAAGAGGAACATAGTTATCTCTAAGAGAGAAGAGAAGCTTTTTGTTGTACACTGTGCCTTGTGTCTGATGGATCACAAGACTCTACATGTAGACCCCCAACATTACAATGGGACGCATATCCTGAGGAATCGAGTCGGGTTGAAGAGGGAACATAATGTACAACAAGGATTGATTGGGATCCACTTCGAGGATGAAGATGACAATAGTTCTAGCGAGGAGCAATTCATGGATGTTGTTTTAGAGGCTGATTATGATTTTTGAGTTGCATACCTACTTGGATGTTCATGGACAATGTTCTTTATTTTGTTTTGGCCCTTGGGCAACGTGTTGAATAGTTGATGTATTAATAAAAAACTTAAACTATAATGTATGATCATTTAATCTATCATTGATGTATCTAGTTTTACTTTATTTTTTAGTTTATTTGTATATTTAAAATTCTAAATATTTATATATTGTTTTAATTAGTTGTCCCTTGCCATCCCCAAATTTTGAATATTTTTTTCCATCTTGGAAACCATGTCCCCCCGTCTCGAAATCTTGGGTAACTATGATTATATGTCACTACACATTACATATACATCAGTCGCACTGCATAATCTATGAATCACATGTAAGTTTTAATAGTGAAAGTTTGAAAAGATAGGCCAGCCAAATTATATTTATATATATATATATATATATATTTCACCTATATAGTTCCCCTATATTTGGTCATTTTTACTATAGTATATATATGCTACAGTAAAAATGACCAAATATAGGGGAACTGCTCATCAACTTCTTTAAACCTTGTAGTGATGAACATTGGTATTGCATTCCCTTGAAGCTAAACATTGGCATTAAATCAATGTGTGCATTGAATTCATTCATTGGGTTGAAGAGTTTGTTTTCTCTTATGAGAAATGAAGATTAACTTTTAAGTGTGAATTGATTACTTTGCTATTGGGGAATTGTCAAGGTGAGCCTATAACCTTTTCCATAACTTGGAGGTGCTTTATCTTACTAAGAAATTTATCTTGATTGTTGCAATAAATGACTTACATCTTCGGTTCTTGTGAATTATTAATTACTATGGCGTAGGGAGATGCATGCTTTGTTCGCTTTGGACCAATTATATTAAATGTGTAAGATTCAAACCACATTAATATCACGTATGTGGTATTTTAGTGTAATTTTTAATATACATTGGGGGATGAGTTGTGGCCCTTAACAACATCAAAATGACAATTCAGCTTTTTCTTGTAATTTCGCAGTATAGAGTGCTTATGTTTTTTTACATTTATTGTCCACCTAATCCCACTTTTTGCACCCTTGCATCTATTTTCATGCCAAGTTTTAGCCTTTTACTGCCACTGTATTACATGTGCTTGTTCCCTTTTTGTTTTAGTAGGTGATTTTATGAATGCATTTTGGATTTACAGCGTGTGTATTATGGAGTCCTTGGAGCCCTATAGATTTTGTTTTAGTGACATATTAAATATGTAATGGGCCACAAAAGGATTGGTTGAAGGCATTTTGCGAGCATTTATATGCAGTGGGAGGGACATTGTAGTAGCAAATATTGTTTTTGTCATGTTTGTAGCTACAACATTCAACCCTGGTTGAGTAACTAGGTATGTGGACATAAATGCAAGTTTTGTTATTTTAGATTGAAGCTCTCTATTCCTACTTCTCTTTTAGCTATGTCAGCAACCCTTTGTTCCAAATAAATGATATGTCAAATTAAAAATAACTGGAAGGGTGGGTTGGTGTTCTACAACTTGGCAAAAATTGACGCCTAGAAGAATTAGTTTGAAAAGGTTTATCTCATAATTTTTTTTGCTCGTGGCATGCCATGGCTATTAGTCCTCTATCCATTTTCATTTTCAATAGCTAAATCTGAAACTTTTTCTTCACAACTTGTGTTAATTATTTAGAGGACACCGAGAAATGCATGTTTGGCCAATTTCCCTCACTATGGTATTTTTCCATGCTTATAATTTATGATTTTTTCTCAACTATAAATTATAGTCTTTGATTATGAGATACAATTCTTGTTTTTATATTTCAAAATAAAATGTAGTTGGGGTGCACCTTGCTCTAAATTCCCTTATCTCTAACCTGCTATACTCCAATAACCATTGCAAGGTACACACTCTCATTGACCCACTAACTCACCATCCCTTGATAAGACAAGGCCACTAGATTGACCATTATCGGTGTCTCAACTGCCCGAGGAAATGCTCTGAATGGCACTATGTATGTCTAGTGTGAGGCTCTAATAGTGCCAACATCCCCAACTACAACCCCTCTGGTATGAATGCATCCTCTCGTACACCCAACTCATGATGAGCGTGGGGTGGTTGATTGAGGCAGCCCCTAGCTATGTGATCCTGTATAGGTCCCTGTATGTATGGGCAAGGACCTCCTGAGCCCACAAGTAGTGTAGACCCCCCTCAATCTAGAACACAATGGGTGACCAACTATAAAATAACCTATATGTGCCCTAGTCTCCTACCAGTTGGGAGGCAAAGATCCCAATAATCACTTTTTGGAGGTTTGAGATGACAATTGGGAAGTGTTTTGATTTGCTTCCCACTATGTGAAAAGAGCACATATCAGTCTACTCGACCGGGGCACGATCACCACCCGAGTAATTCATAGAATCCCAGTCTGTCTAGGATGGCCAATGCATCGATTGTCAAGAGTGCCATAATCTGTGGGAGCCACTCCCGCTCCTTGGCCCAACTCCATCATATGTCTCCCCCTATTGTAAAAGGCACCCCAAATGAGTCTTTAACGCCTTTTTTGGTCTAAAAATTGATTGAAAACTTATCTTTTTCCATGCAAGATGAAATTGTCCTGATGGTTTCATTTTCGTTTGTTGTGGTTTTGACCGTCGATTGTGCCCAGTCTAAAAACCCTCTAAAAATCCTTGAAATTCACCCAAAACAGTCAAAATTTAACATTTTCCTAGCCTAACAACCTTCTCAAATCCATTCATGCAAGAAAATTTTGAATTTAATGGATATTAAGAAAATTTGATCAAAATTTTGGGATTGGGGTAAAAATACAAAAACAATCAAAACTAGCACGACCTTGACCCGTTGGTCCTCACATTAGTATGTTTGTCATATTTTGACTGTGTTGTCAATTTTACTACTTCCTAGATCAATTCTGTCACTGTGAATCCAGAGCTCAGAGATCTTTAAAACCAATTTGCACAATTTTTTTTAAAAATTTTTGACAAGTTTTTTAATAAATAGGCCTCTTAACTAGCCATTGTAATTTGAAAACTTTTTCGTCTTTTACAATTTTCCTTTTAAACTCATGTTTTACGTCTTTTGATTCGTTTTTTGCTCAACTAACGTGTTTTACACAAAATTAACACTTTTAAAATGTTTTTGTTTTCTGTAGCATGTTTGTATGTTTTTTCAATTTTGTAGGTTCCTATCAATTTGACGTTGAATTCAGTCCCCTAACATGATGGTTCAGGTAGTATACTAACCCTCGCGTATGCGGTAAGTAATCTCGTACCTGTTTTGATTAGTTAGTACATTTTTTATTTTTCTTTATTAAACTACACTTGATTCCCGTTTTGTGTTCGCAAGTTGCAATGGAGTCTCAACTAGTTTTGTTGCATCACATAGGTAAGGTACTTTCATAACTCTTTTTTTCCTTTAGTGCGACACTACTTGGGACTACACCCTTGTCAATTCATGTCGAGACATCATCCCAAGGGAGCAATATGTATGTACTAAAAAATTACATGGTACAACATTTCTAAAAAAAAATCTGATGATGATGCAATGATCTCCAAAATATGCTTAGATATTGCGCTCCTTGTCATTCCTGCCCCTCTCCTCAGCGTCTTTTTGGTCTTTTGCAAACCTAAACAATGTCTATTTTGGGTTCTTGTGCATATATTTTGAATGACGAAACTGCCTCAGTAGGTGACAATTGTTACTAATATGGTGTGTACGGCGTGGCAATTTTGTAAACCACCACGGTTGAAACGTTCTATATGAGCCGATTTAGCCAAACGTCGTGTTTATCTCATCATTTTGTGTGGTTGTTTTGTCATTTTAAGCGGTAGTTTTGTCTTTGTCATTTGCATATAGTGGTAGTTTTGTCGCAATTTGTCCATCTTTCATATTTAGCATTAGAGACTTGAGTTCTCATGCAACTTTCATGTTTCTTTTTGCGTTTCTTCCTTGATTTGCTTGTGCTCACCTTCATGACAATCCAACTCACTCACACTCTTGTTTCTATCAATTATTGTTCCTCCCATGTTTAGCTTTTAGTTAAACAATAGTTAGACTCATTCTTGCAACCTCCCTGTTCTACAAGTATATCAGTTTTAAATGAATTTTAGATCCAAATTTTGTATTGAAGTTTGGTGTTTTCAAGTTCTACAGAACCTAAGCCCAACTTATTTCAGTTTTAGAAAAGTTTTACTTCATCTTTGGTAATCTTTGTAGTCATTCTACATAGTTTTGGAGGAGGGAGTCCACTAGATCACCAACATAGTCTTTGTTATCAATAGATCAACTAACCACAATACAACTGCACTCTTGTCCAAAATTGTGTCTTTTTTGTTCTCTTTCTTTAGCTACCATCTTTTGTCTGAGAGATCCTATGATTACGTTGAGTGGAGGAGCTAGCTTACTAAGGACATTCTACACAAAAATCTCGTCTTTGCTTGATCACCACCATTGATTATGTTCGGGGTTATTATTTTCAATTTGCTTTATTTGTTAGATTAAATTAGTTTCATTTACTTGTTGAAATAGTTTCAAGTTCAGAAAAATATAGAAGAAAAAGAAAAGAATATCTTCTCCTATTTGTCTCATTGCACAAAAAGTTAGTTTAGATTCATTGTTTTCAATTGCATGATAGATCAATTGAAAGATCATAGTCTTGCATTAAAATGAAAGTAGAATTAGTTGAATTCAAACAAGAGATGCATCAAATTAAAATAGTTTATTTTTAGTTTCAAACAAACCTTCATATACAAAACAACTCTCTCTCACATATAAGAAACCTAGGCAATCTATCCAACTAAAACCTAGCATACTAGATCTAGAAACAGTGAAAGAACATTGTTTTGAAACACTAAATTCAAAAAATTAGAATATTAGATTTAAATTCTTTCACTCATAGATTACTTCATTCCATAAGCAAACACTCAAATACTTACTAGTTTCTAGCTTGCATATGTGGAGACAAATTTTCTTAAGTCTCAATAGTCTTTCTAGGGTTTTTAGATTTGATTTTTCCATTTCCATGTTAAGAAAACATAGATTGCATAGTAGCATCTCATCTTATTTGCATAAGAAAAGAAAATAAAGATAACTTAGTTCATTGAACTTGTGTTAAACAAAGCATATCATATCTAAGAAAAACTAGAAAAACCAATACTTGCATATTTATTTTGGAATTTTAGTTTTAACATTGCATGTATTAAAAACATAAAAAAAACAAAAACAAAAACAAAAACAAAAAAAAAACTAAATTCTCTTTTCATTTACTTTTAACATTCACTATTATATTGTTTTCCATATTTTATTTTCAACAAGTAGAGTAATTCACTTTCTTTTATCAAACATTGTCAAAACAAAACTCAAACATCTAGAAAAGCCTTGTCGAGATGAGCACAAGTCAAAAACCTTGATTGAACACTCAAAACAAGTATATAATTCCAATAACATCATACAAACAAGTTCAGACATTTTATTACACATAATAAACTTTGCTTTTCTTGTTTATGACATTTCCATAGCAACTTTATCTCATTAGAGTCGTTCTTTTCCCTAGGTTTAAATCTCTTGTTCTTGGAAGTAATTTACAAAGTGACAGTAATGTAGAACTTAGAGTAAAAGTATTTCGTTCCATCCCCATCTCACGTCTAATTGTTAATTCCCTTAACGCTCTTGATGAACAAGAATGGATCTTCGATCCTAACATAGTCATTTTACCCCAAAACAAGGTTGCCAATACATCGTGATGATGAAATGGTGACCGTCTGAAGTAGGTTGATTAGGGTGTCCTTGCTCATAGTCTTCCAGCATGTAGATGTATCTCAAAACATAAGAAAATGGATAGAAATCAAATCCATTTATATGAAAACAAAAATTGTAAATCAGTTAAATAACAATGCTAAAAAGTACATAAAGCACTGAAATGAAAAAATGAACCATTTTACTTGGATTGGCCTCATGATAGATAGGGTCCAAGTCATCCTTGTATTCCTTGTCTTCCTCATCTCCCTCCTTATTGAGCTCAACAAATTCTATATCCTCTCCATCTACTACCTTTTGTTGCTGCAAGGAATCCTGCCATGGTGGTGGTATAGTGGTGGCAGTTGTGTAATCTATTACTGCTAGCCTGTTGTTGTTAGTGCCACTAGGATATCCACATGTATCTAACCTCCCCTTCTCCAGCAGGTTGTTGCTATGGTTCTCCCTATACAACTAAGCTTCCTAGTTGTTTTGACTGTTCACTTGGATTCATCAATTACCCATGGGAATAAAATGTATGCATCTAAGCATTAATGTTAGCACATTTATATTTTTACATATATCCATCATTTTCCATTATATCATTTGCATACATTTTGTTTCCAAGTGGATCCCAAACCTTTTGATGCCCTTTAAGCAACCATGCATAAATAATTGATGGCACACATCGATTATCACATACCCACCAATGGTGTAACAAAATACCCACATCTAATTGAGGTCAAAGATACCCCTAAACCCAAAGTGGTTTTCTTAAAGAAGGGTAGATCTTCCTCAAGCCTTGTTAAAAGATACATCTAAAGAAAATGAAGTAACAACAAAAAAAGTAGGTGGTAAATATCTTGCAATGATACGATTTTTTTCGACCATGTCCACCTTTGAAATCATTAATATCCTAGAGGATATGCCACTTGTGCTTCCTTTTGACCCATAAGGAATATGAACCTACAATCTCTTTAAATCTAAAGACCAAGAAACCCAGGAAGGGTTAGCCAGAATTCTTGATATTGACATGGTTTAGATATTAGAGGATTAAAAAAATCTCCCTAGACAACTAGCCACAGGAACAATAAGAGCATCGATTAGAGCTTGCACTTAAGCCTCTGCCACAGTGGCTTTTACCTCCAAATTGTTGTTCTCTACCCTCAAACTAGATAACACAATAAAAACATTGTAAGCCTCAGAAAAAACATCCATATGTCTACTTATCCTGATGAGTAGTCCCAAGTCTACTAGTAGTTGATCCCTAGTTTGGGCGAAGCCCATCTTAAATAAGTTGATTAGGGTGTTTGTGATCATAGTCCTCCAGTCGCTAGATGTATTTGGGAACACAAGGAAGTAGATAGACATTAGATCTAGTCATATGAAAAGAAATAGTAAACCAACGAAATAACAATGCTAGAAGGAAGTACATAAAGATTTGAAATGAATAAATGAGTTGTTTTTCCTAGATTGACCTCATACCAGTGGGGGTTTGAGTCATCCTCTTATTGAAGTAGAAAAAATAGGCCTATCTTTTGGAGGCCATAACTTTTGACCCGTAGCTTCATTTGAGCTCTTCCACGCGTTAAAATGATCGTCTCTAAATTTTTGTTGCTGTCCTAAGTGGTTTTATCTACTTAGAGTTGTTTTCAATATTTTTTGGAGGCCATACGATATCATCTAAGGGTTCAAAATTATCGTTTAATGATTTTTTTGAGAATTTTCTATTTTTAAAAATTGTATATTTTTAGGACCGGACATCAAATTCAATTGAATTTCGTCCCATAGGCTAATTTTAGTATTTAATTTATTTCAGGAGATTTTTAGCACTGTTCACGTTTGCATGCGAAACTTACTAAAAATAACAGCTGCTAAAAATAGAATTTTTTTTTAGATTTTAGTTTTTCTTTTTGAATTTTTGCATGTCAACTCTAATTATGAGTTGAGACTTATTTAAGCATGGTTTGGGTTGTAATTATTGGAAGACATTCAATACAAATCAATTGAGACTTATTGTTTTAGATTTTAGCCTATTGGTAATCTTATTGTCTTGATAGTTTCGGGTTCATTATCTGGTATCAGAGCAAGGTTGAATCTTGGAGTAAGACATGGTGAGAGGATGAGGAGGTATTGCACAAATGAACCAGATTATACAAGTGCTACAAAGGCAAATGGAATAATTGATCAATGTTATCACCATTTAGAGAAGACAAAGTGGTGATGAGGACATAGATTGTGATGAAGAAATTTAGCAAAAATAGCAATCACCAATGGAAGAGAGGATGGTTTGGGCTTTAAAAGGAAGAAATGAAGGAATCAAGATTGATGTTTCAGATTATGGAGGTAGTTTAAACCCAAAGGAATTGATAGATTGGATGAATAACATAGAGAATTTCTTCGAGTGCAAGTCTATGAGAGAAGACAATAAGGTAAAGTTTGTATGCACAAAATTGAAAGGTCATGTAATGATTTGGTGGGATCACATGTAGAAAGAGAGAGAGAAAAGGTAAAGAGAAGATTAATTCATGAAAAAATATGGAGAAGCTGAGAGAGAATTTTTTTCTTGTGGATTATGCACAAACCCTATACAAAAGATTTCAAAATTGGAGGCAAAAAGATCATACTATATAAGAGTATACAGATAAATTTCATAAGCTTTTCATACGAGTGAAGCATGATAAAACAAAAAAGTAGATAGCTACAAGGTATATAAATGGTTTGAAATTTACTATACAAGATGAATTAAAAGCATGCATAGAATACTTTGCATGGAGTAGGCTTATCAATTAGCTTTGAAGGAGAAGAAAAAAAATAAAATTCAAAATAACGTCTCTTGGTCCAAGAAGAGGTGGATCCCATCCAAATAGGGGACAAGGTGAGTTTAATACCCTTGAGGTGGGTCTAATACCAATAGAGGTGAATCATCACGTGTTGTAGAAAGGCAAGATGACAATAGGCAAGGGTTTCAATACCAACAAAGAGAAAGAGGGTTTCACAGAAGATGAGGTTACAGTAGTGCTAGAGGATGGTTTCTGAATCAACGCAGATCTTATGTTTGTTGTAGATGTGGAGAATGACACAAAGCATTTGAGTGTCCACACTATCAATATCAAGAAAGGAGGAAAAAAGATCGTCCAAGAGTGAATCTAGTTGAGGTTGAGATCAAAGAGCAAAATACTGAAGTTACACCAACAGATGTTGGAGAGAACCTCATGATGAGAAGAACAATGATAGTTTCAAGGAAGGAACAAATGCATAATAAATAAGGTGGTGATGCATGGCTGCGATCAAATATTTTTTGAACAAGATGTACTTCGGGTGGAAAGGTATGCAAAGTAATTATAGATGGTGGTAGTTTTGAAAATATGGTTTTTAAAGAAATGATAGAGAAACTAAATTTGAAATGTGAAAAACACTTGCATCTTTATCAGATTTCATGGTTTAAGGGAATGAAGTTACAGTAGATAAAAATGTGCTTAATCAAGTTTTTTTATAGGAAAAAGTTATAATGATGAAATATGGTGTGATGTTATTCAATGGATGCATGTTATGTGTTATTGAAAAGACCGTGGCAATTTGATAGGAAAGTAATTCATGATGGAGCAAAGAACATGTACACTTTTTAGAAAGGTGGTACAAAGGTAGTTTTGTTCCTCTTAAAGAGGAAGAGAAGGCATAAAGCATGCTCTCTACTAAAGAATTTATTCAAGATATGAAGGTGACAAGTTGTTATGTATTAGTAACAAAGAATGAAGACACAAAAATGGTGCAAATACCAATAGAAGCAACAAGAGTGTTGAACGAATATGTAGATGTTATACTTGATGAGTTATCGGATGGTTTACCACCAAAAAGATATATTCAACATCACATTGATTTGATTCTAGGATCAACTCTACCTAATTAAACAACTTATAGGATGAGTCCAACAAAGCATGCATAATTAAATAAGTTACTGAGTTGCTAAGAAAGAAGGTGATAAGGGAGAGTATGAGTCCATGTGCAACACCATCGTTGTTAACTCCAAAGAAAGATGGAGGATGGAGAATGTGTGTGGATAATAGAACAATTAATAAAATTACAATCAAGTATAGGTTTCTTATACCTCGTTTAGATGATATGATGGATATACTTGTAGGAGCAAAATATTATACTAAGATTGATCTAAGGAGTGGTTATTATTATATTCAAATTCATAAAAGAGATGAGTGGAAAATTGTATTCAAGATTAGGGATAACTTATATGAGTGGATGGTGATGCCATTCGGATTATCTATTGCACCTAACACATTTATGAGGGTGATGAATACAGTGCTATGAGAATATATTGGTAAGTTTGTGTTTGTTTATTTTGATGATATTTTGATATTAAGTAATATTAAAGAACACTTACAACATTTGAGAATGGTATTGGATTTGTTAAGAAATGAGGAGTATGCAAATTTGAAGAAGTGCAAGTTTATGCAGAACAATTTAGTATTTTTGAGATTTGTAGTTTCAATAGCTGAAGTGAGAATGGATGAAGAAAAGATAAAGACAATTGTTGAGTGGCCTATTCCAAAAAGCATTACAAAGGTAAGGAGTTTTTATGATTTAGTGACTTTTTACAGAAAATTTATTAAAAATTGTTGAGTGGCCTATTCTAAAAAGCATTACAGAGGTAAGGAGTTTCCATGGTGTCGGAGAATCCAATAAAAACACACCTTGTTCTGATCTCACTTGTTAGGATCTTGCTCCTCAAAAAGAGCACAATATGATTACCAAATACAAGCAATTAAACATGCAGAAATATACCAGAAGCACAAGTAACTAGAATTCACAAATAGCACAGAATATGAGAGACAATACACTATCTTGTATTAATACTCGTACAGAAAAGAATAAAATAAAGAGACACCACACTCTTCCACCTTACAGAGGCTTGTCACACCTCAAGTGTACAATAATTCTTCTTCAAAAGTTCACTCTCCTACCAAAAACGGTTCCAACACACAACTCACACACATAATTGGTGTTCACCTCTCCAACCAATCAGTAATAACTCTGCCAGTACCAAGCACTCTAAAGTACTTCAAGTTGATCTCTCATGAACCTGCAACTTGTAATTCAACAGACCATACTTACACATGTAGATCTCTTATGAGCTTGCAACAACCTGCAACTCAATGATCTTACAATGGAAGGATCTTCCTTGCCTTCCTTTTCAGCTCATAATTACAATACATGCCAATGGGTCTATAAATAAATCCCAGACTTAAACAATAACTTAGACTCTTAGTTTACTATAATTATCCACGCAGCTCAAGACTCGAAATAGCCTTTACATGCAAACACTCAGTTCAACTAACTAACTGTTTGTGCAACGAACAGTTCTGAAACACACAGGTGATCGACGTCGATCCCTGTCTAACTGGTGCTAAATGATGTCGGTCGATTCCCTGCCGATGCCAGTTGCCTTCTGCATACATCATGACCGACGTCGGTCATACTGTCGATGTCGGTAGTTCTGAAACTCAGCAACCTTTTCTCCGTCTGCATAGTTGAAGCTTTTATCTCCACAACCTAACAATCTCTCACTTGGAGATAAATAGCTGCAACTGTACCTGTACCTGTACTCTGTCTAGTTTGTTCCCTTGGCTTTGTATCCCTCTTTAAGATCACTCTTGAAGACCAACCACCACAAACCTTGTGGTGCAACACCTGTCATCCAAATCCCCTGCCACATCCACATCTACAAACCATGTAGAAAATAACTTGACTCTGCATAGCATGTGAACTTGCTGCTGGTCCTTCTAAGAATCCACTGAACTGCCCTCCAATGCTTCTTTTCCAAATTGGCTCCAAACTTGTGACAACTCCCACTGCTTGAGAAAACTCAGGTCTAGTACATACCATGCACTTAACCTCATTATGTGAATCAAGACACTGTTCTGTGAACTGTCCAACCATTGGCGTGCTAACCGGTCTCACACAATCATCCTGAAACAAAGTCAACATGTGACCTTCCATGTCTCTAGAACACACTCATGCCAAAGAACCTTGCTGCTCCCAGATTCTTCATGACATACTTTTGAACTAGCTTTACCTTTAGTTCAACAACTCCCTGTATATGTAACCCTGCAACAAGCACATCATACAGTAATAGGATAATGTAGCTAATATTATCCAACCTTGTAAAGAGAAACACAATGATCAAACCTCCATTGCCCTGCAGCTTATTCAAGACCATATACCATGGCCTTCCATCTCACGTATCTATTCCCGCTCTTCCTTATCCTGAACATCCATTCGTCTCTCAGTGCTTCCTTCCAGCTGGCAACTCCACCCAAAACTCCTGTTTGGTTCTTCTCCAAGGAATCACATCCTTCATCCATGCCAAGCTCCCACTATTTCTTGGATATGCCTGTTCTGCTTCTTTAACAACTTCTTGGTTCTTTACCATAAGTGAGCAACAAGTAGTGTAAAGAAAGGAAATGACGAATTTGAGGCTTACTTACCCTTTAAGTCCTTCATATGGGCGATTGAGACTCCTTGACAGCTTGCTGTCCACCCAAAATTTGTCTCATTGACCGATGCCAGTCACATCTCAGTCTGCACCTTACTGATGTCAGTTCCCCACGACTGCCTCATCGCCGACGTCGGTTCCCCATTGCCGACGCCGGTGTTTATCTGTCCCTGAGTCACCGACGTCGGGCTACACATAGCTGACATCGGTCCCTGTCTGGACGTCGAGGTCGATTTTCTAGCCGACGTCGGTCTCTGTGTTTTTCTTGTGAGAACTGACTTCTACCCGCGAGCTCTTTTTGGATCAAACCCTTGTCCAAATCACCCTTGCTCTGCTCAGAATTCTTCTGCCCCTTGTGTTGAACTCTGTCCGTCACCTTCTCTTTGAAAACCAAGGCTTTCCTG
Source organism: Torreya grandis (assembly GCA_037957365.1). Lineage (NCBI taxonomy): Eukaryota > Viridiplantae > Streptophyta > Pinopsida > Cupressales > Taxaceae > Torreya > Torreya grandis. Next base: position 870,810 of record JARHVA010004190.1, read on the forward strand.
CTCTTGTCACTAACATCAGATTCTTCAAGAAACGTCACCTTCTTCTTCTGCATACAGAAATCTCGATCTATGCTCTTCAAATCCGAAAGCATACCCTTTGACTCAAGAACATGCATCTCCTTCATATTCATGTGACCAAGCCTATTAAGCCACATCTTCGAATCTACAGTTGAAGTAGATAACCCAGAAAGAGAATCAGTAATACAAGTAGATAGATAAAGCGTACCTACTTTTTTACCTCTTGCTACAACAAGTGCACCCTTGGTAACCTTCCAAGAGTCCGCTGTGAGAGTTACTGTGCAACCCTCATCACCCAAACTTCTTACAGAAATCAAATTCTGCTCCAGAACTGGGACATGCATGACCTCTTTCAACACCCATGTGTTACCTGTCTGCAATTTTAGCTTCACTTTTCCTTTGCCAACCATCTGACAAGGCTTACCATCCCCTAAACAAATTTCTCCAAAGTCTCCCTGGACATACTCATGAAAAAATTCTCTATTTGGGGATGCATGAAAAGAGACACCAGAATCTAAAACCCAAGATTCTACTTTATCCAAAGAACATACCAGAGCATCTTGTGCAACGAAATTCGCAACATCTACTTCTTCTTCATGTCCTTCATGCTGATCTTCACCCGACCTGCAATCTCTCTTTAAGTGCCCTTGCTTTTCACATTTCTAGCAGGTTATCTGCCATACCTGGACTTGGATCTCCTGCGTATCTTTGACCTTGATCTCCCACGCTCTATCTTCTCTCTTTGTCTTCCCCTGCTTTCAACACTCAAAGCATTTCCTGATGATTCACCTGTGTTTTTCCTGCGTATCTCTTCATTCAAGATTACACTCACAATATCATCCACTTTTAAGATTTTTGAAGCAGATGCAGTATTAGAAACTGTCATTACCAAACTTTCTCAACTTTCAGGTAATGAACATAAGATTAAGAGAGCCTTAATTTCATCATCAAAAACAATATTGACTGAATTTCACTGATTTACCAAACCATGGAAATCACTAAGATAACTATGAACAGATCCACTTTCCAACATTTGCAAATTAAATAATTGCTTCATAAGAAATACCTTATTCAAAGCTGAGGGTTTTTCATATAAATTTGCCAAAGATTCCATCAACTCTACCGTTGTCTTCGCATGTGATAAGTTGGAAATCACAGACGATGCAAGACTCAACCTTATAGATCCCAGAGCCTTTCGATTAAGAACCTCCCATTCTTTATCCTTCATATCCCGGGGCTTGCAATCAACCCCACCCAACGGTAAGTACAATTTTTTTGATACAGATAATATTCAATTTGTATCCTCCATAATTGATAGTTTTTGCCATTAAACTTCTCCATTCGTAGCTTACTTTCTTCTGCCATTGCTCTACTCTCACTCAAACAGAAACCCTATGAGTAACTTATAATCAACACACACTAACCAGATCTAATCCAACATGTTAGTATCCCAACCTAAAAGCTCTGATACCAGTTGTCGGGGAATCCAAGAACAACACACCTTGTTCTGATCCCACTTGTTAGGATCTTGCTCCTCAAAAAGAGCACAATATGATTACCAAATACAAGCAATTAAACATGCGAAAATATACCAGAAGCACAAGTAACTAGAATTCACAAATAGCACAGAATATGAGAGACAATACACTATCTTGTATTAATACTCGTACAGAAAAGAATACAATAAAGAGACGCCACACTCTTCCACCTTACAGAGACTTGCCACACCTCAAGTGTACATTAATTCTTCTTCAAAAGTTCACTCTCCTACCAAAAACGGTCACAACACACAACTCACATACAGAATTGGTGTTCACCTCTCCAACCAGTCAGTAATAACCCTGCCAGTACTAAGCACTCTAAAGTACTTCAAGTTGATCTCTCATGAACCTGAACTCTGCAATTCAACAGACCATACTTACACATGTAGATCTCCTATGAGCTTGCAACAACCTGCAACTCAATGATCTTACAATGGAAAGATCTTCCTTGCCTTCCTTTTCAGCTCATAATTACAATACATGCCAATGGATCTATAAATAGATTCCAGACTTAAACAATAAATTAGACTCTTAGTTTACTATAATTATCCACACAGCTCAAGACTCGAAATAGCCTTTACATGCAAACACTCAGTTCAACTAACTAACTGTTCGTGCAACGAATAGTTCTTGAACACACAGGCGACCGACGTCGGTCCCTGTCTAACTGGTGCTGACCGACGTCGACCGATTCTCTGCCGATGCCGGTTGCCTTCTGCATACATCATGACCGACATCGGTCATACTGTCGACGCCGGTACTTCTACAACTCAGCAACCTCTTCTTCGTCTGCATAGTTGAAGCTTTTAGCTCCACAACCTAACATTACAGAGGTAAGGAGTTTTTATGGTTTAGTGACTTTTTACAGAAAATTTATTAAAAATTGTTGAGTGGCCTATTCTAAAAAGCATTACAGAGGTAAGGAGTTTCCATGGTTTAGTAATTTTTTACAAAAAAATTATTAAAATTTTTAGTAGTATTGTGACACCAATAACAAATTGCATGAGGGAAAGAATTTTCATAGACTAGAGAAACCACATAAAGCTTTGAGTTTTTGAAGAAGAAGATTACAGAAAGATCAATTTTAGCATTACCAGCTTTTAACAAAGTGTTTGAGGTTGACTGTGATGCTTCATTTGTGGGAATTGGTGCTTTGTTGAGTCATAAAGGAAAGCTAATAGCATATTTCAGTGAGGAATTGAATGATGTAAGAATAAATTATTCTACTTATGATGTTGAATTTTATGCAATTGTACAAGCATTAAGACATTGGAAGCATTATTTGGTGTCTAAGGAGTTTTTTCTATTTATAGATCATGAGGCTTTGAAGTATGTGAATACACAAAAGAAGTTGAATAGTAGGCATACAAAGTAGGTTTGTTTTTTATAAGGGTATACTTTTGTGTTGAAACATAAATCAAGAAAATAGAATCAGGTCGTTGATGCATTGAGCATGAGAGTAGCATTATTAACTACTATAGTGAATGAGGTAGCTGGATTTGAAACTATAAAAAATAATTATATGATATTGATACATATTTTGGCAAAAGGTAGTTGAGTAGTGTAGGAATCCATTAACATGGGGGACATATGCTATTCATGATGAGTATCTTATACAAGAAGGTTATCTCTTCAAAGGGAAACAATTATGCATTTCAATTGGATCTCTATGAGATAATATAATACAAAAATTACATAGTGACGGTTTGGCTGGACATTTTGGTAAGACGAAGACAATAGCTTTGGTGCAGGAAAAATATTTTTGATCAAAGATGAAGAGAGATGTGACAAGGTATGTTTCAAGGTGTAGAATATGTTAGGGGGCTAAAGGACATGCACAAAATACTGGACTATACATGCCATTACCGGTTCCAAGAGGACCATGGACAAATTTGAGTACAGATTTTGTGTTGGGATTACCAAACACACGAAGAGGTAATGATTCAATTTTTGTTGTTGTAGATAGATTTTTTAAATGGTTCCTTTCATTACATGTAAGAAAACTAATGATGCCACTAGAGTTGCAAAAATATTTTTAAAGGATATTGTGAGATTGCATGGTGTTTTAAAAACTATTACTTCAGATAGGGACAAAAAAATTTAAGTCATTTTTGGAGGACTTTGTGGAAGAAGATGGGTACTAAGCTACAATTCAGTAGTGCATATCACCCATAAACAAATGGACAGACAAAAGTTGTGAATAGGAGCTTGGAAAATTTGTTGAGATGCATAGTGAGAGAGAAGCCCAAGCAGTGGGACTTGGCTTTACCACAAGTTGAGTTTGCATATAACAGTTCAATGAATAGATCAACATGAAAGTCACCATTTCAAATTGTTTATGGAATAAATCCTTTGAGTATTTTAGATTTGGTACAATTACCAATTATATAACGAGTTAGTGATGATACAGAAGCATTTGTAGAGTACCTGCAACAGTTGCAAGGAGTAAGAATAAAGTTACAAGAAAATAATGAGAAATATAAAGCAACAACAAATGCTAGAAGAAGATCCAATGTATTTGAAGGAGAGTTGTTAATAGTTTACTTGAATTTTAAAAAAAAAAAATGCACATACAACAAGTTAAAGTACAAGAAATTGGGCCATGTAGAATTGTGAAGAAAATCAATGACAATGCTTCTGAGGTGAGTTTATCACATAATTTTGATCTCTCCAATATTTAATGTTTCAGATTTATATGAATTCCATGGAGAAGATGGTGAAGGTGACGAAGATGAAGTGAATTGGCAGTAGCATGTTCCAAAAAAAGAAAAAATAGTGTAGGTTTTGGATATGAAGACAGTGAGCACAAGGCAAGGGAATTCTAACAGGTATTTGGTGTAGTGGGAATGATTGCAGCAAGAAGACAACACTTGGATTACAGAATGAGAGTTGAAGAAGATTGACAAATAAAAATGACAACAGTACAATCAGGGCAACTCGCAGGGGTTGAGTTGTTTTCAACCAAATGAGAATGATGCATAAAAAATAGGCCAATCTTCTGGAGGCCATAACTTTTGAGCCGTAGCTTTGTTTGAGATCTTATACACGCCAAAATGACTATCTCAAAAATTTTGTTGTTTTTCTAAATGGTTCTATCCGCTTAGAGTTTTCAATATTTTTTGGAGGCCATACGTGATCATCTGAGGGTCCGAAATTACAGTTTAATGAATTTTTTGAGAATTTTTTATTTTATGAAATTGTATATTTTTAGGATTGGATGTCAACTTCAATTGAATTTCATCTCATAGACGAATTTTAGTATTTAGTTTATTTCAAGAGTTTTTTAGAGCTTCTCGCATTTGCATGCGAAACTAAAAATAACTACTAAAAATAGAATTTTTTTTTAGATTTTAGTTTTTTTTTCAAAATTTTGCAACTCTAATTATGAGTTGAAATTTATTTAAACATAGTTTGGGTTGTAATTATTGGAAGAAATTCAATACAAATCAATTGAGAGTTATAGTTTTATATCTTGGCCTATTGGTAATCCTATTGTCTTTGATAGTTTCAGGGTCATCCAACTTAACAAAATTTGGATCCTCACCATTCATATTCTATTGTGGTGGTGGTGGTGGTTGTGCAACTTGTTGTTATTTGCCTATCATTTGTAATGTCATTGGAATACCCATAGGTATTTGACCTCCCATCCTCTAGTGAGTTTTTGTTGTGGTCCTCCCTGTGCCCCTTTCATCTTGGCCACCCTCGTAATAGGGACTCCTGGTGTCACTGGATGCCAAACTAGTGTCCCAACCCTAGTCTCTCTGATGCCCCTATACACTACTAGAGGCATAAGGAGGTTGCTTGTGAAAGACATCCCAAACTAATGTGGCACATTGTCAATGGGGTGCACCTCAACCTGGAGTCGCTTGTCTCTAACCTACTACACTAACAACCACTATGAGGCACACTCCGTCATCGACCCATTGACCCACCATCCCTTGATATAATAAGGGCACTAGATCGGTCAGTGTTAGTATCCCAGTTGCCCTGGGCAAGGATCTAAATGATGCTAGGTCTATCTAGCACGAGGCTCTAACAACCCTAACATCCTAACTGCAACCCCTCTCTAGTATGAGAGCATCCTCTCGTACACCAAACTCATGATAAACATAAGGTTGATAATTAACAGGCCCTAGCTGTAGGAACCTATACAGGGCCTTATATGTACGGTCAATGACCTCTTAAATGCAAGAGTAGTGTAGACCCCTCTCCTCAATCCAATGCACGATGGGTGACCAGCTGTATAATAACATATCTTTGCCCTTGCCTCTCACCAATCAAGAGACAAGGATGTCAATAATCACCTCTTAGAGGTTTAGGATTATAGATTCCTCAACCTTTGAAAGCTTAATCCTACACTTCGCACCCACATCAAGTGCACCTGCATCTCCAAAATGTTTTTCCCAACCAGAAGCCTCTCCCTATTGGTGGCCCCTTGTATGACCACCAGTTGACCTGTCATTGGTAAGGCTGTGATTCAATAGACATCCACAAGAGTGATGGTCTACTCTCCAGTAACTTGTGGAAACCAGAAGGTGTTCCGGTCTATATCCCAATATGTGAAAAGATCACATAGCAGTGTTCTCAGTGGGGGCATGATCACCACTCGAGCAATCCATATAATCCTAGTTCTATCTAGGATGGCCAACTCATTAGTTGTCAAGAGTGTTGTAATTCATAGGAACCTTTCTTGCTCCTTGGCCTAACTTGATTTTATGTAGCCCTAGTTGTAAAAGACACCCAAATGAGTCTTTAACCCCTTTCTGGGTTGAAAACTAATTGAAAACTTCTCATTTTCCATCGGAGATGAACCATCATATTTTTTAGGAGACAATTAAAAAACTATTTCAACAGATTCATCTTCACATACGATGGTTTTGTAATTTTCACTTTCATAGTGGTTACGACATTACTTTGCCTATAGTACGTGATGGTTACATAACTACCGGTCTTTGTGATTTCGTCTTGATGCGACAATTTTGACCGTTGACAACACCTAATCCAAAATCCCCCCAAAAGCCTCAAAATGATCAAATTTAATATTTTCCTAGCCTAAAAACCCTCCCAAACCCATTCATGTAATAAAATTTTGAATTTAATGGATTATAAGCATTTTTGACCAAAAAATTGGAGTTGGGACAAAAACACAAAAATAATCAAAACTAGCATGAACTTGCCTTGATGCTCCTCCCACTGGCATGTTCATTATCCTCTAGTTGTTCTCATCAATTTCATTGTTATCTAGATCAATTCTATCACTATAAATGTAGAGCTTAGAAATATCTAAAACCAATATGTACAAATGATTTCTATTGTTAGCAAGTTTTTAAATACACATGCCTTTAAATTAATAGTTGTAATTTGAAAACTTTTCTATCTTTAGCAATTTTCTTTCTAAACTCATATTTTACATTTTTTGATAAGTTTGTTACTCGACTAACATGTTTTGTGCACAAATTAACACTTTTAAAAGTTTTTTGTTTCTCGTAGCATGCTTGTATATCATTTTGGTTTTACAGGTTTAAATCTACACAGCATTGAATTTAGTCCCCCGATGGGATGGTTCAGGTAGTATACTCACCCCTACTTACACGGTAAGTATTCTCATATTTTTTTGATTAGTTAGTATATTTTCAATTTTTCTTTATTAAACTACACTTGATTCTCTTTTTTTGTATGCAGGTTACAACTAAGTCTCGACTAGCTTCGCTATGCCACACAGGGAAGTAAGGTAAGTTTCCTAACCTTCATTTTTCCCTTTAGTGTGCCACTATGTGAGACTATATCTTCATCAATTCATGATGAGGTGTCATCTCGAGGAGGAAATATGTACGTTACAAAAAATTACACTGTGAAATATTTTTGAAAAAATTGATGATGATGTAATGATCTCTAAAATATGTGTGGATATGGCCCTCTTTGACATTCCTACCCTTCTTGCTCTCCTTAGCCTCATTTTGGTCTTTTGCGAGCCTAAAAAATGTATAGTTTGGGTCCTTGTGCCTTTATTTTGGAAGTCCTTTCTCTTAGAATGAAACTGCCCCTATTAGTAACAAAGTTGTTGCCAATATGGTGCTTATGCTATGGTAGTTTCATAAATTATCACAGTGAAAACATTGTATATGTGATGGTTTAGCCAACCGTTGTGGTGGTCTTGTCATTGTATGTGGTAGTCTCATCATTTTAAATGGCGATTTTGCCTTAATCACCTGCAGACAACCGTGGTTTTGTCGTAGTTTGATCATCTTCTATTTTTAACCTTTGTGACTTGAGTTCTCACGTGTTTTGCATGTTTCTCATCAATTTATTTCTTGATTTTCTTGTGCTTATATTCATGACAACCCAACTCACTCCCACTTTTGTTTTTATCAATCCTTGTTCCTCTCAAATTTAACTTTCAGTTAACCAACAGTTAAACTCATTCTTGCAACCTCCTTTCTTGCTCTATAAAGTATCTCAGTTTTAGATAAATTTTAGATATAAATTTTGCATTGAAGATTAATTTTTTCAAGCTCTACAAAATCTAAACCCACCTATTTTCAGTTTTGGAAAAGCTTTTCTCCATCTTTGGTCATTTTTGTGGTCATTCTACATAGTTTTGGAGAAGGGAGTCCACTAGATCAACAACACAATCTTTCTTATCAGTGGATCAGTCAACGACAATACAACTGCACTTTTGTCCAAAATTGTGTCCTCCTTGGTCTCTTTATTTTGTTAGAATAGTTTATTAGAGATTTTCTATGATTACATTAAGTATAGGATCTAGCTTACTGAGGACATTCTACACAACAAACAATTTCTTACCTTTGTTTGGTCATCATCATTGATGAGGTAGAGGGTTTTTATTTTATGTTTGATTTATTTGTTAGATTAAATTAGTTTCATTTACTTGTTTAAATAATTTCATATTAAAAAAACATAGAATAAAAAGAAATGAATCTCTTCTCCTATTTTACCCCTTGCACAAAAATATAGTTTAAACTCATCATCAATTGCATGATAGATTAGTTCAAAGAACATAGTCTTGCATCACACTTAAGGTTGAATTAGTTGAGTTCAAACAAGAGGTAAAACAAGTGAGAGTAGTTTATTTTCACTTTTAAACAAACCTTTATATGCAAAACAACTCATCTACACTTGCATACAAGAAACTTATGCAATTTAGACAATCAAAACTTGACATGTTAGATCTATAATTTTTTTTGTCGCATAGTAAAAGAACATTGTTTTGAAACACTAAATTCATAAAATTAGAATATTAGTGACATTCCTTTACTCATAGATCAATTCATTATATAAAAAAACACTCAAATACTTTCAAAACTAGTTTCTAGCGTACTTATGTGGAGTTAAATTTTCTGAATTCTCAGTAGTCTTACTTGCTAAGGTTTTAGATTTGATTTTCCATTTGCATGTTAGGAAAACATAGATTGAATAGAATAAAATCACCTTATTTTTATAAGGAAAGAATAAAAAAAAACTTTAGTTCATTAAACTTGCATTAGACAAAACATTTCATACCGTGAAAAAACTAAAAAAAATCAGCACTTGCATATTTCTTTTGGAATTTCAGTTTTAACATTGCATGCATTCAAAACATTGAAAAATAACAAAAACAAATTAATTTTATTTTATTTACTTTCAACATTCCCTACTTTATTTATTTTAGTATTTCATTTTTTGCAAGTAGAGTAGTTCACTTTCTTTTATTAAACATTATCAAAACAAAACTCAAACATATAGAAAAGCCTTATTGAGGTGAGTAAAAGCCACAAACCTTGCTTGAACACTCAAAACAAGTATATTATTCTAATATCATCCAAACAAGATCATGCACTTCATTACACAACAAACTTTTCTTTTCTCTTTTATGACACTTCCAGAGTGTTTCTATCTCATAAAGTCAGTTTCTTAGGGTTAAATCTCTTGTTCTTGGAAGCAATTTAAAAAGTGACATTAGTGCAAAACTCAGAGTAAAAGTATTTCGTTTCACCATTTCACATCTCATTTTAAACTTAATGTTCTTGATGAGAAAAAATGGATCCCTAATCCTCTCATAGTCATTTTACCCTAAAACTGAGGTTGCTAATACAACATTATCCAAGCTTAGTTGCCCTACTTTCCTTTTCTTTCCTCTTCAGGGTTAGCCTCATCACATTTTCATTCAGTGTGTATATGACATTGAGTAGACATAGCCAATCAACATGATTGATAAAATCCCCTTAGTCATCCAACCTAATCTCATCCAACCTAATCATACCCACTTCTTTGTTCCTAACATTGATCAAGGATTTCGTTATCTCGTCATCATTGACATAAAGGGACCTTGGAGTTTTGTCTCTTCCCAATTAGATGCCCTTAATGAACATCGTGATGTGACAAAGCTATTCTGGTACTGTCACAAGCATCTCTTATCATCCATTTAAAACCCCATTCTTCAAATCAATCAACCTAATCTATAGATTTGCCCATTCATCTATCCATTACGTCATCTATCTCGATGAGACCTCTAGACGTCAAGTGCATAGGTTAGCATTTTCAATGTTAATACTCAATTGTTATAAGAAATGACTATTGCAAATGTTCACTTTAGAACCAATATCAATCAATACTTGTTTGATTTATTTATTTTGTACTTTAAATTGAATAAAGAGAGGTTTTATGTGATTACATGTTGTGTTGGCAATTCTTCTTTCTCTAAAGTGATACTTTTTAGTGTCCTTAAAGGTGTTCATTATGGAATTAAAAATGTCATGTGTATCACTGAAAATATTTTTGTTTGCAATGCAACATATAAAATATTTTTATAGACCGATGAATTTATTTGTAACTCCAAAATAAAACTTTTAGCACATGGATTTTTTAGTTGATCTGTGATATCATACACTTTAGTTTATTTGCTTGCCTTGTGGGAGGTGGAAGGGGTTGAGGAGGAACATGTTGACTTCTTTCATGATGTGGTGGCATACCTCTTTGGATGTTAACAACATGGACCATAGAATTCAGTATAAGCTGTGGTTGAATAATGAAAGCAGAATGGTAACTATCAAAACCTTGAGGTCTTGGAGAGGAACAATGAAACGAGTCATACATGCTCTTTGTCGTCTAAAAATAATCGATAAAATCTCCCATTGAATGTTGAAATAATAACTAAGTAAGATTTGAAGTTGTTCATTAGTTGTTTTGTCCTTATTGGATTTGATCCCTTTTATTACATAATTGTTAAATATTTTCCTTATTAGGGGAAAATAACATGTAATGAAAACTAAGAAAGCTAGGAGCAAAAAATAGATAATGTTCTCATCCATTATAGCAATATATTCTTTGTAAATTGAGAAACAAGCAATGGAAAACTAAAATTTAGGTTTTAGAAAAAAAAGATTTTTTGTGTATGAAGATCAATAAATTCTTTTAAAATCCAAGGTCAAAAGAAAGTGCTTTCAGTGTTAAATATAAAATTTGAGGTAAAAAAAATGTTTTCAGTGTCGGATATCAAATGTAAGGGTAAAAAAATATTTTTAACGTATGATATTGAATCTAAAGTTGAAATAAAATTGTGTCAGTTGTTGAATAAAAGGGTGAAGAAAATTATTTTAGTGTGATGTTAAATGTAATGTTGAAAGAAAGTTCTTTGTGTCAGATTTTCGAGAATTGATCTAAACCATAAGACAAATTTTTTAAGCAATGGTTAAATAAAATGTTTTGGTTCACTAATATGTTTTATCAGAATTTAGAATTAATTGGGATATTTAACTTTGAATTGAGATAAAATGAATTGAAAGGCAATAAATACTGTAAATGACTTGTAACTAACAAAATGAAACTAAATTACTAAAATGGACAAAGCTTGAATGAATGAAAAAAGTTAATAATAAAAATCACAAAGATGACAAGAAGACTTGACTGATTATTACTTGTTGAGTTGACTATGTGTTACTCGAAAGATGGTCCGAAATGATCAAGTTAAATATGCTTATGTGTATGCAATTGAAACAATAACTATCATTGTTTTGGCTAAGCATCGATTGGGAATAGTGAGGATCGATCGCTGCTCTTGACCCTTGTGGGTCGATCTTGACGTGCGCAGGAAAACAAAAAATTGAGTCTGCTACACTTGCTTAAATTATGTTTATATGTCGAATTTAGACCTTTAGCTGTGCACAAATGTTTTGCAAATGACTTCTTTAAGGATATTTAACTTTAAATTGAGATAAAATGAATTGAAAGGCAAAAAATATTGTAAATGACTTGTAACTAATAAAATGAAATTAAATTATTAAAATGGACATAGCTCGAATGAATGAAAGAAGTTAATTATGTAAATCACAAAGACAACATGAAGACTCGATTGGCTATTTCTTGTTGAGTTGACTGTGTTACTTGAGAGATAGTAAAAAATGATTAATTTAAACATGATTATGCATATGCAACTGAAATGATAACTGTCATTGTTTTGAGTTAGAATCAATTGGAAATAGTGAGGATCGATTGTTGCTCTTGACCCTTATGGGTCAATCTTGACATGTGTGGGAAAACATAAAATTGATTCTGCTACATTTGCTTAAAATATGTTCATATGTAGAATTTAGACCTTTAACTATGCACAAATGTTCTGCAAATGACTTCGTCAAAGTTAAAACTCCATTAGGGCTTGTGATAATTGAAAACTCTCCAAAAAGAAAGGGGAGTGTAATGTGTTGAGATAACCCAAATAACCCTTGTGATGATTGAAGACTTATTATGTATCTAGAATATTTCGAAGATAGAATTAAGCCTCATGCAGTTCTTCCACGTAGTGTGTTTAGTGGAAGTGTTTCTTTGTCACACGTATGCATCTAGATATGGCTTGAATACTTGATAATGCTTTACTTGACTTGGATAGAATAGGCTCATGACATGGTTAAGAGATGCTTCATGTGAATAAAATAAAATTATGAAAGAATAAGGAAGTTTTTCTCATTGTGTAATAATATATGTGTGCTCCAATAATGAAATTGCCAAGTTTTAGAATAAATGACTTAGTTGTGCATTTATAACAATTCAAATGGGTAAAACCTCATGCTACCTATCTTAAAAATATGAACCAACCTTTAAGGAAGGGTTTAAATTTGAAAAATAGTAGTTGTTAGGAAAGGGGTAAGATCAACTCTTAAAGGTCGAGATCAACTGGTGATCGTGAATCATGTAGGTCAATTTTGACCTAGAAAAGGTAACCTTTGATCTCAAGAATTTGAAATTTCTATAAAGATGCTTAGAGGGTTTTTTAGCAATTAGGAATATTTATGTAGGTGTAAAACTATAACTTAGAAATGATGGATCCATACAAGTACTTAGGATAAAGTGAAGTGGTGAAATAAAACTAATTTGAGGGCTCAAGTTAAGGTAAACATGGGCCAAAATTAATGTTATCACGTATTCATGATCAAATTTAAGTATCTACAACCATAAAGAATATAATTGCCCCCTATTTTTCTTTATGTTGCAATGATATTCTTTAATTCATCTATGTAGAGACCAAATAAAGTAGGAGAATATGGACAACCCTATTTAACACCAATGGTGTTATTCATATCTTCTATAAAACTACTAGGAGTTCGAATCTGCCCAACCACCTTTTCATTAAATGCCATGATAATAACAATCAAATGTACTTGTATATGTAGACCAAGAAGATGCGAGATTAGAAGTTGTTTGAGAATAGTGTTAAATGCCTTTCGAAAATTAACAAAGCAATAGTAAACCTTATGATTCTGTGCTTTTATTTCTTCAATTACAACTCAAGCATCAAGATATGGTCTATTGTTTGGTGATTCCGTCTAAAACGTGCTATCTTTTTCCTCCAAAGTTTCTTGGACTCTACAAATTTGGAAATCAGACTATCTAACATTATAGCAAATAGCTTACTCAAAGTGTGACAAACCATGATGCTTCTATAATTATTTGGATCCTATTGGTTTCCTAATTTAAATATAGGACATGATGAGATGCCCATGTAGGAGGGAATGCAAGAGAAAAATGCTATATTAAAGAGATCAAGGATATATGTTGTTAATAAATTTGCTCTATGATGAATAAAATTTTCTCATTTTTTTAATAAATATTAAGGGTTGAAGGGGCCCTCACCTTTACATTGATAAGATGTCAGGAATAAGTTTTTACATTAGTATATTACATTTGGGCATTTACCAAGAGTTAAATATTATATTGTGTGAGTTAGTTATTAGAATATATTATTTGGTTAGTCGGTTGTGATGTATTGTTATATGTTATAACAATATTACTTATATAGGAGATTGAGAGATTATAGGGATGTGAGATATATAGAGATATGATATCTCCAATTGTAGGAAATGCTTTTCCTATATAACTTAGTAATATCCCGTATGAAGATATATGGAATAAACAATATTATTATGTTAAAATATTTCTCTATATTTTATCTATTTGACTCTATTATTTATGAATTAATTGTGTCCAGACTCTGATAAATCCCATTATCTGGGATCAGAGCAAGGACCATTGCCTATGTTAGAATGGTTTAAAATTATGTAAGGGGGCACCTTTGTTTACTATTGCCCTGACTGTTGAGATGATTATTCCTACAAGCATTTTGTAGAATAGCCATTTCTACTGATTGTGTTTGCCAAGCTTTGAGTTAGAATAGTAAGAAAGAGTGTCTAAAAATCCATTAATGGGGTTGAATTGAAGGTCTAAGAGGTAAAGTTGGTCAAAGGATCTTTTTCATCAAATCTTAAGCTTGACTGCTTTCATTCACCATTACTTTCTAGTGGTGCTTTGTCAGATCTACATAGGCCTGTTTAGACCTACATATTTATGTATTGATGAGATTTGATATTCTCGTGAAGGTCATAGGTTTAAACCATGTTTGCATCAGGTTTCCACAAATACCCTCATGTAGTAGTAAATCTCAAGTTTGATAACACCCTGTGTTGCTGAAGATTCGTATGGTTTCAAAACATAGAGAAAATTACAGCGTCGACCAAGGACCATGATCGAGAGGGATTGTGATAAAATTTCCAAATGGTAACTTCTTCGAGCTTAGTCTCTATTTTACTTGTGCATAGACCTGGCATCTGCTATTCTCTGAGGTTTGATTATTAGACTTGTTTGGACGCATCAACTAGCACAAAGGTGTCATATGACCCTGTACAAGGATCTTTACATTGCCAACAAAAACATGAGAAACAGTCAATGCAATGGTGAGTTGGTGGAAAAATAAAATTAGAAATCTTATTGAATTAACATATCTACATTTAACTTCACTTCCACTATCTTCATCGCATTTTTCCTACTAGCCATGCCTACATCAGATTAGAACCACCTCCATGCCCCTGTTACTATGCCATGTATTCCACATGTAATGTGCATTTATGCAACCTGCAAACCATTTTATCATGCTCTCCTTTGTTGGTATTTAGAAGCAGTTATTATAATTGAAGTCATTTAGTCTTAAGGTTTAAAATTTTGCAAGATTTGTGTGGTATTTGAGTTTGTGTCATTTAAATAGACTGGTGTATACTTTGATAGGGTTATTAAGCCATAGTCTATAATATATTTTGAGTCTTAGTCTCTTAATCATTATTCTTCAGTCATTAAGGAGTCAGTCTTTTATTTAGGTATGTCTTTCAGAGTCACTAAGTTATTTTATCCCTAATATTGTCAAAAGTTAAAAATACATATATGAGTCGAGCTATATTAATTTTAGTTAGAGTCATATTATTTTGTCAAAATATTTGTTTAGAGTTGTCATTGTTAAAAAATTCAAAAGTCATCTTTATAAAAGAATCAAAGTCATAATAAAAAATGTTCAAATGTATAAGGATGCATTATCACTTGTATGAGCCGTCCAAATTGTGTGAGGATTTCTCCTCAAAAAATTAATGTATCTGAGCTTTATCGACACTTTTACTAAGTGAAAAATGTCATCTACTGGAGGATGGAGGAAACAAAGGTTGGAGGTTTTAGAGCCTCTTGTCAGTCACCAATGATGAGGCTCCAAATGATTTAGTGACACTTATGTGTGGTGTTTTTTTTAATAATTTTCGATGTATGTTTGCAAATAAAAGAAAAAGTACATTCCTGTTCAATACTTGTAATTAGTGAGCAATTCCAAACATAATTTCCTGACGTAAAAACATAGTGAAAAGACAAACAACATGAATGTAAGACAATTCATGGATTTTGAAAATGTTTGTGATAGATCCAGAAAACCATTGAAGGTGGACAATTGATGTGTTTTCTATTCATGTCAAGGTTTGTGGTAAACCTATTTAAAACTATGGAAGGAGTGAGTATTTCTTTGTATCAAGGTCATGAGCCAAATAGTTGGGCATGCCACATGGGTGAGTATACTCCAGGTAAGAGTGTGAATGTTTTTGCACCATGTAAAAACTAAGGGGAGAATGGTAGGCATTAGTTTTTACATTTGGATATTTACTAAGAGGTAAATATTATATTGCAAGTTATCAGAATATATTATTTAGTTAGTACGTTGTGATATATTATTATATGTTATAAAAATATTACTCATATAGGAAATTGAGAGATTATAAGGATGTGAGAGATATATGGAAATATTATCTCCCCAATTATAGGAAAGACTTTTCCTATATAACTTTGTAATATCTTGTATGGAGATATATGGAATAAACAATATTATTATGTTAAAATATTTCTTTGTATTTTGTCTATTCAGCTCTATTATTTTTGGATTAATTGTGTGCAGACTCTGATAAATCCCATTATAAGAAACTAGTTTTCAAAATCTAGGAGAAGGAAAATGGACTACACTCATTCCTCCCTCACACCGAGCCAAGCCCATAGCTAAGAGAGAGCTAAAAGAATGGGGAGTAAACCCTAGAATGAAAAAGGCTTACAAAGGATATACATCATTATTTTTACCAACAAAATCAAGACAAAATCCCAATCAAAACATCACAAAGACAAATTCAAAATGGATTAAAAAAGAGAAACCAACAACCAAATCATTTCAACATGTCTAAATCTATCATAAGCACCACATCAAGTGGCTTATCCCTCATAAGCTCTGAAGCACCAACACCCAACAACACCCCCGACAAAGATGGACCAACCATCGTAACCCCACCACCACGACATTTGCCAATAATCCACCCTTGCCTGCCATATCATCTTTAAAAATACACTTAACGTGTAATTTGCTTCTTATTAAAATTAAGACTTGGTTTGGAATATTATAAAAAAAAGATGTGTAATTAGACTAAGTATTTTTGTCAGATATGGCAAATGAGGGTTTCTTTGGAAGAAATATTTTCCAAAAGGATTTAGAAATAAACCCGAGCATGTTGAGTGTATCTCTTGTTTTCATTTTCAGATATAACTTATTCATATTTCAAAGAATACAAAGATATATGTTTTGAATAGGAATATTCATTTGGGGTTATTGGTGAATAACATTTGGTGTAATCCTATGGAGAGATGTACAACTATTGTCAAACCAAACATCTCGACAACAATATACAAGTTGGGGGAGGAAGTAGTGTGGTGATTGTAAATATAATGAGGGAAGGATTGAAGTGTTGTATTCCAATTTCTCTAGATAGAAACTTATCTCTTTGAATTGTGTTATGAATAGAATTTATATCTATGAGAGTAAATTTCATAATTTCAATGTAATAATCATCAAAAGTATGTTTAAAGTAAATACAAGTAAGAGAGTGGTGGGTATGAGAGGAAATAGTTGCATGTCTAATATAGGGAGTATGACCTTGAATGAAATTGGTGCATGGTCTCTAGGGAAGGGAGGAGGGTAGGGGAATATCCACTCAAAAATGAGAGATTATTGGCCACAAATATTTGTTGGTCAAAAGATAGTCTACCACATTAGCTTTGCTAGCATAAGGATAACAAGGAAAGTCACCTAAACTAGGGAAGCAAAAGAGCCCATTTAGCACTAATAAGGCATCATATTCACCAAGTCTGATCAAATGTCTCCAATAAAGTTTGTAATGGAAAGCTCAATAGATTATCGGTGAATGTCATACTCTTCTCCTATCCCTTGTAACATTAATGGTAATATGATGGTTGGGATCTTGGATTTTACTATTGCATGCCCTCAAAATCAAGAGATCAACTTGATAACAACTTTTCATAAAAAGAGGCAAGCTTTTGTAAGCCCTATAGTATTGAAGTGTTTATAAAAAAAATTATACTGGCATTCCTAACTATCAAACATAGTTACCAGTAAAGGGATAAGGATCACATCCTTGTTTTGAACCCACATTTTTTGTGATTACATTTATAGAAAATATAGTTGTACCCTTATTCATTTACTCATACCTTGGTTTGATTGGGGTCCTCGTATCGTACCATTACATGTATCCCCACGCCTCCAGGGAACTATGTTGTCAAGAAGTTTCTTTGTGGTATTGTAGTCTAAAAATGCCTCTCATTCTCTAGTGCAATCATACCAATTGCAAAAAGTTGAATAATAAATGAAAAATTTACCACTATAGTATGCTAAGAGATTAGTATCCAACTTATGAATATTTTAAAATATAATTGTGAGTACTTGACCTTAGATTCATTACTTTGCAAGAAAAATGGGTATGTCACATTTACAAAGATAATTGCAATCATAATTGTAGGTACTAAAATATGATATTAAGTACTTGACAATGAAAAGCTTGACATACATTTACCATGCATGACTTATGCCTTCAAATATGGTCATAAATCTCCATTCGCTGTCACTTACATACTACTTGATTTAACCTTTTAGAATTTTACACAAGTAATTCCTATGTTTGGTTAAAGTGCTGAGATGTTTAAATCAATAAAATAAATTGAAATATTTAAGCTATTTATTTGTTATGATTTGACTTTGACCTATAAATAGCAACAAATAGGGATAAATAGAGGCTTAGCTGAAAATTGATTGTTGTGGCTGATTTGGGTTATGAATTTTTGAGAAATGAGTAGTAGTTTGTGTCGTTAACAAGATTCTGATATTCATCTATTCATTATACAGTAGCACCCAGTTTTGACAATAGCGCCATCTATGTGTAGTGTCTTCAATGTGGCACTAATGTCCCATTTACAAGAATGTTCCTATTTTCAGGGGGTATCTATGCCTGTGTCTATATGTTCTATTTTTGTGGGACCAAACCTTGTAGTTCTATATTGTACCTGTAAAATTTGATTTGATCTGTAAACCTTAGTTCTCTTTTCAAGTATGATATGAGTAAAAATTGAGTGTTTTAGTAGGATGAACTGGACATCTTCAACACTCCACTATGTAGAGAGTTGCCTACATACCAATATTCTGAAGAGGGATCAAGTCCGATGTAGTTCTTCTACCTAATGTTTGATGTATGTGCAAGTGAATGCTAGAATGAGAGTGGCCTTAGATGCCTTGAATGTGCTTGAGCTTTGGAATGCTTGAAATATGGATTTAGGGCTATTGTAGATGGTAGTATGTAGAAAGTAGGGTAAAATAGGGATAAAGTACCTTAATTTTTGCACAACTTTGTCTTCATTTGAATAACTTTTGCATCTATTTTCCTTCCAGTGAATAGGTGGATTAGAATAGTATTTATAGGGTTATGTTTCTTTTACAGATAAAAAAATGGGCTTAAGCCAACCTTAGGAGGGGCACACATTTGAAAAAATATTCACTGGGAAGAGCTGGGGCTAAGGACAGTAGTGCCTAGTTGGGGACCTTAGTGCCAAGTTGTAGTGTCCCAAATGTGGTGCTAATATCTATTTGGCATATTGTTAAGCAATTTGGATTGGGGTTAGAAATGATAGTTCTGGGACTGTGTTATGACTAACTGTAGGTAAATATGGTCTGTTGAATGACTAGAAAAGTAAGTCTTATGCTCAAGGATAGTTCTATGGCTAGTCTAGGGATATGTTAACTCAAGTGACACTCTTAACATCCAATTACCACTTTTAGGTGATTATATTTGCCCCTCCTTTATGCTAGTAATGCATTAAAGCAAAATGACTAGTATATATGAAAAATAAATGTACTTGGACTTATTTTGGAAGTGAAGTCTGTGTAGTTGAATCTGATTATGCGAATCTGGGTCTGTGTATGTGAAACATGGTCTAAAGCAATGCCCTACAATGAAACATACAAAAATAATTCCTTAAGAGAGAATTAAAAACAAAAGATTATGTTGAAATGAAATAACTAAGTAAAGCTGAGTAAAGAGAGGAAAGAAATGAATGCACCTCATTGGGTATGTGAACCAATGCATGAACCTAGTGACAACCTATGTATGTGAGTGTGCATAGTGATCATATCATTAAATAACTTGAACTGAGATGATGGCTTGATCAATCCTCATATGGGTGGCTCAAGAACTCAATCTAGTTTTGATTCCATCATTGTCCACCCCTGCTTGGTGGATCCTAATATCTATGAATAGCTTGGATAAGACTATAAGTGTGTTGAACCCTCTCATGTAGGTGGCTCAAGAACTCAAGTAGGTCATGAATCCATCATTGCCCACTATGTGAAGTAGATGCATTTGTAATTATATTGCATAAAGTGCTGAAAGTATCTAACTGAATAATCTAACTGTGTATTTGACTCCGTGGCCACTCGGGTATATTAGGTGGATCTAGGCCACTTGGAAATGCCAACCATTATAGATGGAGTAAGACATGAATTTGGTGACAACTTGGAATGTGATAGCAAGTGTATATTGTGTAGATAATGACATAGAGTTTGCCATCATCTAATCAACCTATCTGAAGCTGAGTATATAGAAACTATGTGCCGCACACATGCCCTCAATCTAGTATCTAAGTGTACTAAATTTGAATCAAGTATGTAATAGCTGAATCTGTGTAACTAATTTGAATGTATGAGTGATCATGTTGCATATGATGCCCCCAAATATGAGCAACTAGTATAAATTTGAACTAGAATGAATAAATTTGAGTTAACTCCGAACATGACTACCAAACCTATGACTGTATCTGTGCAAATTTATACTATGCATGATATACTGGTCTAAATGATATGGAATATCTTGAAGCTGGGGTTACTAGACAGTAGTACCTTATAGTGGACAATAGTGCCTATATGCAATGAGAAATGCCACAGATCTATAAATCAATAATATTTTTGAAGAGAAATCTTACTTACACTCTAAATTGTGGATACATTAGATATTCAGGGTCATGACCACGATGGATTCACTAAACCTACCCAAGTATCTTACAACAATAAATTCACTAGGGAGGGTTTAAAAGTATAGTCAAGTAAAACTACACAATAACCCTAACTAGGTCCTATGTTTTCATATTCACTAAACTAATAACAAGTAAAGTAAAAATCTAATCTAGTGTTCACCAAAGTTTGTGATACAAAGTGGGGGTTCGTAAACATAAAAGTAAACATGCATAAGATAATATTAATTAAGCTATGTATAGGTAAAATCTTAAAGTATGGAGAGAGCAATATATTCAAAAGTCATTACTTATGCTACTTCTATCTACTCAAAAGAGGAGCAAAGTTAGAGATACTTATCTTGAAGGCAAACCCATTGAGATTCAATCTCTCCCTTGGCCAAAGGTACTTCGCAAGAAGTGGTTGTGGTTTGTAAGGATCACTAAGAAATGCCAAAGCATTCAAAACTTCTCTACAAGACAAGATTTTTCTCCAAGTAGAAACTCTCAGCTAAGACTTCTCAAGTAGAATGGTGAAAGAGTAGATTGTAAAGAAGTTCAAATGAATAAATAACTCTTACTGTCTCTCTAAGAATGGAGAAATGGATGTGTTTATATAGGCATATTTAACCCTAGTCCTTTCCAAAAGTCTAGGCCGACAAAGTCAACCTAGATGACCTAGTATCGTTATTGACAAAAACAAATTAGGTCATGGAATAGGTTGGCCAAGGGCAGACCTAGACCCTAATAAGTTTTATTAATTAGAGTACAAGGTCTATGTGATTGACAGTGTAATGTAAACTGTCAAAAAGGGTTTTAGGTTAGGGAAGGGCTAATGAAGGTGGTAAATGACTAGAGAAGGGTACAAAATAGGAGGCAAAGCTTAATGAAATATTTTTTGGAGCTAGTTGGAATGATAACAAGTGAAAATAAGAAATAATCTTGTGAAGCACCAATGGTTTACCCACCACTTTCTCGATGTACCTCTAAAATCGTGCACTTAGAGAAATTGAGACTTAACAGGTTCCTACAAGATAGAAAACGTCAAGAATTGATAAAGTTTGAAAATATTTTGTATATACATATGTCCCACTCGAAGTTTATCACATGTCACTTAGGTGCAATAAGGGATGATGCTTCGAGAAAAGAGCATAGCAACACAAAACACTAAAGCTAAAAAAATGTTGTAGTATTTTAAAGCATAAAATAACTGAAAGTAAATGATTGAAAGGGAAATAACAAAAAATAAAAGTAATTTATGTATACCTTGACTTAATTTTATTATGGGATGTTGTTTGCTATGTTTGTAGTTTTGATCACGAAGTGTGTAGAGATTGATTTTGAAAAACCCAAGCATACAAAACTAAAGAGCAAAAACAAACACACACAGAAAAACCAAGATAATTGATGCTATGTGGATGGAACGTACTTGGAAATTTGGCAAGCTACAATGATAAGTGCTATGTGAGACCAAATGACCAAGTCAAAATTTAGAGTAAATTAGGTAACCAAAAAGCCAAGGCTACTAAAAACTAAAAAACTCAAACAAGTAAACCTTAAGTAAGAAAGATAAACTCACCAAGTCAAACCAAGGATACATGTCAAAAAGATGGTAATGAAACATCAATGTAAAAGCAGTAACAACCCATATTTAGACAAAGATAGGATAACAAAAAATGGTAAAACAATATTGATGAGTAAGTAGTAACAATCTTTACTCAACCATTAATGGAAAAAGGTGCATGAAAGGAAAAATAATATTAGTGAGTGAAAACTAACAAATCAACTCCACTCAACAATGAAAAAAGTACATGAAAGTAGAAATGGACTTGGGTGCCTGAAAAAGGGGTAGTACAAAAATAAAAAATGGTAAAAGAAAGTAAAACAAGTCTACAAAATATAGAGCCATGTTGGAAATAAAAGAATCCTAGTCATTTAAACATATTTTGTTCTAAGGGTAGATAAAACTGAGACAAAGTAGTGCTAGCATGTTTTTAAGATGTGAAGAAGAGGGAAGTATAACAGAAGGGAAAATGAATTTAGAATCATATGTGCCTCTGTCAAGGGGAGAAATGAAATGGATGGAGGAGGAATGGAGGAAAAACCAAGGTAGAGGAACTCTTTATTGAAGTCAAGACACTCAAATTAAGTTTGTCAAAATAAGAAGACTTTTGACTTTAATGAATCTGAAGAAATTCTCTTAGGCACACAAGTCTTAGGTAAAAAAATAAAGTATGTAGATCATCCCATGAAGGCTATATTGATGAAAAGTAAAAATGGACCTACCTTCCCACAACGTGTTCTCTGTTCCTCAGGACCTCTTATAGAATCATCAATTTTCTATGAAGATTGGGTACTTGTGTGAGAACGTTGGTAACACCATAGAGTTTTTTAAATTATCTTATTCCAATATAATAGCCTACTACACCCTAATGGACCTCGGCTCTATTGTGAGGCCAATTATAGAGTTTTAACTTTGATCAGAGATAGGAGATGTGCTTGTAATCACATCTTTTGGTGTGACTTTGACTTTTAAAAGTTGTATGTTACCTTTTGTATATCATTGCCATTTGTTTTAAATGATTTGGTTTTTAACTTTCTTGATGATTTTTTTTTAATTTTTCTTCCATATGGATTTGGATAATCAAACATGGGTGCTAAATATGACTTTTATTTGAATACTTGGGACTTGGTTGCTAAGAGAGAGAATTCAAAGAGCATGGTGTTTAAGAGTCTCATAAATTTAGGTGAAAGAAAAGTGCTATCTTGACTTTGACCTTGTTTTATTCAATGTGGAGAGAAAGGAAATGAAATCAAGAGGAATGAAACAAGAAACAATTTGAATTACTTCAAATCATAAAAAATATGAAAAAAAGATATAATAACATTGAAGTGTGATTCCTTATCATAAGAATGAGGGAAGTGTAGGAAAACATGCTAACATAGTTGTGCAAATTTTATCTACAAAAGAAGCAAAAACTAAATTTAAAAACATGGATAAAAAACATGCAACCATTGTAAAACACATTCTAGACAGAGAATAAAAAGATGATGAGTTTATGAGGAAGGCCAGGTCTTATCCATGGTCTTACATTGCAATTCATAAAAGAGAAATCCATGGGATGCACAAAACATGTGAAAAGTAAATGCGATAAAGAATGGTATTTTATGAGGAAGGCCAGGTCCTATCCACGGTTTTACACTATAACTCATAAAAGAGAAACTGACGGGGTGTCAAAAAACATGCAAAAAGTATGAAAACAAGAAAGGAAATCATGAGGAAGATCGAGTCATATTCGTAGTTTTACAATGCAACTCATGAGATAAAAGGAAAACCAAAAGACCAAAAGGAAGGACTAAAGTTTATGAAAAGAGAGAATGATTGCAAAGAGTGAGACCCATGTAAGTATCCTACAAAAAGCGTTAGAAGGATAACATATAGAAAGAATGAAAAAAAAGGAAGGATTTAGGCAAAATACTTCTTGAGGAATTACGCATTGGTGGGTTTTTTGAAAATATAACCTTCATTAGTTTGACGGTGATAGGTAGTTGGACCAAGAATATCTTTTGACTAAATAAGGGTCCCATAATTTTTGGGCATGTTTACCTTCTTTGTCATGAGTGTAATCTAGTTTAAGGACAAGATCATCAATATTAAAAGTGCATAATTTAATTCATTTGTTATGTTGTTTGGCAATACAGGGTTTGTATTGGTGATTATGTTGCAAAGCAAAAAGATGATGTTCATCAAGGAGATCAAGAGCATGAAGGAGAGCTTCATGTAATTATTCATCGACTATGATACCATGAAGAGATATATGGAGCGAGGGATGCACAACTGCTAATGGAAGAACTGATTCAGAATCATAGACTAGAGAAAATAGCATTGCCCTAGTGGTAGTGCATATACTAGTGTGATAGGCCCAAAGAGCATGATAGAGATGAAGATGGAAATCCGTAAGGGTGTCACAAATTATCTTTTGGAGAATTTTATTTAAAATTTTGTTTGTGGCCTCGGCTTGGCCATTACATTGTGGATGGTAGGGTGTGGAAAATGTGTCATTGATTTTAAATTTAGCAGAGAGTTGTTTGACATCTTTGTTTTTGAGTTACCACCAGTATTGAAAATGATAGCATAAGGGACACTAAAGCAACACATGATTTGATTAAGGATGAATTTGGAGATGGTGATACTAATGACATTGACGAGAGCCATAGCCTCAACCTATTTCGTAAAATATTATGTGGCTATGATTATAAAGACATGACCATCTTGAGATTGAGATAAGTTGCCTATGAGATCTTTTCCCCACATGGAGAATGGCTAGAGAGATTCAATGGTTTGAAGCTCAATTGGAGGTGTATGAATTAGATCATCATGAATTTGGAAAAGAGTACATTTTTTAGCAAATTTGATGGCATC
This sequence comes from Torreya grandis, assembly GCA_037957365.1. Lineage (NCBI taxonomy): Eukaryota > Viridiplantae > Streptophyta > Pinopsida > Cupressales > Taxaceae > Torreya > Torreya grandis. The sequence goes on from JARHVA010004190.1 coordinate 895,974, forward strand.
CTTTTCAAGAGTGGGCCAAAAGTATCCTATAAGTAAGCATTTGCAGGCTATAGCATGTCTGCTACAGTGGCTACCACAAATGCCCCCATGTGCTTATTCGAGAAGAGGAGGAGATTATTTCATAACATAATAGAGCAAAGTACCTTCAACATTGTGATAATATAGGATGTTATATCAAAAGACATACTTAAAAGCTTGTTTTCGAATGTAAGTTTTTAAGAGGGAATCGAGGTTCAGAGGATAAGTTTAGTGTTCAAGAAATTGAATAATATTTTTGTACCATGAGATTTGGTGAATGGTAATGACTTCAATGTGGTAGATGAGTGAATCTTGCGGTTGAAAAGATGGAGATTTTCTTATTTGGATAAGAAAGGTGGGACGGTAAAAACTTGGTGTGGATGAAAAAGAAATGCTGGAGAAGCAATAGAATTTTGATCTCAAGGGATAGGCTCGATGGTAAGATAAATGAAATCTTTGGCAATGGTAGTTGTGATTTGATGATGATAAATGAGATTCTCACTTTTGCATTGATAATCACCATTGACTTGGCAAAAAATGAGTTGGGAGTCACCTAAAGCATGCAAATATGTGATATCGAGATCAAAGGCTGCTTTCATGCCTAGGATTAAAGATTTGTACTCCACCATGTTGTTAGTGACATCAAATGTGAGGCAAAATGCCAACGAGATAATATTTCCAAGAGGGCTCATAAGGATGCAACCTACCCTAGCTCTTTAAAGACATTTAGCACCATTAAAATGAAGGGTCCAAGTATCTTCATGTAAATTGACATTAATTTTAAGAAGTTCTTCGATAAATAATTTTGATTTAATAGTGTCAGGGAAGATAAAGGACTCTTCTAGATTACTTGCTTCAAGGTTAATAGTGAAGTTATGGAAGTAATCTTTAAGAGATATGGCTTGGTTGAGACCTTCAATATAGAGAATATTATCATCGAGAAGACTATCTTGAAGGTGGTCGGTAGCTGGGATTGGATATGTGACAAGTTGATCAACAATGATTTGTCCTTTGACAACTTTTTATATACAAATTTGGAGATCAAATTCCATGAGGACAATCCACTTGCCAATTTTGTCTCTAGGAAGAAAGGCTTTGGAAACGAAGTGATAAAGGGAATCAAAATGAACAATAATGTTAGTGTTTGATAAAGCATGTAATGTTAGATATTTTCAATAGTAAAATATATGGTGAGGCAATCATGTTCAACTTTTGTATAATGTTTCTCATAATCGATGAGGCTTCGACGTATATATTAGATATCATATTCCCTTCCACTATGATCTTGTTGGGCAAGTAATGCCCCAACTGATATGGGTGTGGAAGAGGTATATAAAATTAATGGTCAATCATTTGAAGGTGGATAAAGAGTAGGTAGGTGAAACAATGATTCTTTCAAATTATCAAATGCTTTTTGATAGGGAACCGTTCATTCTAGGGTATTACCTTTCTTAAGAAGAGAATTGACAGTAGGTCATTTCAGGGATGAACCGTCTAGTTGCCCCAAGTTTAGCAAGGTAAGTGTGAGTATCTGGAATGGATCTAGGGATGGGCATGTTGACGATAGCATTGATCTTGGTAAGGTAGACATCAATGCCACGAAGAGAGACTAAGAATCCTAATAGTTTTCCAAATGTGACACTGAAAACACATTTGTTTAGATTTAGTTGAACTTTATATTTAAGGAGGTGATTGAAGATGATTGCACAATTAGAGAGATGAGTCTTTCAACTTTTAGATTCAACAACGAGGTTAACCACATAGGTCTAGATAATCTTGTTAATAAGATCTTGAAATATGTGAATCATTGCCCATTGGTAATAAGCTCCAACATTTTTGAGGTCGAACTGCATTTTAACATAGCAATAAGTGGCCCACTCTATGGTGAAAGTTGTCTTATGTTGGTATTTAGGGGCAATATGAATTTGGTTATAACATGAGAAACCATTCATAAGAGACAACATTTCCTAACCAGTAGTGGAATCAACGATGGCATCAATACAAGGTAAAGGGAAATTATCCTTGGGACAAGCAAGATTAAGATTACGAAAATCAATGCAGATGCGAAAGACTATGGTGACTTCTTCCAAATAGGGACTATGTTAGAGACCCATTCGAAATAGTGCATAGGCAAGATAAACTTGGCATCAAGAAGCTTGATAATTTCTTTATGGCATAAACTTGAAACTTCTAGTAAAAATTTTCATTGCTTTTGTTGTATGGGTTTGGCATCAGGGTAGGTGATAATATCGTGCACCACGATGCTAGGGTCAATACTCAGCATGTCTTCGTAGTACCAAGCAAAAGTCTCATGATATTTATTGAATAATAATCTAAAATTATCATACTCAATTGGTGTGATTTTGTGAGAGACTGTAATTGGTTGAGGGCATGATGGGGTACCATAGTCAATTCAATTAGTTTCTTCGATAAGTATAGCATTGCCAACTTGGAAATGATATGGTTCATTAGGTAAAGAGGAAATGGTATTTGCTTTAGGGTTAATGATAGTGATAAAATTATTGGAACAAGGGGCTTTTATTTTGAAATCCCTGAGTTTGTGATGTTGCCAAGGGAGTTGAGGTTCTCAGGCATGAAGCAATTCAAGAATGACTTCATCACTAGGTAAAGTGGGAAGAGGACCAAAATACTTGAAATCTACTTCAAGATCGTGAATTTATGGTAATCATATTCAAAATGTATCTAATGTACATCTGTGGCCTTAGCATCTAATGTAATCTTAGGAGTAGGGGGAGTAGGGGAAGATGGTTGATCAGATGTGATTGGTGTGTCATTAATTTCATTGAAGGGGGAAGAATTGGATGGTAGAATGGAATATGTAGGTGGTATAAAAGATATATGAAGTGCCAAAGGTTTGGCAAGCAGGATTTGTTCTATCACCTAAGGAGTATCAATAAGCGGAAAATTAACATGAGGTACATGATCTTCAGGAGTTAATTCAAAATAAATAGAAATTATATGAACATCACGGTTGAAAGCATGTATTTGGGCTAAAGTTTTCTGATAATGTTGAACATCCAAGTTTCGAGATTGAGCTTGGGCCATGATGTAGTTATCATCATAGGTTGGATAAATTGTACATGCTTGTGATTCAGGTGGAGTTTCAGAGGGAGAGATACCTAAATCATTGAATTTATGTGGAGACATAATTAAAGGATCTTGAAATAATTTGGCCACTCCATAATCATTACATGTGAAGGCATCTTCTGGGTAAGAAGCATTTTGAGCATTGCATGGAGGGGGAAATTAGTGATCTCATCAATGAGAGGGATAATGTGATCATGAGGTAATAAAGGAGGAAGCCACTTCGAGATGTAATGAGGTAGATTAGTAGTGTTGCAAGTATATTACAAATCATTAGGTTTATCATCATTTGAATCAACAAGAGTGACATATAAGTCTGGATTAATGTTAATGAATTCAAGTAAGGGAACACTATTGATTGTTGGAATGGTAAGAATGCAACATTGAGATTTAGGATTGGGAAGTTGTATACTCCAAGGGTTTGGATAGGTCTCATGCTTATACCTTTTATCATTATGCAGGAACTTGATGCATTAACTATCGAAAGAGGTGGTGAATCGCATTCTATGAGTCCATGGGCATGTTAGGACTATGTTGTAAGATAGGGGCAAATCAAGGACCATAAGCTTGGTTTGAACAGTCTTAGGCCTGATTATAAGGGAAAGCCAAATATAATCAAGTGGCTTTTGATTAGTTTTACAAAAATCCACAATAGGTTAGGTGGGTTTGCTTGAGATGATCTTTATTATAGCCAAGTTGTTGGATGAGCCATAAAGATGCCACATGAATATTAGACCCTTCGTCAACTAAAACTTTATGAATGAAGGTATAATTAATTGATATTTTGATGAATAGGGGTGGATCATCCACATAAAAAAAGATCTCTTCCTTAATCATGTCTTCTTTAAGAAATTCAATGGATGGTTTGGAAGAAGGACAAATCGATTCAATGATATGCACGTTGGTAGGTTGAGGCTCAATAGAGGGTGGTTCTTCATCTATAAAATATGGATCTTCAATTTCTTGCAATTGTTGCAAGAAGAAATTGCGATGATAAGGGGAGGTATGAACTAACTCCATAGGGTTAATTTTGTAAGGCATGGAGTTGAGTTCTTCTAGAAAGTTCCAATCGGATTTAGAAGAACCAGTGCCAGGTTTAGAAGGTAAGGTAGATTTTAAAGGAATGGAAGTGGTTGGGGGTTTAGAAGAAGGAGATGGTTCCTTGTTAGCTTCTAAAGCTAGATAAGTGGTTGTAGTATCTTTGAGACGTTGCTCTTCTAAAAAGGGCTTCTTAGGTTTTGTGACAGGATCTTTGTGTGCTAGTTTTTGACAATAATTGACTTAGTTGCATTAACATATTGAGAGTTATCATAATATTGGTCACAGTCAACATCAATGGCACAAACATCCTTGGTAGTTTATTAAGTGTTAGATGTGGGGAAAGATTTTTTATTATTAGAAGAAGAAGGTTTGGGAGCTTGTCATTTTTGAGAAGCAGTGTGGTATTCTTAATGATGGATTTGGAACATGGCTTTGTGATTGAAGGAATCACCAAGCATATAGGAGACAACAAATTTGGTAAGCCCTCTACAAGTTTTATGGGAATGACCAATATCAGTGTGAAACCAATAAAATTGATTAGGGGATACCATTTAGGAGGATTATTGGGATAAATAAAGGGTTTAGAGGGCGCTAAGAATTATTTCATTTGCTGTACTATTAATGGTATGTGAGAAGATGGGGGATTGTCAGCCTTGGCAACTCTTGGTTTAGTTTGAGGAGTATTTTCAGTGATGGCATTGGTATAAGTTTGAAAAGATCCCTTAAGGAATTTGGTATTACGATCAAATTAATTCATTAAGAAGTCTTGACGTTAGGCTTGGTCAAGAGCTTCATTAAGCATTTGAAGGGAAAATGTTTGAACCTTATATTGAAGAGGCATTAAAGCAGTTATAAAGAGTTTAAATAGATTATCATCAGTCATGTCATGGTCGGCCTTGTGGGCCAAAAATTTCCATCATTTGATAAAATCATGAGCTGATTCAATGTGAGATTGCTTAGCGTTAATGAAATGGCTAAGGTAATTTTTAGGAAGGTCATTGTGTTGAAATTCTTTTTACTAGAGGATTGACTAAATCCTCTAGTTTCTAGATGGAATGTTGGGAAAGTTGGTTGTACCATTCCAATACATCGTCAGTGAAGGTTTTAATGAGCAATTTGGTGGTGGTGAAAGTATTAGATTGGATCCACTCTTTATAAAGATTTCTAAATGTTTTAAGAATGAATGCAGGGTCTTTAGTCCCATAATACTTGATAGTTGGATAGATGTTACCAATATCAATGGCAATGATAAAGGGGGCTAAAAGCTCGTTTTGGATGTTTTGAAGCATCTTGTTATTCATGATAGATTGGGGAATAAAATTTCTTGAGGCATCTCTAAGAGGTGGAGGAATAAATTTTTGATTAGTTTGAGGAATGAGAATCAGAGGTTGATTAGCCATATTAATTAATTGACATTGTAATTGCATTATTTGGGAGGTATTAGATGTTTGCATGATGTTCATTTGTTGCATGAATTATGCAAGAAGTTGGGTTATATCAATTGGCAAGTTGGTGTTTGTAAGAGGACTCACAAAATTGGTATTAGGGGGAGCGTTATTGGGAGGTGGATTATCAGTGGGATTGTTGGATAGATTTGTGTCAATTTCTCCCACATTATGTTGAGATGCGTGAAGATGGAAATTGAGGTATAAAAATGATCAGATCCACCTACTTCATCTTGAGATGTGATTTGAACCATGTTACAATCCATAGATGGAGGGGAAGAAGTGCTCCAAGAGTGAGGGTTCTCTTGGGAAGTAAATGGAGAAAAGAATACCCTATATAGTGTCTAAATGGATTCAAGTTGTCCAAGAAGATTTTGATAGGGGATTTCATGATGCTTGGTGAAAGGAATAAGACTTTAAGCAAGAAGAAATAGAGATTAGGGACAAAAAACTAAGTTGGCTAGATAGAGAAGTGAGGTTAGTAATTAGGTACAAGGTCGACAAAGTACTGCTGGATAAAGGTTGAGAAGAGTATAGAGTCCACTGCATATTGCTAGACAAATGGCAAAATAAAAAGATAAGAGACATAATCATGTTGGTCAACTTTGTACTGTTGGAAAGAAGAAAGATACAATCTGTAAGAGATTGTATTGACCAGAATGACATTGTGCTAAAAAATGAAACAATTTTTGCAATATAAGTGAAACAAGAATGAAAGCAAATACAAACAATTGGATTAATGTGAGTGATCGAATTGGGGAACACAACACAAAACCTTACACCAACGCTGATTAATTTATTTTTTTGCAATACAACACACAATGATCAGAGAGCAGACAATCAACTGAAAAAAATGCTAATTTGTCATTCTGAGTGTTATTAGATTATTCAAAAGTATTGATTTAAGTGTGATAGTGGAGTTGGCTGAAATAGAGAACTAGAAAAACAATCTATGGATGGTTTCAAGATGTTTGGGCTGAAAATGATCTATGTTGACAATGGTACTGGCTTGGTATTGGGGCCTACCCCCTTACTTCACAATCTTGCAGTGATAAGGGTGTTAGGTGCTTTCCCAATATATACCATTAATCACATATTTATACTTGGATAGAAAATTAAGTTGACTTCTCCCTTGGTGATAAAATCCTTGTAGGTAGGCCTTTGTAAAATAAACATTTAAATGCATTTTGAATGTTTTATGATTTGGTAGTGTGTAAAAAAGAATAAAATAGTGTAACTAAACAATAATTTGAAAAACTACCTATTTACACTATGTGAGTTACTCTAAGCATGCAAATAGCTAAAAAGGAAATGTGAATTAATAACTAACAAATAATTATTAATTCCTTGATGCAAAATAGTACAATTTGATTCAGGTGACACTGTATGAAAATAGTATAGAACTGAGTCGACTGGGTCACTACTATTCTGTAAAAGTAAAGTTTTTATGAGGAGAGGTGAACAGGTTGATTATGTCTCTTAGACAGAAGACAAACTACAGAACTAAGTCGACTAGGTTGTCTTAGTTGGCTATAGGGTTGTAGTTTTAAAGATTGCTAACTTGTACAAAATAAAACTATAGAAAGTACTATAATGATAGAGAGGGGAAAGAGATAAACCTTGGTGGGTTTGAAGATGGTTAAGATTGCAAATTTTATGCCAAAGTGCTTTAATTGCTGCTTTCAAATTCTACAAACCAAGTCTATTGGTTCGACCTAGTTCTACAAAACCTTATGTGCTGAAGAAGATTAAGATGACAAAGTTGACCTGTTCTATCCAGTAACATGTATCTAATGAATACCTACATAGATATAACATAGTCATTTTGATGCGACAATGTATTAAACATGCACACAAAAAATTAGAATTATACTGACTGGTTTGATACAATATTGCAAATATGAAAAAATATAATAAGATGATAAAAAATGATAGCGTGAAAGAAAACTTGTAAGGTTTAGATTCATGTCGAGTTCATGAGAATCTTATGCTTTTGATTGTGGATACATTAAATATTCGGGGTCATGACCAAGATGGATCTACTAAACCTAGCCAAAGGATATATTACCACAATAAATTCACTAAGAAAGTTTCCAAAGCCTCCAATCAAGTAAAACTATGTAATAACCCTAACTAGGTCCTATGTTTTCATATTCACTAAAATAAAGTAAATTAAAAGTCTAATCTAGTGCTCACTTAAGCTTGTGGCACAAACTGGGGTTTAATAAACATAAAAGTAAACATGCATAATAGAATCTTAATTAAGTTATATATAGGTAAAACCCTAATGCATGCAAAGAGCAATATATTCAAAAGCCATTACTTATGATATTTATATCTACTAAACAAAGGAGCAAAGTTAGAGATACTTATCTTGAAGACAAACCCATCGAGACTCAATCTTTCCCTTGGCCAAAGATTCTTTGCAAGAGGTTGTGATTTGTAAGGATCAGTAAGAAATGCCAAAGCATCCAAGACTTTTCCACAAGACAAGATTCTTCTCTAAGTAGAATCCCTAAGCTAAGACTCCTCAAGTAGAATGGCCAAAGAGTAGATTGCAAAGAAGCATAAATGAATAATTAACTCGTGATGTCTCTCTAAGAATGGCAAAATAGATGTGTTTATATAGATAGATCTAATGCTAGTCTTTTTCAAAATTTTAGGTCGACAAGGTCAACCCAATCGACTTAGTATCATTATTGACAAAAACAAATTAGGTTAAAGACTAGGTCGGCCAAGGGCTGACCTAGACCTTAATATATTTTATCAATTAAAGTACAACATTGATGGGGGTGATAATGTAATGTAAATCGTCAAAAAGGGTTTTAGGTTAGGGAAGGGCTAATGAAGGTGGTAAAGGACTAGAGGAGGGTACAAAATAGGAGGTAAAGCTTAGGAAATTATTTTTGGGCACTGGTTGGATTGATAACAAGTCAAAATAAGGGCCAACAATCTCACGAAGCACCAATGGGATGCCCAACCCTTTTTCGGTGCACCCCTTAAGAGGTGCACTCAGAGAGATTGAGACTTGATAGTTTCTTGCAAGATAAAAAGTGTTAGTAATTGATAAAGTTTGAAAATATTATGTATATACAGTGCCCTATGGTGCTAGTCTCTAATGACTGCCTGGTCTAATCTTTGTGTGGTCTAAATTGATTGCTGAGTCTCTGATCTATTCTGTGTCTACCCTGAGTCTGATATTTGACACTGAGCCTATGTGATGAAATGTATTTAAGAAAATCAAAATAAGAGCCTAATTTCTATGACAACCCTTATAAATGCCTCTTCTTTTGAGGGTAGTTGTGAAATCTATGGAAGAACTGCCCTCTAAATAAGTAGCTCTATAAAATGTGTTAGCTGAAGTATGTGCATGATATTTCAATGTAATGTAAAACATAATATTAGAATGTAAATTTGTTTGAGCATAAGTAGGAAACCTAAGATGTATGTTGTAATCTAGCATTGCACAAGGGTGTCAAGATAGATGGAAGCAATGTATAACATCATTAAAATATGAGTAACTATCTAGGGCGATGTAGCATGATGTCCATCAAGGCTCCTAGCAGGATAGGTAGATGCATGAGAGCTCTCATGACATAAAAAACTGGTGTATGTGTGTCTCAAACAAATACAAGTGTCATGGTGTAGAAGCATACAAGGAGGTAAACATACAAACACAAGGCACACAAAAAGTAGGTCAAGGGGACACAATACAAGAGACATGGGCACATGTCACTAAATCTAAAAATGAAGACATACAAGGACATGTTCAAATGTTCGCATATAGAAGCGTGAAAGAGCACACACAAGTGACATAGACACATGTCCAAGGCATACAAATAGAGGAATAACATAGAAGCCAAGGAACAATGGCATATTCAAATTCCTTGAAGATGTAAGAAGCATAGTAACACAATGAAGTCTAATCTAGGAATTAAAAATGAAAGCATGTATAATTATGTAAGACAAATCTATGTAGATGATAGGGTGCATATATACTAAGTCTAACTAGTGATAGTCAATAAAAAATTTGAGCAATGAATAACAATGATCAATATCAAGATAAATTAATACATGACGAGAATGTATAGTATGTAAAGATAAAACCTAGTTATAACAACTATGTAGGAGATGCCCCCAAGTGGGTATATGTATCAATGTATAAACTTGGATCAGTGTAAATGCCTACTATGGGTAGATGATAACTAGTCTAGATCAGTGTAGTGGATCAGAGTCATATTTGGAATCTGCAAGCACTCAAAAAAACAAGTGAAGCATATGTGTTTGATAAAACTGACTATACTAGGTTAGCTAGCAATATGTAATATCTGACAAATAGTAGACATGTAAACATAGTAATGCATACAATCTGTAAAATTTTGTATTGTTGAAATATTTGAATGTTTTTGTGTTTTGACATATATTGTTTTTGTATTTTTTGAGTATAAGCTATGTAAAAGCATATGAAAATAAACTATGTACAAGGAGCAAGAGAGATAAAGTAAATGCTGTAAATGTAAATGAAACAAAGTACAAGTGTAATGTTTCTAAAGACCCAAGATCACATCCATGGGATGTGGATAATCAAATGGTGGATGTGGTGGAAGATCGTCCAGTGTCGGATACCGAGCCCATCCAAACTCAAATAAACCATCATCATCACGATCATCATACCAATCTATATGTATTAGTTGGGCCTTATCCTTAGCCTAGGCTTAGAGTTTGTGCATCTAAATGGCGTGTTGATCAACTATGTAAGATGCCTTTCATGCAGACCTAGGGTAAACCACTTTAGATTGTAGAGTATATGTGTGAAACTTGTGGTTCTCATCGATGTCATCATATAAAATGCAAACCATGTGTCCATCATAAATGTCAAGCATATCTTTGACTGATCAACTGTAGCATCCATCACTTGTAACCATGCACTTCCAAGTATAACCTGTATGTGGGTGTCTCTTCTCAAAATGAATAACAATGTATTGGCCACCTTGGGGCTATAGACAACTAGTAATGTAATATGTCCAATGGAGTCCTGACAGTGTATAACATGCTATAGCTCACTTTCCTAATGACCACTGTGGTATAAAATCCCTAATGTGCAAGTGTTAGGATTAGAATCCTCATTTATAGCCACATGTGGAAGATATCTATTTGCTATAAATATCTATATAGTCGATGGATATTGTCATGAATATCTGTGTCAATGACAACTCTATTGTGGTGCTTGTATCTATGTAGTAGCTTGTATCACCAGTGGTGATGGTCCCTATAGAGGTGGAGGCTGTATAATCTAGATAGTGACCTTAGCCTTAAATTTATTTAGTTTATGTTACAATGTTGCACACATCTGTATCATGTCATGTGAGTCTATGGGAGTGATAAAATGGTTGCCCTTCTTATGGTGATAATATTTTAGCTAATATGTGTTAGACCATGGGTAATAACTTCAATCTCTTATCAGGTAATAGCTTTAATATATGGTGTGGTTTGCCCTGTGAGCTCCCTACTTGAATCTATATGACTGAATCGATATCCATGGATGTGATCATATGTATTGAATGGATCAAAGGATCTACTACTGACTGTGGCTAAGTATGGGATCTTGTAAATATATAATCTTGAACAAGTGATGCTACTGGTGTAGGGTGAGGTATAAATTCTTTTGAATTATCTTTGTATTCCCTTAGACCGACTGGTGTAAAGCTCAATCCACATAAATAATCATTGATGTCTATACATGGTTGATCATCCTCTATATTGGCCTATGAATCTGTGTCAAAATTATGAATGTAAGCCTCTTCTGAATTGACAAGTAGTGGTAAATGGCTATGAGAATCTCATCATCTATCTTAGATGAGGATGTATGTACTGGGAGAGGTTGTTCCTCTATGCTCGATGAAGGTAACTATGCCCCGAGAGGTTGGTCCTCTATCATCAGAGAAGGTCATTGTGCTTGAAGAGGCTAGGCCTCTATCATGGGTGAAGGTGTCTGTGCTATAGGATGCTTTGAAAGTGGTGTATGAACAATCTTACTAGACTCCCCCACCTCATAAGTATGCATCTACTCATTGGGAATGTGGTGAGGTGGAGGTTTGATGAGAACATGAGGTGTCCCATCAGATGATGTACTCAATGTAAGAGGCTTGTTAGAGGTACAATCACTGAGAGGGGGGTGAATCAGTGAGCCCAAAAATTTCAATTTCAATTGTAATCCTTTAAACTATTAACCAATCAACATATATCAATTTGATCAAGCAACATTAACAAGAGAGCTCATTTATTCAACGCATACACAAGATCAAATACATAACACATAGCTCATGTGAGAAACCCTCATGGGGAATAAAACCCACTTTCAAGTCTGCAATACAAATGGACTACTGTCTGATAAGAAATTACAAACAAGAGACTGATCAACTCCTTTAGAGCAACAAACTTTGATCATATCCCCCTGACCAAAGGTATTTAGTGAAACACCTGTTTCACAAGGAACAACTACCCCTAAGGAAGACTAAGTTCTTTAGACCCTCATTTGAAAACCTCTACCTTAGAAATGATTTTTTCAACACCTAATGATTTATCTTTATTTTCTATCCTCTACACAAACTCTTTCTATCTCAAACATGCCTCTCACATAGACATGTCAAAAACTCTTTCCTTCGTCACTCGAACTGACCTCATATGCACACTCAGACCTATTCTCATATCCTCAAACTATAAGAGCACTATATTGACATTAGGAACATGACCTATAGGTCATACACATAGTCAACAAAGTGTTCTACTCATTAACTCAACCAACAGGCACACTACCTATCCTTCGCTTCATAACTCTTACATCCACCTTGCACAAGTCTCTCTCACATACCATTCACAAGTCTAGAAACCAGTTCATTTGGTTCCATAATTTATGGAGAAATTATGAATTAATAATATCATAATGTTTCCTTGTTAGCCACAAAACATGCCTTCACCCGTAAGGCATCTCACATGGGTCACACTTAAACACAATCCACTTTCAAATATGCCTAGGTCACTTTTAGGTCATATGGAGACCCATTCAGCTCTTTGACACTTATTAAAGAAAACTAAGAACACATGAACACTTTACAAATTCATTGACCCATTCAACATGATCTATAGGTCCTCCTTAAGTTCCAACAACCACCACAGTACCCACTTAACCAAAATTTACTCAAACAACTCTCTGTACACATAGTCACCTTCTAAGCCTTTGTTCATACTACATATGATTTTTCAAACATTCATAATGCACAAAAATCATCCTCATGGAGTATACAACACTCTCCAATAGCCAATTCATCAAGATATATTGAAACAATATCAAAACAAGCTCATACAATCTTCTCGGGTTAGTTGCAGAACATGCATGAACACATAATCAACTTTGGAGCTCAATATCTTTGTTTGTACACACTTCTACATCTTCAAATCAATATTTTTGGATTCAACTTGGAGTGCTCTATCACTTTTATTTTTACTTCATGATCAAATTCATTCTGGATTGAAAGATATGACTCAAAAACCAAACACTAGTTTTTCCCTTTGTAAAATTCAAATATTTAAATGTCAACGATCATAGTTAAACATCAAACACTATACTCGCATCTCATGTCTTCTTAATGTTAAAACAATCTTGTAGTGTCTATCTTCTCTAAAATTTAATGCATAGGTTCCAATGCTCAAACATTAAACCTCAATCACTTTGATCTCATCTCGTGCACCCTTGTAATGTTGAGTCAATACACACTGTCGATCTTTGTAGATCAAAGAGGTCTTTATTATGCAACACGTACCATTTGATTAATCTATATGAACACCCAATCTCCATTAGATCCTTACCTTGTACCTTTTCTTAGTCATTAAACCTTGAACATTTCTTATCATCTTGCTCAATACGCACTGTTAGATCATGATCTGTACGATTGCCTGCGCACCGTTGGATCTTCATTTGGTCCTGATCTTTAACTTTGTTAACCAGTGAACACTTTGACCTCTTTGAATCTACATGCACCATTGGATCTATAAGTACAAACAACCATGAACCATTTGATCTCCACTAAGTCTAGATCATTAACATTATGCAAATTGACTAAGTATGGGGACCAACTGTAATATGTCTGGAAAACCTACTTTACACAGATATATCTTTTCCCTCGATCAATCTCATGACTTACCTTTGCACCATATGAAAATATTTCATATGGGAATGCAACCATGTCAAAAATGGATCTTGAAACCTTCGCATGTGTGAGATATAATGCCATTAATCTGCTCACTCAAATTTTCCTGTCACAGAGCCAGCTATGTCAAAACCTATCTGGAAGGCCAATTTTGAACATGCATATCTTTTGATGCACTTAGGTGCATGACCTGAGATTTAGTGTATAATAACTAGGAAAAATATTAAACAAACCCATGTGACTATTTCCTCTTGAAACCTCCATGCATGCAAATGCTGACATCATCAACATGCTTACTTGGCTTTATTTGAACATAGAGAACACTGTCAAAATGTCTGAAAACCCAACTTTGCACCCACATATCTTTGACTTTGTTTAGGTTCATGACCTGAGATTTAGTTAATAGACACTAGGGACTAATATGATCACAAGCATATGACCAACTCCCCATGAATCACTTCCATGTAGCAATGGTGATGTCATCAAACTACCTACTCAGATTTTCTACCACTGGACCCAAAGTGTCTAGATAAAAACTATGAACAACCAGATGAATTTCACTTATGCACACAAGCTCTCCAAGCATAAAACATTTCTTATGGGACCTTTTTCACATGCTCAATATTTCATACTCATCCATAAACATCTCTAACTAGTCAAACTCTGATGATTTACCAAGACAACTTCAAACACACTAGGATAAACATATTGCACACTTTGTGCACACTTTGTCATATTACTGAGGCCATCAAAGCACATCATCCACTCACCAGGGCACCTCTATGACCTCACTATGACATCATTTACAATTATTTAACAATATCCCCTTTTTTCATTGATGTCAACAAACATCATTCAACTCACCTTCTCTCTCTTCAAACACTCCACAATAGGAACTTTCTCCCCCTTTGACACAATGAAAAAGTGGGCACCAATTGATATAGAGGACTTGAAAAGACTATCAAAAAGAAATGACCATCTTAAAAAGATGATACGAACTTCCCCTTACCTTGAGCCTACCTCTTCTTGCCTTGACACCTTCCTATTGCTCCATGCCATCACTTTCTTTAACCAATCACTGCAACAAATGAAGAGAAAACATACAAAAGAACTGAAATCTGATGGAACTTACCAAGAAACATCTGAGGGATATTTTCCCTAATATTTTTGAGACATTTCACCAATTGAGCATCTTCAGATCTTCATACACCATGAAGAACCATTATGCAATCTTACTAGCCTTCTCTTTCAAATTACCTTAAGAACCACCAACAGAACTTCATGTTACACACCAAATAGGTAACATGCTCTAAAACAACCCGAGAACTCACCTTGAAATACTCATGCCTTTCTCTTTTGGAGAAATTAAATTAAAAACATTTTTTTCATAGTAGCCCTGTCTAGTCTCCTTGTAGCCCTATCTAGAACTTGCAGATCCCACAACTTTTAGTAGACATATATTCAGCCCCTAAAACTTCATATCTAGAGCACTCTCATATGCCCGCTCAAGCACATCAATTTTTAAAAAATATTTTATCCTTTACAATATACTTCCTTTACAAACCAACTACCTAATTAGGCCTCCAACTTGAAAAAAATTGAATAACTTGAGAGCCATAAACCTTCAAATCTTTGTGAAAATTGATTTGACAACCCATTTGGTCCATTAAAAAAAAGGAGAATCCTCAGACCTTAACTCATAAGGCAGATTACTTTTCTAGTAGAGCCCAAAACCCTAGAATCTCAAAACAAACAAGGTCAACATAACACCTTTTAGTCAACGTCCACATCTGAAATTTCTTATACACCTGGAGACAACCATTACACCCCTATAGACCAAGATTTGAGCTTCCACATCATTGTAAACCTTGACTTCCTATAACTCGTTTTAGGACCTGTAAGCTCTTAAGCACAAACTAAGAAACCCAATAGGTAACAAAAAATCTCCAAATTGACTTCAACATACCTTTAGACCATAAAACCACTTGGAGCATGCTAGAATAAGGTCAACAAATCTTTATATGCAAAAAGATCATTTTGAAGAAACATAAATCCTCCTTTGCCATCTAGGAACCTTCAATCTGACCCTACAAACTATTTTCATATACAGTTGTTAACATCATGACAATACCTCAACATATCTTCCACCTGGACCTACTTGTTCCAACTAAGAACACTCAACTTTTTTCTTCTAAGACCATCTCAAGAACACCACAACACCACTTGCTTCTCCACTAAAAAGAGTCTCTTTAAGAAGCATAGACAAAGACATCATGTACACCACAATGCTTTAAAACAAAGTAAAGCTAGGAGTGACCCACATCTCCTTAATAACCACTGGAATCCTCTTATAGCTATAAGACTTCTTGCTCTTGTTTTTCTTCTTCTTAGTATGAACTATGACAACTGGTTATTTTATATCACTCTCTTTTTCTTCAAAGATAGAATTGACAACACATGGAGCAACTATGAAATATTGACATACCTTTTTATTTGAAGAATCAACTATGCCATCTTGAACCTCATCACTAAGCACTAATAATTGATGTTCTTTACATGAAGCTTTCTCAACAATAGAATAATATTCACTTGGATCCATTCTTACCTTAGAACTAGCCTCAAAAAATACCTTGGTCTTCTCCTTGAGCTTGGTCTCTCCATTCTCAACATGAGAAGTTAATTAGAGCTCTTGGCACTTTTCAATATCTATAAAATGCTCCACCATAGCAAACAAATTACTTGGACATGTAGATTCATAATAATTTCTACTTACCACATTTGCCTTCCATGAATTAACTTGCCTTCTTCCTTGCACTCTAGGAGCTTGATTGAATCCATTTTGACTTGTAGGTCTCTGTTTGTAGAATCTAGCAATGTGATTTCTCTTTTTACAATTGAAGTACATCATAACTTTTGCAAAAAACTCATTTTGTCTTACCAGATTTGGATAAAATCCTGTAATGTGTCCTAGTTCATAAAAACTATAGCACTCAATATCTTTTGAAGGAAACTCAACTTGCCTTACCTTAAATGGACAATTTTTTACAAAGTGTCCTATATCATGAAAGTTGAAGCACTCAACCTTGCTCACTCTTTTTCACTGATGACACTCATCATAGTCCTAAGCAAATTCATTCTTAATAGGGCTTCTACATTCTCTAAATCTATTTTCAAACTGATCACAAGTATAGCAGTAACCATTGAAATTTGCATACCTCATGGCATTTGGCTATCTGATCTAATTTATCTTCAATCTATTTGCACCATCATTCCTTGTTTGATGATTTGTCTTTCAAGGTTTGTTATCCTTGTTTACATTAGTCTTCATCTTGTCTTGAGTTGCAGTCTCTAGTTTTTCTTTGTATCCAGTCTTATCACTTGCATGCTTTTGATCATTCAGAATGTTGTCTAGATCACTTGAGCTCTTTTCAAATCTCACAAATGACATTATCTTACTAGATACCCTCTCTAACTTAGATTTCAATTACTCATTTTTAATTACATACCTTGTACATTCATCTTTTATAGCTTTTAGATTTGTGGATAGGATTTCTAATTGACAACTGAGATGCTTGACCATATTTTCATGTTTATTGACATCTTCATCCATTCTTTTCTCAAACACACTAAATTTATCCTCAAAGTCCTTGAGTTTAGGTTTCATTTTCTTATTGATCTTCTTCTCAATCTTCAATTATTCATAAGCATTAGTCAATGTAGTCTCATAGTCCACCTCATTTTTATCATTATCTGAATCACTCCAAGTAGACCCCTTTTGATGTGAACAACTACCTTCCTTAATCATGAACAAATCTTCATCTTCAATAGGACCATTATCTTCATGATCATACTCTGAGTCACTAACTTCACTCCTATCTGATGAGCTACCACCTTCTTTGGTATAAAGACTCTTCTTATCCTTTAAGTAGTTCTTATTATCAAACTGCCTGAATCCTTTTTTGATTTTATCAGACTAGAATGATCTCTTGCCATCATAATGACCTTGGTCATGCTCTTCATCATCATCCTTCTTATACTTATGATGACACTTATTAGTAAAATGTCATATCTCATCACAATTGAAGCATTTGAGGGGTAGTTTACCTGTATACTTGTTTGAACCTGTTCTCAATTTTCTTGAAATCAATGCATTTAGTTCATCCTCATTTATATTAGAAATGCCATCTTCCTTGGGTTTCTTACATTGGAACTTCTTCTTTGGCTTCATCTCTATCTTGAATGTTACTTCCTTCTTTGGTGGTATATCATCATTCTTCCTCATCTCATAGGCAATAAGGGTGGTATGTAATTGATCCATCTTTAACTGAGTAAGGTCATGACTTTTTTCTATAGCAGATACTTTCGAATCAAACTTGGGGGATAAAAACCTTAAAACCTTTTGAACAATAGTAAGCTCTTCAAGATTCTCTCCAAGACCTCTGATGATGTTCATAATCTCATCAACTCTCTACAAAAAGGATGCCACATAATCTTCTTTCATCTTGAGACTTTCAAATTGCCTTCTATGAGTCTACAACTTAGAAAACTTGACCTTTGAATCTCCTTCATAAATGATATGCATTTTTTACTATATCTCTTTAGTATATTTATAGTGGATTACCTTGGTGTATTCAGTCTCCAATATACCACAGGTAATAACATTTATTGCCTTGGAATTGTTCTCAAACAACTTCTTATCTTGCATAAGTCTCTCTTTGACATACCATTCACAAGTCTAGAAACCATCTCATTTGGTTTCAAAATTTATAGAGAAATTATGAATTAACAAGATCATAATCTTTCTTTTTTGGCCAAAAAACATGCCTTCACCCTTAAGGCATCTCACATGGGTCACACTTATGCACAATCCACTTTCAAATAGGCCTAAGTCATTTTTAGGTCCTATGGAGACCCATTCAGCGCTTTGACACTTATCCAAGAAAACTAAGAACATGAGAACACTTTCAAAAATGATGGACCCATTCAACATGATCTATAGGTCCTCCTTAATTACCAACAACTGCCGCAGTACCCACTTGGTTAAGCACAATTTGCTCAAACAACTCTTTGTACACATAGTCATTATGAACAAACACATAGTCACCATCTAAGTCTTTGTTCATACTGCATACGATTTTTCAAACTTTCATAATGCACACAGAGAATCCTCATGGATTCTATAACACTTACAAATATCAAATTCATGAATATATATCGAAACAATATCAAAACAAACTCAAATAATTTTCTCAGGTTACTTGCAGAATATACACAAACACAGTCAAATTTGGAGCTCAATATCTTTATCTATACACACTTCCATATCTTCAAATCAATATTATTAGATGCACCTTGGAGTCCTGTAATACTTTTATTTTTAATTCATGGTCAAATTCATTCTAGATCAAAAGATATGACTCAAAAACTAGACATTGGTTTTTCCCTTAGTAAAATTTAAATATTTAAATGTCAACGATCACAGTTAAACATCGAACACTGTACTCACATATTGTGTCCTCTCAGCTTTGAATAAATCTTGCATCATTGATCTTCTTCAAATTTTAACACATAGGCACCAATGCTCAAACATTAAACCTCGGTCACTTTGACCTCATCTTGTGCACCCTTGCAATGTTAACTCAATACGCACCATCAATCTTTGTGGATTAGCCAGGTCTTTATCATGAAACACACACCATTTGATCATTATGTATGAACAACCACTTATCATTAGATCCTTATCCTATACCTTTTGTCAATTATTAAACCTTTAATACTTCTTACCATCTCGTTCAATACACACTATTAGATCATGATCTATACAATTGCTAGTGCACCGTTGGATCTTCATTTAGTCTTGATTTTAACTCTATTAACCAGCAAACACTTTGACCTATTTGAATCTATGTGCACCATTGGATCTAAAAGTATGAAATACCATGAACCTTTGGATCTCCACTAGGTCTAGATCATTAACATCATGCAAATTGACCAAGTATGAGGACCAACTACAATATGCCTGTAAAGCCTACTTTGGATAGATACATCTTTTGCCTCAGTCAATCTCATGACCTCGTATTTGAACCATATGAACATATTTCATAGGAGAATTCAAACATGTCACAAACTATCTTGAAACCTTCAAATGTGTGAGATATAATGCCATGAATGTGCCCACTCAGGGTTTTTTTGCCACACTGACAATTATGTCAAAACTTGTCTGAAAGGCTAGCTTTGAACATGCATATCTTTTTATGCACTTAGGTGCATGACTTGGGATTTAGCACATAAAAACTAAGCATAATACTAAACAAACCCATGTGACTATTTCCTCTTGAAACCTCCATGCATGTGAATGCTGACATCATCAACATGCTGAGTCAGCTCTATTTGAACATAGAAAACACTATCAAAATGCTTGAGAGCCCAACTTTACATCCACATATCTTTGACTATGTTTAGGCACATAACCTGAGATTTAACAGATAACAACTTGGGACTAATGTTATCACAACCATATGAGCAACTCCCCTTGAATCACTTCTATTTGGTAATCATGACATCATCAAATTGCCTACTCAGATTTTTTGTCACTGGACCCAAAGTGTCTAGATGAAAACTATGGGCAACTAGATGAATTCCACTTATGCACACAATATCTCTAGGCATAAAACACTTCTTATGGGAACTTTTACACATGCTCAATATTCCATACTCATCCCTAAACATCTCTAACTAATCAAGCTTTGAATATCAACCAAACCAACTTCAAACATACTAGGATAAACACATTGCACACTTTATGCACACTTTGTCATTGTTACTTAGAATATCAAAGCACATCATCCACTCACTAGGACATCTCCATGAAATCACCATGACATTATTGAAAATTCTCCAACAAGTCTCAGTGAGCCTACAATATCTAAATGACTGATTATCTGTTGGACATGCGTATATGTACCCATCATGTAAAAATTTAACACATGTGAAGAGTGGAAGGTTCACCCTACATAGAATGTATCTAGGGTCTCCCGAGTAGCAAATCATAATGTAAATGGTTTGGCATGCCCTGAAAGTGTGTAGATAATGTCTTTGGTCCCACTGTAATATCTAATGTGATTGATCCCAATGTCTGTCTAGGAATGTCATCAAACTTCCAGATGTTCTTGTATGTTTTCTAAATAAATTATATATTAACCCCCATGGTTTGAAAAAATGTGAGGTTACATATATTGAGTCCTGAATCACTATTGATGAGAACAAGTTTAATAGTTGTGTTGTTGATTTGAGCTTGGATAGAAAGTGGCAAGTTTTGATCAATGATTGATTGTGAAGGTAAATCCTCATTAGAAAAAGATATCATGATAGATGCAAAATATGATGGATTAGTATCACAAGGCACACATTTGTGATTAAGTGTTTGAAATAAAATATCTTTGAAGATTGTTGTTTTTTGAAGAAATTTCAAGATAGATATTTTAGCTAGTCTACTCCTTAACTTATCCACAAAATCAAACTCTCTTTGCTGATATTTAGGTGTTGTAATGTGTTGGGGACGAAGAGGGATGGTAGGGTTACACTGATCTTGTATAGGTTGAGGAGGTACCCTATCCCACCTAGTGACAACTCAAACTATGAGAACTACTATTTACCTAGGGCGAGTAGTACAGGTGGGGTGGGAGTGAAGATAATCAAGTGGTCTAGGTGGGGGCAGAACAAAAGGAGTCCTTTGAGCCCTTTGTTGTCTATTAGTAAATGGAGGTAGCTCAAAGTGAACCATATAGAAATTATCCACAGAAAAATGGGGCTCACATGATGGAGGACCAATATGTGAAATGAGCTTAGATCAAATTGAATCCAAGATAGGAGTAACATTGATGTGTAGCTTTCTAAAAATAGTTGGCAATAAACATGCTAAGCAAAGTGCCAAGCTTTGACCATGAAATACAAGATGGATGCTGTCATGAGAATCATGGTACTAAGCTGTAATTGAGACGTAGTGATGATTGAAAATGTGAACCCTAGGGTTGTCTAGGGTTAGGGTTTTGAAAGCTAAGGTTTTTTTGCAATAATTTAAAATATATGCAAACATAAATTAAAACCTTAATGTAAAATTGATTTTAAGTAGCTAGGTTGTCTAAATAAAATAAAAAAATAGAAGTATTTAGCCATAAATATATTGTACAAAAATAAGAATTAATGTAAGTTAATGTTTAATGAAATATTCGAAGTAAGTTGGGTTCAATAAATGATTTATCCTTTTAGGGTTTTACATAAGTAATTCTTATGTTTGGTTAAAGGGCTTATATGCCTAAATCAGTCAAATAAATTGAAATAATTAAGACACTAATTTATTAGGATTTTAATCTGGTTTGACTTTCTATAAATAGTAATGAATAGGGATAAATAGGGACTTAACTAAAAATTGACTGTCGTGGATGATCTGAGTTTATGTCATCAATAATATTTTGATATTCATTTATTCACTAGATAGTAGCACCCAATTTGGATAATAGTGCCATCACTATCCTCAATGTGGTGCTAATGTCCCCTTTGCAAGACTATTTCTATTTTTGGGGAGCACCTGTGCCTATGTTTGTATGTTCTGATCCTACGTGACCGAACCTTGTAGCTCTGTATTGTACTTGAAAAGCTTTATTTGATCTATAAACCTTAGTTCTCTTTAAAAGTATGATATGAGCAAGAATTGAATGTGTGTTAGTAGGATGGAATGGACATCTTCAACACCCCACTATGTAAGGAGTTGCTTACATACCACTACTCCAAAGAGGAATTAAGTTTGATGTAGTTCTACCACATAGTGCTTAATGTATATGAAAGTAAATGCTAGAACGAGAGTGGTATTGGATGTCTTGAACGTGCTTGAGCTTTGGAATGCTTGAAAACTAGACTTAGGGTTGATATAGATGGTAGTATGCAAAATGTAGGGCTAAATAAGGATAAAGTACCTTGATTTTGCACAACTTTATCTTTGATTTGAATATATTTTACATCTATTTTCTATCTAGTGAATAGAGGTGGATTAGACTTGTATTTATAAGGTTTTGTTACTTGTGCAGATAAGAAAATAAGCTTAGGCTGACCTTAGGAGGGGCACACATTGGGAAGAGTTGGGGCTAAGGACAATAACACCCAATTGGAGACACTAGTGCCATGTGGTTGTAGTGTCCCAAATGTCCTTTTGGCAGATTGCTAAGTAATTTGGATTGGGGTTAGAAATGATAGTTTTGGGACTGTGTTATGACTGGTTGTATGTAATTATGGTCTATTAAATGATTGAAAAAGTAAGTCTAATGCTTAAGGATAGGTCTATGGCTATCCTTGGGATACATTAACTTAAGTGACACTCTTAGCATCTAATTACCACTTTTAGGTGATTAGACTACTAGATGAGTTTGACTCTTTCATTATGTTGTTACACACATAGAGGAACCTCATTATCTATTTCAAACATGTTTACTATTTTATGCAGACATTTCTAGACCTTTATTCCAATCCTCATGTACATAAGTCAATAACACTAGTTGATATAGACTTCACCCTAATGGTATCAACCCTCTTCTAATGGAAATTAATTTTTAAAATCAAACAATGCATGTTGGTGCCATGAGAAATTACCCAATTAGACTCACATATATATACAAATCAAGGCCTCACTTGATATTGGACTTGACACTCATTTTTTACGCATCTATACACTATTGCACATCAATAAAATTAACCATATTATTTCATAATTACAAACCAATCACTAGGAGTAGTGACAAATCAAGTCTGAAGTATACTAATGTCAAGTCAAAACAAACATTGTCCAGTATCAGATTCAAATCATTAGTTACATTCATATAACAAAAAAACACAATTACAAAATCACTTTAGGTGGGAGAATTATGTGACTTAATTTACCTCTTTGGAGTAATGATTATGTAGGTAGTGATCAATCATCAACAAGGGTGATTGAGGTCATTTCAATGCATACAAAATCATATTGTAGTAACATCTAATTTGAGCTACCTCTTATTACCACTAGATGACAAAGAGCATGCATGACCTTTGTTCATCTTACTCCCTCTACTTATTATATAGTACATAATATACACCTTATTGATGGAATTATTATGAAGGTTGAAACTAATAATACTCGTAAAACAACTTCTATGAATTAAATTGATGCCATGGACGACCAATAAATTATTGAATATCTTAATTTGAATCCACATCAGATTGATGCAATGTTATTTATCACTAGAGATGAACATAAAATTTTGGCTCAAACTATTACATTTGTGAAATAATTTGAACCCTTTTGGAATATCAACCCATCCTTTCGAGCTAGCACTTCCTCTTCATGTGTTCATACCTCTACTATTGGTACTATCCCTATATATACACATTTAGTGACATATGTGTCATATGTGACATCCACCCAAGGTGTGGGGGAAACAAAAAGCTTCCAACATATTTTTATACCCATTGCTACATAGGCAACCTTCACTCCTATGATGACTACATGTGACATAATTAACCTCACCTACTATATGTTCCTTTGAGCATATTGTTAAAGCTTTGCATTTTAAGGTGTTGTAGTTAGAGTAAGGTGAGAACTAGTCATTCATTGCATTCACATGCCTTGCTTCATAACCCATTATCCCCTAAGACAAAAGCTTATCCTTTACCTATAGGGTCTTTAGCTCTAAAGGTTTCACTATACGAAGGTAATGGTAATTTAGAGCAACACCTTCAATCATTGCACAAAACATGCTTGGATTGTGTATACAATGACAAATTACCAACCAGGTTATTCTCAAGAAATCTCAAGGAATGTGCTTTGTGATGGTTCTATGAGCTTCTCCTCCAATGAGTAAGATAATTGAACCCTTTGGCAGACTAATTTCTAACATATTTCACTATTAACATTGATGAGAAAATATCTTATGCACAAATTGCTAAACTCAAGCAAGGGTCCAATGAGCCAATCAAAGATTATGTACTTTGGTAAAAGACTATGCTAGCTGAGATGACTAATGTTATAGTTGACAATGAGTTACAAGACATTCAAACAAAGCTTGTTTACACCACTCCATGAAACATTCATCTTTAAAACATACAATCCTTCGATGAGCTATGCCATATAGTAAGAGACAAAGAAGTTAAGGTCATAAATTAAACAAACTCAAGTATACATCTACTCCTACAAGTACTTCAACAATGAAGTTTCAAAGAAAACCAAACTACAAGGTCAAACCAATTGACAATAATAATGAAACAAAGATTATAATTAATGTAGAATCACAACCTCCAAATCGACTACAATTGACAGTTCCATTGAAGAGGCAATTTTCAAGATTAGTATCACCTCCTCATATATTATTACATAAGATACTTGAGTGCAACCTTATCAATCTTCTTCTTCCACAAGAGTTTGATCCAAACATGCATATACCAAGGAACTATGATATCAATGCATATTGTGACTATCATCAAAATTCAAAACATTCTACGAACAAATGTTTCAAATTAAGACATAATATACAATATCTTATTGATGAAAACATTATTGAGTTGAGCACACCCATAGAGGATTCAAGACCACATAACACTGGAAATCTTAAGTTGAAAATCTTCAATGATCCATTTCCCAAGCATGAGATGACAAAGACTAAGGATACACCAAAAGTACAGTATGCATACAATATGCATCCTCCACCTATGATATATGATCACCCAATAAATGTGATTATTATACACTTATCAACACCTCACCACAACATCATATAATCACATTTGATGATAGTGATATTACCGATGATGATTCAAATTTTTATGTATTGTTCATACGAGCCTATTTCATTGAGCAACCCATATATAGTTTTATGATCGATCAATCAATTGACAATGTGTGCACAATCACACTTCTTCACTTCCTTGGATGCACACAAAAATATTACAAGATATTTGAAGGAAAAATAAGGGATTTCATGGATATAAAAAAAATACTCTTGAACATATAATGTTACCTCTTTAAGTCAGCTCTGCTATACCTGCTACACCATTCTTAGTTCTACAAAGTAATAGGGTTTTTGACATGTTAGGATGCCTTTGGATGAAAAAACATCATAAAAAACCATCTATAGTTCTGCAATGTATCAATTACATATATTGTAATAAGGTATCATAGTTATAAGTGTATGATATGAGTACCCTCTACGACCAGTGGTATCTCCTCACCCATACAAGATTAGTATATAGAGTTAATGGTTACACATGCAAGATATTTATATACACCCAGTTTAAAGGAAATTAGTTGGGTTTATTAGACAACCAACTATTTATTGCCCATCACATTAGAGAGCTATTCAGGGCTCATGGAGGCCATCATCTCCTATAAGATGGGCTCAGTTAGTACCACATATAATTCAACATGTTCCACAATGAACACATGTAGTGACACATTATCCTACTATACAATGTCCCCCATAGAGTCTTAGGCTTTTGAGTGTTACCCATCATACACATGATATTATAATCAATGATCATGACAAGCACTATACAACACAATATTTTTTTATCATATTATGATACATGCCTACATCTGGTACCTTTCTCTCACAATAGCTGGATTTTATACTATTTGATACAAACACTCCCTATGGTCCTCCCATTGATGGGATCACTGGTTAACAATTTTCAAATTTCATATTCTTTAAAAATATAAAAAAATCATTGGTTAACACTTTTCAACTTTCAAATATTTCAAAAATATATAAAAAACCAAAAAAATGCAAAAATATTCAAAATAAAAAAAATTAGAACTTGAACATAACATGATTACTAGATTTCACAATTTACATATTTTTGGTAGATAACATATTATTTTCTTACACAAGTGCATTTCATGGTATACAAGTGTAATGTAAGACAAATGTTACACATGGACATACATATATTGGACTTTCCTCTACCTAGTGTCCATGCTGATACTGGGGACATCTTACTCCATATATTTCACTACCACATGTTATGTGTTTCTATGACTTCTCTACCATGTTGAGTTATCTATATTGCTTACACATGTTGTGTTAGTTACTCATACCTTAAATTATGCTATATGGATATGCTATTTTACTAGAACGTGGCATTGATAAATATGGATGGTGAAGATTAATATCCACTTGTTCTATGCTTCATTGATGTTGTTATTCTCTTGCATGATATGATAATCATTGCTTGTCTATTATTTGTGGCCCTTGGCTTTGTTTGATGACACATTTTTATGTCCCCTATTGTGAAATTTTTTATGTCCTTTGCATGTGACTCTTGGCCTTGATTGTTGAGACATCTTCTTGTACCTTGTATGTGGCGCTTAGCATTATGTTTGACACTAACTCTTGAGATTTTTGGGCTTGTTATGTTTGTGACATTGAGTGGTGCCAAAATCTATATCATGAACTTTTATTGTATAATCTTATCATCTTTTCAATGATGGTTGTTATTGCCTGCTTCATTGATACATATATTTAGATAAAACACTAATATGTTGTGCATTACATATACCACATACATGTACATTATTATTATGACATACTTTCCACATGTTCAAATGATTATACATGATGATATATTTATACATGATATGATATAGTTAACCCTTATTTTAAGATGAGTAGCTTATTATACACATCACTCATCTCAAATTAGGGAATTTACAGTGCACTTGTCATAAATATATACATTTGATATTTTTTACTTTATCACTTTACTGATAGTTTCTCTTGTAGTGTTTGTTGGTGCATCAATCTCCCTGAGTACACGCCTTAAAGGGTGCAATAGAAATGGGGTGGGATTGGTTCATGGTACTTAGTGAGAATTTTTTGCACACTATTATGTTATACCTTTATTATTATTAGTCTGACCCTTATGATTCTCTTTCTGCCTTACCTTTTCATCTATTTTCTATTCAAATTTTCTAGTTTCTCTATATCTTACTAAATTTATCCTTGTACTACATCAGTATAGTCGATACAATTTTAAGTCTATTTTCTATGTTTTGAACTGTATTGACCTGATTGATACAATATTCTTATAGAAGACATGTGTAGAGTTTACAATGACTTTTAGGTATTGGATTTGTATATATAAGGGTCATATTTCATTTGCAAATAATATATCACATTCATACACACTGTTTCCACTCGTATGTATGCTCCTGAGTGGTATTTGAAGGAGTTATAGGTTGAATTATTATCTTAGAGGTATTATCTTGTTTATGGTTATTAAATCTCAATAGAAGGAGTTGAACCAATGAGGTGTCATACTCTTTGGAGTCCCTAACTAAGGATATGTAGGTATTCTTTTTGCATTTGAAGTCTTTAGCTACAACATATCTCACAAAGTGCCACTTGAGCAAAGTGAGAGATTGAGGTGCCGATAGATCCACCCAAAAGGTAAGTATTTATATCTTTACACTCTTTCCTTTATTTACTTAGTAGAATAGATATTTATTAGTTTATTTCTTTGTGGATGTATGTGTGTATCTTTGCTTACACTCTTTTTTATACTAAATAAACTTTTATAATTATAGGATTTTTAGGCATGTCATCTATCACTTTAAGTTGCATAGACCCTCATTTGGTCGACCATTGCACCTTATATTCTATTTAATTTTTACCCTCTTTACAACCACTTACAACCTTTAACTTTCACATTTACAACCATTTATTTTACTTGCACCATTACTTATATCACATTGAGCCCTAGTGAGAGTTATACCCCATGCCATAGGTTTAAGTTTTGGAGTTTTGTCCTCTTAAAATTTGAGTATATATTACCTTCTAATAGGTATCTGACTATTTTAGGTCCTAACTTGAATCCATGTATGCATGTCTATCGTTATGATCTTGTTATTATCATAGTATATTGAGAGAAAGATGATTAGTATAGGTCATCATAGCACATGCATACATTTTAGGAACCCAACGTGAATCTTATCCCACCTTTGATTGAATCATTTCTGCCTTTTCACTATTTTCACTCTATCTTCACATCATCATATATTTTAGTGAAGATTTTATCAAAACTATATTAGCCATATTGATATTGTTTTCATGCTTTATAGACTGCATCTACTAGTCTGATATAGTTTTTCATCTCGTACTAATTGCATCACCTAACTTGACACAATTTTGTGCCTCTTAAATACATGAACCAATCCAATACAGTTAGATTTTATTAATTTTATTAAATGACATCAACCTTCTTGATACCATTTGAATGTTTATTTTCTTGTTTCATACATTACATGATACTATTTTTTGCTTTCAATCTAAATAATTAGAAAAAATGTTTTTTTTTCTATTCTTGTCTTTCAATCTAAAACTATGTTCGTGTAGTTGTAAAACTCATAGGACTTATATTTATAGGTAAAGTGGTCATTAGTTTTACATGAGCCATGGTGTGAGGGGTACTACCCCAATACTTAAGTTATTAGACAACATTATACACAGACTTTAGCTTTTGTGTACCTCATGATATATTGGAAGTGCTTAACATTTTATTTTCAATCATTACAAAGCCTTTCAATCATTTGTTTTTGTAGTGAACTGGTAAGAGTAAGCCCCAAAACATTATTCTCAACATACATAGAGATGAGATGGTGCAGTTACACAAGGGTCAAATCTTCCATAGGTAATGTCCCTTTGGGCCTTGTTCACTATTTAAGCATGAGATCAATATATTTAAAGCCTAAAACTTAAACATGCCCAACTTAGTTGTACCTTCCATATATCAAAAAAATTTGTATTCATTTGTTGATATTTGATCATTTTATCATATTTGATCAAATTATATCGACCAACCCAATACAATTTTATTTTTTCTAGACTGTATCGACTAGTCCATTATAATTTTGTACTTTTTAGACTATATCTACCAAACTCAGTACAATTCTATTTTTAAAAAAAAACTATGTTGCCCAACTTGATATAGTTTTGTGCCTTTTGCAACTGCATTGACCAACTCAATACAATTACTAGTTTCCTTTCAACTACATCGGTTAGCCTGATATAATTATGAATTACATTCTAATTGCATTGGTTAATTAATACAAGCTATTTTGTGATCATAATGTATTAACCAAATCGATATAATTTTCTAGTCTTTATTCCTATTTCCTAATGCATTGGCTAACTCAATATAGTTTATTTTTAGCATTCCTATACAATCAAGTGCATCGGGAAACTTGGTACAGTTGATCATTTCATTTTCACAATGAAACATATTTGGGACAAATCTAAAGAGAAAATCTATCATATTTTCAAGAATTTAATAATAATCCTAATTCTATGGAACTAAATATTTCCAATATATTTTCCAACAAAAAATAACATCTTATCACTTTGCTATGTATCGATCATTCAACCAACAATTGCAATATGGCTTCCACTAGATCTAAAAACTATGAGCCATGTAACCCCAAAAACACTAAGCGAAGTCATGTACTCCACAATCATAAGGAGGAACAAAGTGACATACAAAATAGTTAAGAGACTATGATCATTCTTCAAGAGCATCTTGAGCATAGGGACAAGGATCATGTGGTTGTATATCACATCATGATGGAAATCCATGTGGAATATCCTCCTTCCCTTTCTCGTAGTTTTTCTACATGATTTAGAAAAAAATCATTTGCCTCTACATGCCTTTCTTCATTATCATACACCATGTTTATTATGGTTAGTAATTCCTTTAGTGGGCCTATACAAAGTGCTCACATTAATACAAATGTTAATACTACATCTAACGCATCTCAATAGGCCACTAAAGCCTCTTTTTCCAATAAAAACACCCATGACCCTAACCAAGTTATGTTACAAACAATGAATCAAATGACTAAGTTTCAAGCTATTAATATTGACCAAATGATGTAAATAAAAAACCAACTTATAAAAATTTAAAATAGACCAAAATTTCCCTTGCCCCTTATAGATGCTCTCTTGTGCACACCAAAGAAAACCCACTTCCATGTGATGATTGCATTGGAATACTCCAACTGTGATAAAGGCAAAGAAGGATCCATGGTCATTTGGAAAATATGCTTGGAATGGCCCACCCTGGCCTCATAAACCCTGCAAGATATTTTTTCTCCAAGAAGGTCTTCGACACAAGTAAAATATTATAAAAGCAAGACTTAGCTGATTTTACCTTTTTACCTTTTATGGTCAATGCCAAACTTTCCCGTGCCTTCTCATTTTCTATTTTGACTTTGACCTGTTAGGGTTGCCACCAGACTTTATAATGCTTAAGTGCATTATTTTCCCTTTTAAAAAGCATGGCTTCACCGTTTGACCCTCCACATGGATTATATTAATAGCATGGCTCTCTTTTATTTAAAAGCTCGTGCTTTAAAAAAATTTAACTTCCATTTGGACAAGCCATACATTTTAGAATGAGCAAAAATACTGACATGGCCTTTTGAATAATTTTGTGGCCTTGTTTTCCATGTCAACCTCTGATTTCCCTTGAAACTTTGTTGCTTCCCTTTTGGACCATCTCTCTTTTGACTGCATGTTGACTGGTAGGTGGTAGACATTGGTTTGAATTGAAGGCTCCAAACACAAAGTGTTTGAACAAAAAGTCCAACACAAAAGACCCCAAAAAAAAAGCCGATGACCAAATCCTTTGAAGCAAGGGAAACTCAGAATAAAATGTCTGACCAAAGATTCTGAACAAAATTTCCAACCAAAACATGAGAATAAAAGTTATGAACAAAAAGAATTTTCAAAAAGACTTAAGAATTCAAAGAGTTGAACTTGCATCTTTTGCAACTTGTTTTTTCATCATATATTCCTGTGGTCATCCCCATTATAATTTGCAATAATACAAAATTGCAATTAGCCTTGGGAATTATGCCACTTCAAAGCCTTTTTGAAGATGAAAAACATCATACTCAACATTATTTGATTTTCTCAGTTTAGTTTTTATCACAAACCCTGCAATCTTATTAAA
This sequence comes from Torreya grandis, assembly GCA_037957365.1. Classification (NCBI taxonomy): domain Eukaryota; kingdom Viridiplantae; phylum Streptophyta; class Pinopsida; order Cupressales; family Taxaceae; genus Torreya; species Torreya grandis. The sequence continues at coordinate 927,817 of JARHVA010004190.1, forward strand.
ACATGAAAACATTAAGCATTACCTAGAACTGAGATTACACAGGGTTTTCACTAGGCAAAAGATGGATTTTTAGCTTGGGTGAACACTTACAAATAGGAGGCAACAATTAGATATTCATGCACTAATATTTTAAAAAAGGGAACACATTTCTTAGTGCAATTTTGGGCACTAATAGTGTCTCTGATGCTTATGATTTTGAGAGAACCATCCATGTAATCATTTTAGATAGCTCCAATGAAGTGATTTTGAGTGAATTCCTTTTCAGCCTCCCTACACCCCTTGCGCCCCACACTTGCGCCCCCCTTGCCCCCCCTCGCCTGCCCCCCCTGACAATTTATAAATTGTGAAGTCCACCTTTTTTCTCTTATTGAGATTAGGAGGCACCTTCTTAGACATCCACTTAGAGAGGTAGATACTTCAAGCCCTACATCATATTGGGATGATCCCCCAAAATTGTACTGGTTTCATGTAATTTAGAGTCATTCTCATGAATCTTTCAAACAACTTAAACATTTATATTTTGAGCATTTACTTGGTCCCAACTTTGATCATGAAGCCATGATGAGAGAATGCCACTAAGATTATAAGATGGTAGTCAAAGCTCATGACTCTAAAGTGAAAAGTGAAGTACTTCACAAAAATAATGCTCACTTTACCATTTTTTCCTATCCCTTTTCAAATCATAACTAAAACCAACTAACTAATAATCAATCTCAAACTTCTTCCCAACCAACCACCAATGTTGTTGAAATTGTAGTTAACCCTCATTCTCCCAATAATGAGGAAAAATAGGTAAACATGGGCAACATGAAGTGTGTTGTTTCTTACTTATATCCTTATCGTCTTCGAAATAATATTTTTATCCAATGTATAGAATATTTTAGGCTTACTCACCCAATTATACTTTTGTACATTCTAATAGCCCAACTGTATTGTCCATCTTTGTACATTTTTTTTTTAAAAAAAAACTATATCGGCCAACTCGGTATTGTTTCCTTGATATAATTTACTATTAATAGTGTTGTATCAGCTATCTTGATATAGTTAATTTTTTAGACCAATTTTAATCTTATGGTATGAACCAACTCAATACAGTCTGTTTATTTGACATATTCTATTTGAACTGTGTCAACCAACTTGGTATGGTCATATTTGTCTAACCCTACCTCTATTGTATTAACTAGTTTGGTACAATTTATTTCTTCACCAAGTTATGATTCTATTACATTAGCTAGGTAAATATAGTCTATTTTTGATCTTTTTTATGTCACCAATTACATTGGCCACGTCGATATAGTTAGTTCATTTTGCCTCAATTATATCGATAGTGTCGAGACTACACACTTTAACTCAAAATTAGATTTAGTTGGGATGAGCTTCATCTACAATAGATTCAATTCAAAAATTTGTCCTTCTCTCATAATCCTGTTGAGTTCACATTAGCTTTGATGAGTGGGATTCCATAGAAGAATTTCTAGATTCTCATCTCAAAACTCATTTCTTGAGCTTATGAGGACTTCTCCACAACATAGAAACTATCTTATACAACTTTTATTTGACACAAACATTCCTTGATCGCCATTCATAGGGCAAGAAGTACCTTGCTAGGGTATGAGGAAAGCATCTTGAAACAATGCAAGGATAGGTCCATCTAGGTCAATCAAACTACACATACATTTATTTCCCTTAGATTTTTGATATGATCCTTGATGAAATTCTACTTCATGCAGATGAACCTCATTTATTTATTAGCATCCAAGTTGGTGACATCTGAGTCAAGTGAGCCTTGATTGAAGAAGGTTTTGACACTTGTGTTGCCTCCTTTGAATTCATTAAAAATTTAGGCTAAACTAAATGTAATCTTAAGTCTACCCAAAACACGTGCCAAGGATATGATTGAAGAAAAATGCTTCAATTAGGATGTGTTTGGCTTCCTATCATAGTACCACGTGTCATGGTTAGAATTAAGGTCGTGATATTTAATTTACCCTTATCTTATAACATTTTACTCATCCACCCTTTGACTCACCATTTGGGGGCCTTGGCCTCTGTAACATGCCAAAGCATGAAGTTTCCTCACATGGATGCCATTTACAAGATACAAGGTGACACTAACCATTGGAATTTTGAATAATTCAAAGATCATGATGCTTATAAAATTCTAACCCTTGAACCTTTACCCAACCTTATATTCTAAGAGTATTAGTGTTTTAACTATCATGTCAACTCAAATAGAGGTTAAAGTGGTGACCCCGAACTTGTGGCCAACAACCTACCTAATCTCCTTGATTTTGAAAATGATGAGCTCAATGAAATTAGTATAAAAATCAAAACATCGAACCTTTCTAGTATCATTGCTTAGTTTCCACCTTCGTTGTGACCCTATTCTCGTAAGAAGCCAATTGATGAACTTTTGACTTTAATGGTTATTCCTAGGAAGCCTACTTCCCATACATATTCTAATGATATAATGGTTGAAGACCTTCATGTAGATCTCATCTCTCTTGATTATGACAACAGTTAGGTCTTATATAACCCATTCTTGTTTGGCTATGCCAGAGCCAAGGATGCATAAATTCTTTGTTACTGTTCCTCGCTTCAACATTATTATGAACAATATTCATTCTCTTTTAACATTAATATAATTGACATTATTCAACCTCGTAGTCCTAAATCACCTAATTTACCTTACACTATCTCTTCTTCAAGTGATGTTGTTAGATCTAAGATGGAGTCAAACTCTATATGTTTCATTATAGAACATCTTTGGAGCATGAATAATGATCAAGCTATGATTTAAACTTATCAATTTTTGAGATATTCCAGTCCTTCAAGCACACTTCCTTAAAAGGTGTTAGATGCACTCATATGCCCAATTACTATGTTTGAGACTGCAGATGATGATTATTCTAGTCACTCTTCCTTCGATCTGAACTCCATCAATCTCATGGATGATCCTATTCCTAATACACCATGATATGTTCCTCCTCATAGGTTAGTTCCAACACCACACCCACCCACCCTTGAGGAAGAGTCATATTGTGAGTTTCATAATGTATCTGGGCATTCCAATTAAGAGTGTAGAGAATATCAACTCTTTTTAGAACTATAGAATTTGAAAGGCCCAACTCCCACCAAAGATAGTCCATCACGTTGATCTTTTAATCCTGAGTATTCTTATTTCTTCCATGGGATTAGTAAACACTTTTTGACTAACTGTCAAGATTTTCAACATTATTTAGATGTACTATGTGTAGAAGAAGTTAACTTTCCACTTTAGCCAAACATGATGCCTCCAAATATTACACCTGTTTACATGCTAAAAACCTGGGAGGTGTACTATTTTTGGCATGATTATTTTACACATTATATAGATAAATTTAGATCCCTCTATCAATATTTTGGAGACTTTATGAGGTCCCTGCCTCAAGATTCCCAATAACATTCACATGGTCCATCCAAGATGGAAGAATAGGCTCCTCTTTAACCAAAATCACCTCTTTGACCTGAGGATGTGTGTTCCATTCCTTCTCGAATGACACCCTCTCTTTCTCACTTATGTTATTCCCATTAGGAGGCTCATTATTCTCCTCCTTATACTGTGCCTACCTTTTTCCTATAGCTCATTACAAGGTAGTCCTTTAGCGACTCTTGGAAAAGGTAGAAAAGACTCTGGTTCAAGTTATAATTAGTTATAAAAAAACTTGATAAATGTTATTGAAGATGTGTGTTGAGATATTTCATGTCACTTATGAGTAGATATTTGTTTCATATCATTTTCTTCACATTGTTACATTATTAAATTCATATTATTATTTTTAGCATATACAGTTCTTTCTATTTACATCTTGCTCATATCATCATCTTTATTTTCTAGCACTTTATTTTCAACACTTTATATGCATCACAACTTTTATCACAATTTACAATATGCCATGATTGTCTTTTAGGCTGTTGGGTCTCTTTTTAGCTTCCCCCTTTTTTGAATGAATTTACAGTCGACCTTAGTTTCTCTCGTGTATTATTTGGTATAACCTTCGAGTTTTATTTTAAGTACTTTAGCTTCCCCCTCTTTTGTGGTGGTTTAAAATTGGCATTAGTTTCTTTGGTGGCATATTGGAGTTTTATTTTTGACTTCTATATCACCTTAGTTTCCTTTTGATTATTTGGTATCACAATCAGGTTTTAGTTTTACAACCTCCCATTTATTACATCATTAATCTAGGCAAATATTTCCTTTGTGGATCCTTTTGCATCTTTTGTTTCCCCTCCTTTGGGATGATTTATCTTATAAATTCTTGAGCTATACACTTTTTAGGTTAGTATGGTCTCTTTAGTTATTACCATATTCAAAACATTTGACTTATTTTAGTTTCCATTTCCTTGATTTGACTTACATGCACATGTACTTTCAAATCTCCTTTTTTTACTGTCAAAATATCTAGTACCCTAAGATATACCCATTAATTTTTTGAAAAAAGGCCTTAAATGACGTAAATACCCTTTTTTCAAAGCCCAATGGAAATCAGAGAACTAGGTACAATTTACAACTTGTAAACTTGCAAATTGCATTCAGACCTCCACTTCCCGCTTTACTCATAGCCGATGGAGACTAGAGATTCAAATGCTATTTTTAACTTGTAAACTTGCAAATTGAATCCTAATATCCGCTTCCCACCTAACCTAGGATCGTTAAAAACTAGAACCCCACTCGCAATTAATAATTTTGCAATTTGCAAATTGCAAATGGAACTCTGCCTTCTGCAAAACACCTTCCTCATGAAAGTTAGAGATTCAAATGTAATTTGCAACTTGTAAACTTGCAAGTTAAAATCAAACCTCCAATTCCTATGCATCTAACTCCCATCAAAAATTGAAACTCTGGTTGTAATTTTCAACTTGCAAAGTTGTAAATTACAACTCAAGTCCCGCTTCCTGTCAGCTATCCTTCTTATAAAAACCATAACTCCAATTACAATTTACATCTTGAAAAGTTGCAAATTGAAAATAGAGCTCCGATTTCCTGTTTCACAAGCACCAAGTCACTTGGTGGAAAGTGGAGGTCGGAGTGAAAAATGCAATTGTGCAAAATTGAAAAATTTCTTGACGACTCTGAAGTTTTGAAATTCTCACCAACCACTGATCTAAGGTACAATAATTGTAGGCTTAATGTTATATTAATCAAAATGGGGTTAATGAAAATTCATTATTTATTTTGCGAATTAAGGAATTAGAGCTATACAAAGCCAAACCATGAAGTTGAGCAATGCCATGCCTCAAACCACAACCACCATTGCTCCTCCCTGCACGGTATTCCTAATTTCTCCTACATTTTTTAGCTACCATTTTTTTATGTCGAGCTAGGCATATATTGTTTTCGTGTCTTTCTTCTATTTGGTAGCTTTTCTAGGGATTTTCCTTTGCTTGGAAAATCTAGGGTTATAGTTTATTTACCCAAGTCGTCTTGATATTATCTATATTTTTCAAATCCTTACCAAGTCCTTACAAACATTTTTTTACCATTGGAGAAACCTAGGGTTTAGATAGACTAGATATTCTCTCAAAGTTTCCCTACACAATCCCCATGGACATTTCAATTGTGACAACAATTCTAAAACCCATAGAGTTTTCACCCACATTTGCTACCCTAAGACCCCACAAAAAAATTCCATTGCATTTGCAACTCCAAATCCCCATCAAGGATTTTACCTATAATAACAAGCTTGAAACCCACCAGAGGTTTTGTCGAACCTTGCAATTGTGTTTTGCAAGTCTAAAACCCATAGTACATTTTCACTTGTAAAAGCAACTCCAAAGCCCACCAAAAATTTTACCTATAATTGTGACCCCAAATTCCACCAAATTTGTAGTTGGTTTTCCCACATCAGATTCCCCAAAATCTATGTTTAGAAAAGAAATAAAGTTCAAATATAAGGGACTTGGTGTCCCCCTCAGCTTGGAATCCAATACCAATGAAATCACAGACATAAACCTAAGTCACACAAACCTATGTCACATGGATCTAGGTGATTTCTGGACAAGGGTAAATACTTAATTAAAAAATGACTGGATTTAGAGCATTTATGACTATGGACTGCCCCAAGCAACAACCTTCCCCTTATCAGTGCATAGTCCTGAGCTTGTGCTCACATTGGCAAAACACCAAAACACTATGATGCAAAAAAGAGAGAAGTAGCAGATTTTATGCTTTCATAGTTCATATAATTAAAATTTGATTTTGGAGAAACTGTGTGAAGAATTTTGACCTTGACATTTTGGATCACCTCCCGTGATCCTTCTTTAGGAGAAAGACATGATAAGGAACAACAAACCTAACATCCTTAAATAGGGAAAAGAGAGTGATTACTTGAGGTAAATAATGAAGTAATCATTGCAAGCTCATAACCCAAGTGCCATCAAGGAATGCACTCACCAACCCTAAGCCTCTTAATGGTAAAAAAGACCAAAGTTTGAATTTAACATCAGTGAATATATATATATATATATAATGGAAATTAAAAATTTGTGGAAATTAAATTTTTAATTTTAGTGGAAATTAAATTTTAACAAAGTAAGTAAAATAAGTAAACAAATTTAAAATTGGTGATGTCTAATTTTAACTTTGTTTACTTATTTTACTTAGCATTCATCACAAAAGTAGCAGACAAAAATGTAGCGGTTAAAAACATAGCATGAAAAATGTAGCGAGGATAAAATGTAACAAGGAAAAAATAGAGCGAGAACAAAACAACGTAAGAACAAAACATAGTAAATGATGTGCTCACACAAAAGACAACTTTCAACTAAAGGTCTAAACTCACAAAATCATATTTTCCTCTATTATTTTGCTCATAAATTTGGTGCATTACTTTTCCACCATGAATTGTTAATTACTATCACCAAAATGAACTAGATAATAAATAAATACTGTGATAATCACTAAAATGTCCCCATTATGCTCTTCACGACATTTTTGTGACATTATTAATACCACTACATTTTTCCTCGCTATGTTTTGTCCTCATGACATTTTTGTCATACTACATTTTTATCGCTACATTTTTTACTGCTAAGTTATCACATAGAGCCATTTTAATTTTTTTGTTAAATTTTAATTTTCACTAAAATTAAAAATTTAATTTGCACAAATTTTTAATTTCCATTAATTTGTTTTTTCATGAATGTTAAATTCAAACTTTGGTCTTTTTTATCGTCGAGAGGTTAAGGGTTGGTGAGTGCATTCCTTGCTGGCACTTGGGGTATGAGCTTGCAATGGTTACTTCATTCTTTACATCGAGTGGTCACTCTCTTTTTCCTATTTAAGGATGTTAGGTTTGTTGTTCCTTATCATGTCTTTCTCCTATAGAAGGATCATGGGAGGTGATCTGAATCATCAAGGTCAAAATTCTTCACACATTTTCTCCAAAATCAAATTTCAAAGAGAAAAGTTATAAATGACAAGGGAGAAAGGGTTGTGAACTTGGACCCCAACTTCATAGACTAAGTGTTCCTGATTCTGGAATATGAGAGTTATCTAAATATAACTCCTGACTCATCCAAGAAAATTTATCAGGATAATAACACTAGATGTCTAAGTGTACCTAATAAACAATGGATAAAAGCTCTTAGACCTACATCTACAAGACTACCCAAAACCTTGGCAAGAATATACTTTAAGGAAGAAGTGGGTGACATCATCATACTCTTACATAGAGTCACTGGGAACTCTGATGCCAAGAGATTTTAAGATTGGATGTACCAATTCATATGGGTAATCCATCAAAATAAGCAGTACATCCAATCCTAAAAGCTCTTGGCATCGGATTCCCAGTGACTCTATGCAAGAGTATGATGATGTCACCCACTTCTTTCTTAAAATCTATGGAACTACGATACCAAGAGATTTTAGGATTGGATGACCAATACATATGGGTAATCCACCAAAATAACAGTACATCCATTGGGCCCAACTCATAAGTGACTCCATCCACAAACAATTGGTGGAAGTCTAGAATATAGGAAAGTTCTACATGACTTCATATTTAGTCTACATATTAGCAAATGGAAGAGCCTTCCTAGGGTTGAACACAGTGCCTGGCCAAATCAAAAAGGTCTTCAATTATTACCCTGACCTCACTCTTGAGGCAAGTAGGCAACATTTTAGAAGGGTAAATAATGCATTCATATGCTGCATCAAAGTCACATTTGACAAAAAGTTAGAAAATAAGAGATTCTCTAATGTTTCTACTTCTGAGATCACACATTGGGGATCTTATTTCATTCAATTCCCCACATACTCATACATCAGAGTAGGAGGATTTAATGGTTGTCCTTACACCCTCCCAAGGTATTTAAGTGACAAATGGGCTTAAATAGAACTTGTGAGGCAACTTGTAGAGACTCATAAATTCTTATCAAGCAAACATAAGGCAAGAATCATTTCCCGATTAGCATAAGGATGTATACATGCCCTTCCCTTTCCAAAGCCAAGTGTGTAGATGCCAAGATGACTCAGATGACTTTAAGATCTCTCGAAGCAAGGCCATTATATGATTTAAATGGCAACATTACCAGTATATTGGAAATCACAACATATTCCCATGTTTCATATTATGAAGATTATTGGGAATATCTTCAAGATGAAGAATAAGTGAGACAAAAAGATTATTACGGGATGAACCTGGAGCATATCAAAGCTTATAACATGGAACCAGTCCCCAAGGATTTGATAGAAGATGAATCTATAGTGGACAAGATTTACTATGATAACAAAATCTTTGATCAACCTCTCCCATTAGTCAGGTGGTCCATACCTAAGTCCTCTTCATTAATAGATATGACTTCTAATGCAATAAATAGGATAGTCAAATGGCTAAGGAGCAAAGGGGTCAAGGTGACCAAGGAAACTTTGAGCATCAGTGACAAGTTTAAAGATGTCAAAGAGAAGGGGGTGCCACCAGTAGTAGAAGGTTCCATCTATGGAATCTAAATAGAATAGGTAAAATGGCCAGTGGTATCACACAAAAGAAAACATAAACAAAAAGCTAAAAGAGCAACAATGGATCAACTAATAGTAAATTCAACTGAAGACACAACTACCACTACTACTACTGAAGCACAAATAGTTTCTCTCCATGTCTCTATCATTCCACCATCTTCAACGCCCCTTCCTCCTATTTCAACTCCACCATCATCTCAAACAATTTCCCCCTTTGTTTCCACCAGCTCACCTGTGCTAGTGATTCCATTACCAATAGTTCAATTGACACAATTGGACATTCATGCTTCACTTTCACTCCCCTCTTTCCCAATTCCTTCCATCTCATCCCTAATATCTACCACCACTCAATTAATCACCAACACCAACCAATAGTACATGTCTATGGATTCAGTCATCCTAACTATAATCCCACAAGCCATCCCAAGCACTAGGGTAGCTACTGCTTCATTTTCATCTCCTATCACCTTCCCCATTACATCAACCCTAAGTGTCCCCACAACTTTGATTGATTCATTCATGGCTCTAAATTCCACACTCCCATAGGTTCCCCTTTTTCAACTCCTTGTGCCTACCCCTTTACTAGTGTCACTTCCATCTCCCACACCCCTGGTAGGCACATCCATTTCCACTGCACCCATTTATTCTATTTACACAATAACTCAAACCCCCACAAAGGAGGTAGAGAAAGAGGAAATCATTGATACAACTGTGGCTACTCAACCCATATATGGGTAAGAGATTTCCAAATAATCAGTTGAGTATTCAACGTCTGTATCAATAATAGACACAACACTCATCACAATAACTACCAGTGCAACAAGTTTAGCTACAGATTCATAGTTGATAGTGTCAAAACAATAGGATGCCACTCCAAGCTGGTTGGTGTAATCAGTGGGAAAGAAGCATAAATAGATGGTGTTTCCTAGCACACTAGATTTTGGCCTTACAGAGGCATCAAAGAAATCAAAGGAAACTCCCAAGACTATATCCACAATATTATATGATTAAGCAGGGGAGAAGTATGTAGAAATTGTAGTCTCCCCACTAGACAAACAAAAAGATCTAGTGGTGGGGGATTAAAAAATATCCAAGGTTCACCTAGGTTTTAGAAACAATATGATTGAGGGGGGTAGTTGAATCAGTATTCAAATCTTTTTATTCAACCATTTTAACAAGCATGCACATCTTAGCATGCATAAGCATCAAATCATAAGAGCATGTAACAAATGATCATAAATTATACGTGAGAAACCCTCAAGGGGAATAAAACCCACTAATGAATCAAATAGACTATAATCCTATAAGATAAACATCAATCTTTAGTGAAGCATGAACTCCACATGGAGCACCAACCCTAACTAGCTCAACACCAACTCAGCTAGGTTTAAGTAAGCACCTATTTGTAAAGAGGCACCAACCCCCTAGATGACTTAGCACCAAATCAACTACTTGATTATTTGATAACCTTAAAAAACCCTTGTTTCTCATATAATAAATGATGATATTCTTGTTCAACTCTTTGCTCACTTCTATCCTTCTCAAATTGGCTTCTAGCCCTCTTCACTTAATTAACCCTCTTCATGGCTTGATTAGGTACTTTGACCTTGATTTTCAAATACATAACCTTTGTTAGATATTCGTTATACTTCTTTGATGGTCTACATAACCTCTTTATACTCACCAATGGTCTATATCATTTTCTTGTTCTCTTTTGCTCTCCCTCTCTAAACATACCCAAATAGGCCTAAACTACCTTGCTTTTATACAAGTCACTTGATCATATCTTTCTTAGTTGACCATAAATTTAAATCACTTATATCAGCCATGAATAAGTCTTAGAATATTAAAATAAATTGGTTTAATCATGAATCAACAATACATTAGGTTGACCATAGCTCAGTTATCCCTTACTCATCTTTTATGTTTTTAGGAGACCTAATAGGTCTTCTTATGAACATGTAACCCTTTGATCTTTCTTGAAGTAGATTGAAACACCTCACACAGTAGGAACACATCATATGCCACTCCAATAGACTTTAGCCAAGTTCACTTTAGGTTAGAAACACCTTTAAGGTCCAACCACCACTTGAACCCTTACTCAAATTGCTATTCATAAAAGGTTTATGCATACACAAAAACTCTATCTTGAACAAATGAGACATATACTAAATTTTACCAAACAACCATGGCAAAAAATTACATATTTAGAAACCCCATGACCTCAGGGTAATCACATACTTCATCTGATGCTTTAACTTAGGGTATACAAGCTCAAACTCTTCTTTGCAATATGCTGACTTAGGACTATCAACTAACTCCAAAAACACAATCAAGGAAACATGAACATCTGACACATGATTGAACATAATAAAGGAATTTCAATGCATGAAAAAGATCTTATACCATCCTCAAAGTAACCTTCATCAAACAGATCACAAGTACTGATGGTAACTATTGGTCTTGTAGACCAATCTGTTGATCTTCTCTTTCACAGACTCTTCTCAATCAAATAAGCCATTTTGGATTCAATGTTCCAACCTTTTATATTGAATTTAAAGCTTATACAAAGCATGGATAGATTATTCAAGTCTCAAAGAACATCATCATACACTTTAGTTCATCACTCTTACATGGAAACACATTAGCAATCATCTTTACAATTTTGCCTGATTTTTTACTATCTACACCATTAGGTCTGTTAGTGACTGACCAACTTTGATCACCAACTATGCACACTTGAGATTTGGAACCTATCTAGAAACCTTCATGGATAACAACTATAAGTCTTACACTTTAACCTTTATCCACTTAGTAACTTTGACCTAGTTAACTCTATTTGCTACAATAATTCTTCAAAAAATAAGCACTTGCCTGTAAGGTCTGCTCACTCACCTAAGAAACCAATCACACTTGGAGATGTTTGGGAGAGTTCACTTCAACCTCAAATCACTTAAATGGCCATATCAAACCATTTTGAGCTCTTTAGAATAAGATCTTCAATTGGGTCACACTTAGGGTTCTATAAGGGTTTAGACCATCTTCAAGTCTTAACGATCATTCATAAAACTTAGCTCCTCTTCTCAAAAATCAATGCTTAGGACTTTGAGCTAGAACCCTTCCTTATCTACCATGAATAATATAGATTCTCATGCAAATGCTACACGTGCCAATGATCATTAGAAAGACTTTCTCTCAAGTAGACAACTCTTCATTCTGTGCACTTAAGAAATCTTGAAGCACTTTTTCAAGATTTTCTTATAAATCATGACCTAAAACTTCATGCACATACTTAAAACAATTTGACTAACCTCTTTCAATGTTCACCTGCTCATCCATGTCTTGTAAATTGAGCCTAATACCTCATCTGGCCACCATTTCTCTACTTGCTTTCTAGGCCTTGACCTACCAGTCATATTATTTCTTGAATTTGTTCTTCTAGCCACCCTATAGGATTCACCTTGAAACTCTCTTATATTTCAATGCCTCTTGTGTATGCTCAAGCAGCCTCATACACTCTTTCTTCTTCATATCTTTAATAAAGGATCTTCAGAACTTCGTACAAATTTTCAAAACTTGACTAAGATCTTCGTAGCATCTTTGGAGTTGCATACACAGATTTTCAAATCTGACTTTATAATCATTTTCAAGGTCCTCAACACCTCATGTACAAATTCAAAAGACCTCTCTCATGCTCAAACACTATCAAGTATTCTTCAGAGCATTCTCATCTTTGTAGCTCATTCAAAGCATCTTCAGTACTACTTACATAGATCTTCGAGCATTACTCAATTCTCTAACAAGGAAACACTTGATGTTGTAACAAAGATTAGAAATATGGGAAGGGCTACAAAGGCCTGGGCAGAGAAACTCATCACAAAGGGAAATAGAGTCATTGAGTTAGAAATGGACCACTACAACACTTTGAAGGATGAATGGGCAACTTTGAAGACATCAATGAGCAAATACGAGGAAGAGATAGAAAGGTTGAACCTATTCTACCCAAAATTGTAAGCTATTGACATGATTGAAACTGACACCCTCATTGTAGAAAATATATTGAAAAATGATGCAAAGCATGAGGAATTAGACAATGTATCTAATTTTAGAATAGGAATACTCACAAAGAGTATTAATAAAGCTAAAGCTACATATGATAAGGTCATAGATATGATTTATGACATTGAATATTTGCTTAATAAATTGTAATTTGAAGCAACAGATCATCAAGACCAAATCCTTTCAGTACAGGAAGTTCAAGACAAGCTCAAAGGAGTGGTCAAGAGAGAGTCAGCATGAGACATAACATTCAACTTGAGTTCCATCCAATGATTTATCAAGCATCATAATACACTAGATCAAGTGGGGAAAGACACTCAAGTATATAGGGCTGCACAAAGGGAATTCTCTAACACAATTATAAAATGTGAAATAGGAAACCTATATTCACTTGGTCTCGATGAAGATCATATTCTAGAGATCTTCAAAAGCTTTAATGCTTATATTGATAAGGCACACACAAATAAGGATAAAGAATATTCAGAGGTTATGGTTGTAGATTAATTATTTCAATCAAATACATTATGTGTATTACATTTCCTTATTGTAAAAAACATTGTAAAGTTGCATGTTACAAATTACAATTATCATTTTGGCAGCTCTTTTTGAGAAAGAACAACTTGTAATTTCTAAGTACCTTTTTGACATGTTGAAATATTGTAAAATCAAACTTGTAAATTGCACTTTTTTTTGTTGATAAAGTTTGAGTTGCTTACTTGTAAAAACTCATGTTGTAAATGGCATTTCTAGTTTTGTCAAAATTGGATGACTTAAAAAATTGTAAAAGTCTCAATGAAAAAATACAAGTTAGGTTTTGCAAAAAATAACATAAGATATCTAAAAGATTTCTATTATTTTAAGTGTGAGTTCATTTTTCGTTTCTCATTCCATGGAGAAGATAATAAAAGCTCAACTAAAGACAAAGATGACGTTGCATGAAGATTCTACAAGATACTTCCATGCCTCCAACACTTTTTGAGGTGCCCAATAGTTGCATGTTACTTTTTACAACCATTTACCTTGCTAAAAATTCCATTCCAACTGAAGATCACACCCCTTGCATGGGGTTTTCTTATTTTTGCTTGATCTTTAACTGGGTGTATAGTTTTGATAACTACCTCTCTTCCAAGAGAGTATTTTGTATAAGTATGGGTACCATGGCAAAGCCCATTTATCTTTTTGTTGTTGGAGAAATTATTTTGCATTTTGAATAATTGATCTACATGCTGTAATCAGAAGAATGATAATAGATTGAAGGTTTGCCTTCCTTTTCTATGTTTCATATCTCTTACAAATATCTGCATTAGTTTCATAGCTCCCATTATGGCTTTGAGAAATCAAAATTTCGTAGCCTTGAATGGAGGCAGCCCACTTCAATTGGCTTAGTATGATGACATACCCACCTCAGCATTGAAAAGCCTTATGTATTTTATTGGTGAAACTTCCATCACTCCCATGGAACATATACATGACATTGATAATATTTGTTCAGTCTACAATATAGTAGAAGAAAATATTGCAATCAAACTTGTTGTTTCTTCATTTAAGGGTAAGGCCTTACAATGGTACAAAAGTTTATTTCCCAATTCCATTCATGTTTGGGATGACTTAGGGACTGCACTATGCACGTAATTTGAAGATAAGAGTGACCACCTCTCCCTGGTTGAATAACTAACCACTATTCAATACACTTCTCATGAGTTCATGAGTGATTTCAATTTTCTCTTTCAAATGACATGGAACAAGATTCCAATGTTGGTCAAGCCAACCCCAAATAATGCTTTCCTATATTACTTAAGAACTTTAAATAGTAATATAGCTATCATGATTTAGTCAATGGGTGGCACCACACTCCCCAATGCCTATGAAATTTCAATAAGAGCAAAAAATTATCTAATTCAAAGTGGAAAAATTGCCCCAATGCCACCAATCCCTCTATTTATAGAAGTGCCTCCTACACAACCTATAGTTGCTCGAATTCCCACCACAAAAAAACACCAACTTTAACTCCTACTCTTACTAATGATTTATATGAGGTTAAGTCACTAATTACTAGCTTTGACAATGAGTTGGTAGCAATGAAAGACAAAAATCCCAAAATTATAGGTCTTATCAGTAATGTAACCAAACATACCAAACCAATAGACAACCATACCAAGGTAATTCACAATTACAAAGTCAAAATATGCAAGCAAAACCTCCAAATATCCATGCTCTACATGCACCAGGTACTTCCAAAGCTATTGTACCTGTTCAGAATAACCTAGCTCAGGAGTACAAGTGGTGTTACCCTTATGCTCAACCACATAATCAGAGTGCTTATCTTAATGGTGTCATCAATCAAGCCTTGATGGTGCAAAGCATATATTACACTCAAGAACAACAAGAAGAAGCCACTTCCCAACAAATACACAAAAACCTGCTCAGAATGAAGCTACTCTTTTAACCTAGTAAGAGGAAGAATTTTGTGGTGTAAATTAGGATGAAGAATTATTCAATGGTGGAGGTTCGGTGGTAGGAAATACATGATCTAAGAATAGAGCAATTGAAAGTGATCAATCCCTCAGGGTGGAACAAGCTACAACTTCTAAAGTTATAGAAGAATCTACCAAAGACAACACAATACAAAGGCCACCACATATGCCAATGGGCTAGTCAAAATCAAAATTACTGACCCCAAATCTCGTGAAAGAAGATCTAGTTCTCACAAAGGCACTAGTGAAGGTTGGTAACATTCCTTTCAATATTGTTCAAAAAATGAAAAAAAACTAATTTGAATGTCATTATGTGGAAAGCATTATATATTTCAGCACAAAGGGACTTGCTACAGGAAGCTTTGAAAAACTTCCAAATAATAGACAAAGTTCTGACTAAGGGATCTAATGTTGTAGTCAGTTTGTGTCAACCAAAAACTGACACCAAAGCAAGAAAAAATGGTAAGCTTCCCACTTATTACATTTCACTTATAATTGGGAAACATCTCATACATAATTGCATGGTAGATTGTGGGGTTAGCCATTCTGTTATGCCCAAGAAAATTGCTGATGCTCTCGGTATTAAGTATACGCCTGTCACAAAAGGTGTGGTTCAATTGGATGAGAATATTTTTTAAATATTCAAGACTATAAAAATTTTAAACCTTACCATCCATGCATGTCCAAGCTTGTCAATTTTCCAAGATATCTCAGTTATTGATCTCCCCCTATTTTGCTATTTGCCTTTTCTGAGACTTTACTGTAAAAATGGGAGGGTATCTATTTGTTGACTGGTCCTACATGTTACTTAGGATGAGATATGGAACGAGAATAACAATAAGAGTCAATCCAATCACTAAAGACCATATTGAGCCATACACTCTTATCCTTGTGGATATGAATTACACATTGCAAGATTAGGAAGATGAGCTTGATCATGAAGTTGCAACACCCGTGGAGGATATCCTAAACACTCATTTGGATGAATGGGGATCAAATCTCCAATTTGATCCTTATGACTATGTACAAGAAATTAGGTTGGGTACATATTGCATCCATGAAAATGATGCAATTATTCTGAATCTCATGAAACCACCTGAGGATCTCCAAGGAATATGTTAACTATTCTTCTATGGCTTGAGAAACAAAAATGGTTCAAATGCATGTATTGTTTTGATATCTCCACAAAATGAGAGTTATTTATATTCTTTCAAACTTTAGTTTAGTTACACTAACAATGCAGTGGAATATGAAGCTTTGATTTGAGGTCTCCAACTAGCCAAGGAAAGAGGGATACCATCACTACAAGTATTTTGTTATAGTGAGTTGATTGTTCACCAAGTAAGATCCAAAGGCATAACCAAGAATAACTTGTTGAGATCTTACAAACACAGGGTTTGGGATTTGTTAGAATATTTTACTACTTTAAACATTCAAGTAGTACCAAGAGCACACAAAAAGTATGTTGTTCGTATGGCCTCAGTAGGCTTCCAGTATAACCTGTCTGAAGAAATAAAGAATAAAAATAGACAACATGTTAAATTTATAGTAAGGCCATCTATTCCTAATAATGCAACCAAGTGGCAATTCTTTGATAGTGATCAACAAATTATGAATTTTTTGAGAGAGGAAGCTGAACTCTCTGATATAAACTAATCAAGTCTCCAAGATCAATACGAAGATCAAATCATTCAGTTGAAGACAAACAAATTACCCATAGGACTTATTACTTTAGAGAATATATTCAACTCTAATGATCACCTCCAAGTGAAAATAAGAATATCATAGTCAATAAAGAAGACTAAGAGCAAGCAGTCATTTCATAAGGAAAAACATTAAAGATTGGAAAGGTATGTAATATTTTTTAAAAAATAGGATGTTATTAAGTTGTGTCAAGAGTTTGATGATAAATTCATTTGGAGTTATAAATATATAAGGGGGTTTGACCCTAGATTATCCCAACACACATTAGATCTCGACCCAAATACCAAGCCTGTTAGACAAAAACAAAGACCAATCAATCCAAAAATAGAACCTTTGATGAAGAGTGAGTTGTCCAAACTGATAGAGGCTAATATCATTTTCCCTATCAAACACTTATCTTAGGTTGCTAACTTGATCCTTGTAAGGAAAAAGAATGGTGAAATCAGGGTTTGTGTGGATTTCAGGGACCTAAACAAAGCATTCCTGAAGGATCATTATCCCCTTCTACCCATGGAGCAAATTGTTCAAACTATATCAAGATTTGAAAGGTTTTCCCTTCTAGACAATTATTTTGGATATAACCAAATCTTAGTACAGGAATAAGACTAGTTCAAGACCACTTTCACTATAAAATGGGGCATGTATGCATATATATATATGCCTTTTGGTCTAACTAACGTTGTTGCTACATTCTAAAAATCCATAGATATGAATTTTAGAGGTTTGATAAATGAGATGGTCTTGGTATACCTAGATGACATCACTATTTATTCAAAACATGCTGATGCACACTTGGGTCACCCTAGGAAGGTTTTTGAAAGGTGTAGAGAGTTTAGAGTTTCCGTCAATCCAAAAAAGTGCATTTTCATAGTTCATGAAGGGAAACTACTAGCACACATTGTTTCAAAATAGGGTCTTGCAATAGACCTAAAGAGAATAAGTGCCATATTTTCACTAGCACTTTTGATCCATAAAAAGGGGTTACAAAGTTTCATAGGAAAGATCAACTTTGTAAGAAGATATGTTCCATATTTTGCCTCTATGGCCAAGATTCTTACTACTATTCTTAAGAAGGGTATCATTTTTAGCTAGACATATGAAGGAAATGACAATTCTAAAGCTACCAAGTAGGCTATTTTCCAAGCTCCTACCCTTGTCAACCCCAATTACAAGAATGATTTCATTCTCTATGATTTTGGAGGGGAAGGTAGCATATCAGCTATTGTAACACAACATAATAAATAATAGTTGGAATAACCAGTATCTTTTTTTAGTCAATCCTTGAAGGATTATGAAGAAAAATATAGTTTTTTGGAGAAACAAGTATATGGTTTAATTAAAGCTCTTAAAAAGTTCAAGCAATTTCTCTCCAATAATAAAATTCCCCTGATGGTTAGTCACCAAAATGTCAAAGAGTTCTTGTTGAGCTGAGAAATAAATGAAAAAAGAGCATGATGGATCACAAAAGTCATGGAATATGATGTGAACATTAAAATTACAAATCTTGTAAGAGGAAAAGTCTTATTTGAATAACTAGATTCTGATATAAATATTTCTGAGGTAGTATCTGATGAAGTATATGCTTAAAATACATTCCAACTAGTCACTACACCTCCATTCAACAACTGGATCGATGACATGACTATTTTTTTTAGACTAGCGAGTACCTATATGATTTCCAATAGTCCAAGAAAAATTATTTCAGACTTCAATCTATTCTTTATGTTCTTGTTGATGGAGTATTGTTTAAAAAGGATATGAATGGAGTCATGTTGATGTGTATCAAATATGGTCAAGTCCCCAAGGTGCTTGAAGAAATTCATGATGGTCCATTAGGTGGACTTTTCTCCACAAAAACCACTGCCATCAACATAATGAGAGGGGGCTATTATTGTCTTGACATATTCAAAGATGCCCATGAATGGGCAATGAACTATGAGAAGTGTGCTTACTTTATAGGTAAGAAAATATTAACAACTCTCCCTCTCAAACCAATCCAAGCTGACCAACCATTTGCCCAATGAGGATTGGATTTCATTGGCATGATCAATCCACCATCGAGTGTAGACCACAAATGGGTCCTTACAACAACTAATTATTTCTCTAGATGGATGGAAGTAGTTGCACTGAAAGATGCCATGGAGACATCCTAAAATTTATGGATGGCATTGTCACAAGATATGTTGTTCCTTACACCATTATCTCAGACAATGCCAAAGCTTTTGTGGGCACTCAAATAAGTGTTTACACTATAAGGCGCAATGTATACCTGAGTACTTCATCCAATTATTATTTGTAGGGCAATGGCTTGTTCGAGTCTTCTAATAGAAATCTCCAATTATTATTTGTAGGGCAATGGCTTGTTCGAGTCTTCTAATAGAAATCTCATAAGGATTATCAAAAGGACAATGGAAGACAACCAAATGACATGGCACACAAAGTTAAAATCAACACCTTGGGCTGATAGAATCACTCCCAAGAGATCCATTGATAATTCTCCATTCGTGTTGGTTTATGGAAGAGAAGCTAAAGTCCCATTGTTAATTGAGTTCTCATCTATATAACTCAATCATCAGTTGGAATTGATTGAGAATGATGAAATGATAGTATGGTTGACATAACTCATGGAACTAGAAGAAGTTAGGAACCAGTCAATGAAAGTTTTGGAAGCAAATCAAGCTCAAACAAAGAGAACTTTTGACAAAAAATCATCTGATATGAGCTTCAATGAAGGAGATGTGGTTTTAAAATGCGATGCTAAAAGAGCTAAACCAGACAAGCATACAAATTTTGATGCAATATGGAGTGGTCCATATATCATAACCTAGTGTAAAGGAGCAAATGTATTCCATCTATCCAAGCTCGATGGATCGAAACTATCTATCTCATTCAATGAGATATACCTCAAATCTTGCTTTTTAGATTGGAATTATTTCTAAAAAACATTGTATATATTAGGTTTATTTATTTTCCCCAAATAAGTACTTTCACATAGGTCAACTCATTAGGAGTGTTTGTTTCCTTTGTTTCTATTTTTGCCTATTTCATTCTTGTTTAAGTAAATTTTCAATTTTGTTTTTTCCAATTAAAAGTTTGTTAAGTTTAAAATGACTCCATGTCCAATGAACTAGAAGGCTACTAGAAAGAAACTGATTAGCAGGCAATCACTCCATAAAGGTCGCTGAAAATGTTGATATTTTTGCTCTAAAAATGTCAAAATATCTAGTACCCTAAAGGAGACCCATTAATTTTTTGTAAAAAAGGCCTTAAAATGACCCAAATACCCTTTTCTCAAAGTATAATAGAAACTGAAGATTTGTGTACAATTTGCAACTTGAAAACTTGCAAAATGCATCTAGACCTCTGCTTTCTGATTTGCTCATAGCCTATAGAAACCAGAGATTCGAATGCAATTTGCAACTTGCAAATTGCATCCTACCCTCCACTTTTTGATCAACCCATGACCATCAGAAATCAGAACCCCACTCGTAATTTATAACTTTGCATGTTATAAATTGAAAATGGAACTCCGCCTTCTACTAGACACCTTCCCGATGGAAGTCAAAGATTCGAATGCAATTTTCAACTTGAAATCGAACCTCCACTTCCTACACATCCGACTCCCATCAAAAACAGAAACTTTGGTTACAATTTGCAACTTGCAACTCAAGTCGCACTTCCCACTGACTATCCTTGCTATGAAAACTAGAATTCTGGTTACAATTTACAACTATTGCAACTTGCAAAGTTGCAAATTGCAAATGGATCTCCGCTTACCCATTTCAAAAGCATCAAGTCACTCGGTAGAAAGTGGAGGTCGGAGTGAAAAATAAAATTTTGAAAAATTGTGAAATTGCTCTAGGACTCTAAAGTTTCAAAATTCCTACCAACCACTGACCTGAGGTGTACTAATTATAGGATTAAGGTTATATTAATCAAAATGGGGTTAATGAAAAATCATTATTTATTTTTTAAAGTGAAGAATTAGAGCTCTGTAAAGCCAAACCATGATGACTAACAAGGCCACGCCTCGAACCATGACTACCATTACTCCCCCTGCACAGTATTCCTAATTCCTCCTACATTTGTTAGCTATCATTTTTCTCTAGCTAGGCATATATTGTTTCCATGTCTTTCTTCTATCTGGTAGTGTTTTTAGGGATTTTCCTTTGCTTGGAAATTCTAGGGTTTAGTTCATTTACCTGAGTCATCTTGATATTGTCTGTGTTTCTCAAATCCTTATCAAGTCCTTAAAAATATATTTTTTAGTATTGGAGAAACCTAGGGTTTGGATAGACTAGTGGAATAGCCTCTCAAATATTCCCTACATAGTCCATGTAGACATTTCACCTACGATATCAATTTCAAAACACGTGGATTTTTCACCTGAATTTGCTACCCTACAACCTCACAGAAAATTCCATTACATTTGCAACTCCAAATCCCCATCAGGGATTTTAGTTGCAATAACATGTTTGAAACCTGTCAGAGGATTTGTTGGACCTTGCAAGTGTGTTTTGCAAGTCTAAAACCCACCAAACATTTTCAAGTGCAAAAGAAACTCCAAAGCCTGAATTAACTTTTACCTACAATTGTAACCCCAAAGTCTACCAACTCTATAGTTGGTTTTCCCACATTAGATTCCCCAGAACCTATGTCTAAAAAATAAATAAAGTCCAAATCTAAGGGACCTGGTGTCCCACTCAACTTTTAATTTAACACCATCAAAATCATAGACACAGACGTAGATAATTTATGGACAAGGGTAAATACTGAATTAAAAAATGATTGGATTCAGAGCATATATGATTGTGGACTACCCTAGGAAACAACCTTCCCTTTATCAGTGTAGAGCCCTGAGATTTTGCTCACATTATCAAAGCACTATGATGTAGAAAAGAGAGAAGTTTTAAATGCTAAGGGAGAAAAGATTCTAAACCCAGACTGTAACTTCATAGACTCAGTGTTCCTAATTCTAAAATATGAGAGTTATCTCGGTATAACTCCTAATTCATCCAAGAAGTTTTATTAAGATAATAACACTAGATGTCTAAGGGTACTTAATAAATAATGGCTAAAAGCTCCTAGGCCTACATCTAAAAGACTACCAGAAATATTGGCAAGAATATAATTTAAGGAAGAAGTGGGTGACATCATCATACTCTTGCATAGAGTCACTCAGAACCCCGATGCCAAGAACTTTCAAGATTGGATGTACCAATACATATGGGTAATCTATAAAGATAAGTAGTACATCCATTGGTCCTAGAACATAAGTGACTCCATCCATAAATAATTGGTGGAAGTCCAGAATACATGGAAGTTCTACATGACTTAATATCTAGTCTACATATTAGCCAAGGGAAGAGCCTTCCCAAGGTTGAACATAGTGCCTAACCAAGTCAACAATGTATTAAATTATTACCCTGACCTCACACTTGAGGCAAGTAGGCAAATTTCAAAAGGTTAAATGATGCATTCATATACTGCATCATAGTCATGTTTGACAAATAGTTAAAAAAAAGAGATTCTTTGATGCTACTACTTTTGAGATCACAAAATGGGGATCTTATTTTAATCAATTCCTCACATATTCATATATCAGAGTAGGAAGATTTAGTTGTTGTCCTTATACCCTCCAAAGGTATGTAAGTGAAAAATGGGCTTTAATAGAACTTGTAAGGCAACTTGTAGAGACTCACAAATTGTTAGCAAACAAACATAAGGCAAGAATCCATTTCCCCATTAGCATAGGGAGGTATACATGTCATTCCCTATCCAAAGCCAAGTGTGTAGATGCCGAGATGACTCATATGACTTTAAGAGCTCTCAAGGCAAGGCCATTTTATGATGTAAATGGCAACATTACTAGTATATTGGGAATCAGAACATATTCCCATGTTTCTTATTGTGAAGATATTGGGAAGATATACAAGATGAAGAATAAGTGAGACAAAAAGATTATTCCAGGATGACCCTAGAGTAGATCAAAACTTATAACATGGAACCAATCTCTGAGGACTTGATAGATGACAAATCTATGGTGGATAAGATTTACTATGATAACACAATCTTTGCTCAACCTCTCCCATCAGTTAGGTGGTCCATACCTGAGTCCTTCTCATTAATGGATAGGACTTCTAATGCAATAAACATGACAATCAAATGGCTCAGGAGCAAAGGGGTCAAGGTGGCCACAAGAAAATTGAGCATCAATGACAAGTTGAAAGATGTCAAAGAGAATTTCAATTAATTTCAACTAAAGACACATCTACCACTAAATCACAAATAGTTTCTCCCCAAGTCTCTGTCATTCCACCATCTTCAATACCCCTTCCTCCTAGCTCCATTCCACCATCATCTCAAACAATTACCCCCTCCATTTCTACTAGCTCACCTGTGCCAGTGACTCCTTTGCCAATAGTTCAATCAACACAATTAGACACTCAAGCTTCACTTCCACTCCCCTCATCCTTACTTCCATCTCTTCCACAATTCCTTCCATCTCATCCCTAAAATATACCACCACTCTGTTAATCACCAACACCACCCAATAGTACATGGCTATGGATTCAGTCATCCTGACTACAATCCCACTAGCCATCCCAACCACTAGGGTAGATATTGCTTCATTTTCATCTCCTATCACCTTCCCCATTATATCAACCTTGAGTGTCCCCATAACTTTGATTCATTCATGGCTTTGGATTACACACTCCCACAAGTTCCCACTTGTTAACTCCCTGTGCCTACCTCTCCACTGGTGTCACTTCTATCTCCCACACCCCCAATAGGCACATCCATTTCCACTACACCCATTTATTCCATTTTCACAATAACTTAAACCCCCACAAAGGAGGTAGAGATAGAAGAAATCATTGATACAACTATGGATACTCAACCCACATATGGGAAAGAGATTGCCAAAACATTAGCCAAGGATTCAATGGCCATATCAGTAACAAACACAACACTCATCATAATAACTACCAGTGCAACAACTTCAGCTGTAGATTCACAGTTAACAGTGCCAAAACAATATGATGTCACTCTAAGCTGGCTAGTGCAATAAGTGGGGAAGAAACAAAAGCAGATGATGACCCCTAGCATACTAGATTTTGGCCTTACATAGGCATCAAAGAAATCAAAGGCATCTCTCAAGACTATATCCAAAATATTACATGATTCAGTAGGGGAGAAGTATGTAGAAATTGTAGTCCCCCAATTAGAGAAATAAAAAGAAGATATAGTGGTGGGGGATTACCAAATATCCAGATTTCACCTAGGTTGTCCTACGGGAGAGGGATTGAAACACGATATTCAAGCAAGCATGAACTCTCTTTTCGAGAATATGGATAGCCAAAAGGTCATAAAGGATGAATTGAGAATAAAGTTAAACAATTAACAACTGCATTGAGGAAGTTCATTGAGCCCGTGGCCCAACCAACATAATCTATTACTCAGTTTCCTAACAAGGAAACACTTGATGTAGTAATAGAGATTGGAAATATGGGAAGGGCTATAAAGGATTGGGCAGAGGAACTCATCATAAAGGGAAACAAAGTCATTGAGTTAGTAAT
Source organism: Torreya grandis (assembly GCA_037957365.1). Lineage (NCBI taxonomy): Eukaryota > Viridiplantae > Streptophyta > Pinopsida > Cupressales > Taxaceae > Torreya > Torreya grandis. The sequence continues at coordinate 952,632 of JARHVA010004190.1, forward strand.
GGAATATTGCAAAACTTTGAAGGATGAATGGGCAATTTTGAAGATATCAATGAGCATATATGAGGAAGAGATAGAAAGGTTGAACCCATTATACCAAAAAATGTAAGATGTTGACATGATTGAACTAACACCCTCATTGCAAAAAATATATTGAAAAATGATGCATAGCATGAGGAATTGGACAAGGCAACTAATTTCAGAATAAGAATACTCATGTAGAGTATTAGTAAAGCTAAGGTTACATATACAATCTATGACATTGAAGATTTGCTTCATAAATTATCATGTGAAATAATAGATCATCAATACTAAATGATTTTAGTATAGGAACTTAAATACAAGTTCAAAAGAGTGGTCAAGAGAGAATTTGCATGAGACGTGACATTCAATTTGAGTTCTATCCACTGATTTATCAGGTATCATAATACACTAGATCAGATGGGGAAAGACACTCAAGTATATAGGGATGCACAAAGAGAACTATTTGACACAATTACAAAATATGAAATAAGTAACCTATATTCACTTGGTCCTGATGAAGATTGTATCCTATATATCTTCAAAAGCTTTGATGTTTATATTGAGAAGACACATGCAAAGAAGGACAAAGAATCTTGTGTATTACATTTCCTTATTGTAGAAAATATTGTAAAGTTACATATTGGAAATTGCAACTATCATTTTAGAAGCTCTTTTTAAGAAAGATCCACTTGTAATTTCCATGTACCTTTTTGGCAGGTTAAAAGGTTGTAAAAATCAAACTTGTAAATGGAACTTTTCTTTTTGATAAAGTTCGAGTTGCTTACTTAAAAAATCTCATGTTGTAAATTGTATATCTAGTTTTGTCAAAGTTGGATGACTTAAAAATTTGTAAAAGTCCCCTTGAAAAAATACAAGTTAGTTTTGCAAAAAATAACCTAAGATATCTAAGAACTTTTTATTTTTCTAAGTATGAGTTCATTTTTGGTGCCTCATTCCATGGAGAAGATAACATCTCAGCTAAAGACAAAGAGGATGTTGTATGAAGATTCTACAAGATTCCTCTATGCCTCTAGCACTTATTGAAGTGCCCAATAGTTGCATGTTCCTTTTCCATCCGTTTACCTTGCTATAAATGCTATTCCATCTAAAGATCACGTCCCTTGCATGAGGTTTTCTAATTTCTGCTTGCTCTTTAACTAGGTGTAGAGTTTTTATACCTACCTCTCTTCCAAGAGAGTATTCTGTATAAGCATGGGTACCATGGTGTAGCCCATTTATCTTTTTTCTGTTGAAGAAATTATTCTATATTTTGAACAATTTTTCTACATGTTGTAACAGGGAGAATGATAATCGATTGAAGATTTGCCTTCCTTGTCTTTGTTATCTTTGTGTATGCAATGCTATTTGTCAAATTTGTGAATGATTTCATTCTTATTTCATTCAAAAAATTTCATCTATGGTATTATTTTGCCCTCTTGAGAGATTAAGAGATTAAAAATAAAGAATCTTGTTCCTTATATGATAAATGTCCAATATTACCTTTGGTTTCATATTCACATGAGTTTGTGCTCCAATATATTTTAGTATATCTATTATTCTACTGTGTTCATACAAACAAAACATTAAAATCCACTATAAATATTTGGTACAATAATCATTTCTAATTTTGTAAATTCATTTGTAAAACTCTTTTCCTCATAGTCAAACCCTAATTTATGAGCAAGATCACTAAGAAGTAGAATTTTTACATCAACTGGTAATTTATCAATTGTACTGAATTTAGTGAAAGGAGGTCGACCTTCTTTGGAGGTTCACCTCAATTCGCCAAGGTCACACAACTTGGAGGTGATCCCATTTTATCATTAGATTTATCATAGTTTGTAACACATACTACACAACACACTACAACACAAAACGGGTGCAAAATATATGTGATAACATTTGCCTAGTCACTTTTGAAGCAAAACTCTCCCTTCTTGTGGTCAACTATTAGTATATGTTCAATGTATCACCCTTTTTACATGGATTGATATTCCATGATTCCTATCTTTCCCTCTCCTTACACTTGAGACACACTTGGGTTGGTTTCAAGATTACACTCTTTTCTATGGTGCAAGTCTAAGAGTCTTTAGGCATCTTGGTCCTTAGGTTCTCCTTTTTAGGGGCTAGGTGTAGGATCTCTTATGTTAGTCACTTTTAGCACCCATGATTAATTTTTTTAAATCCATATAAACGATTAAAATAGAAAAATCTAAAAGAGTAAAAAAGTCATATCATAAGAAAATAAAATATTAAAAGGAAAATATAATATCTTAAAAGTAAGATCACACCAAAAGATGTGATATTTTTAGAACATATTCTATTTTAGTCACAACTCAAACTCTATAGTTAAAATAATGATAAAGTTGGGGTCTATTGGGGTGTGGTTGACCAATAGACTAGGGTAGGAGTTTTCATTTTACCATTATCTATCTTCTAACATTGTTGTACCACCTAATTTTTCATGCAAATACCTAATATTCATAGTATATCAACAAATTTGTGAGGGGTCATGAGGAACAAGGAACACGTTGTGGGAAGGTGGGATCATTTTAATTTTCATGCATGTAGCATTCATGAGATGATCTATATGCCTCACTTCTTAGCTCAAGCTTACAATTGTTAGGTGGGGTTCTCAAGGTCTTTGATGGTGATAGTTCTTAGTCTTGCTCATATAATTAGAGTGTCTTGTCTCCTCTATGGATGTTTACATCAACCTTGTGGCATATTATTCCATTTAACACCACATCTTTCCTGATATCCCCTTGATCGATATTTATTTTAGCTGATCACATCCCTCTTATTTACATTCCAATTTTTCTATCTATTTATTTCATATTTGACTATTAGCTCTCATTCTTGGCTTTTCGATTTGTGAGTTTCATTGTAATACTCAGAGAATCAACTAGGTCTCCCTCAAAAATGCACTTCACCCTTTATATCCACACCATCTCCATCATTATAGTTATGTCTCTAAATGGTTGTATTGTCCTACACATTACTTTAGCACAAACATTTCATTTGAGTTATAGCTTATTAGAGTCTTTGCTTTCATTTAAATATCTTTATTTGATTATCTTTCACATTTTCTAAGGTTGTATATCTCCTTTTACAATTATTTCTCACATCTTATGTCTCGATTGCTCTTACATTTTAATGTGATTAATGATTTCTTACTTACACATGTTTTACATCCCCTATTTTGCCTTAAGAGTTACATCTTACTTACATTCGGTATGATCTTCATTTCATTCACACATTTTCATTTACTTTTTTGGTGAGTTTATTTTTCTATCTACTCACATTATATGTTCACTTATTTTATTTTAGTTATTTTGTTCTCTATAAAATAATTAAATACACATTTAAAATTATACATCTCATCAAATGATATCATAAAAACCATAAAAAAACACATTTTTTACACATTTATATAACCAATGAGTTAAAAATGTCACACACACACAAACACACACACATTAGTCTCTTTTAGTTTTATACATTATAATACATCATGTCATATCTTAATGCAACATTAGGGTACAAAATTTAGATTATATAGGTTTGTGAATCACCTTCTTGACTCCAAAGGCAAGGTACCATGCTCACCATAGATTCTCCTAAATGAGCAACTTGAAAACTCAATCATAATGATCGAGTTTGGGAATACATGCACTAGACCTGTCCTTGTAGAAGGGCCACATGTGCCTAGATCTTTGGAACTTATCTCGTTGTAGCCATGTGTGAATATTTATCTATGGCCAAATTTGTTTGCACTTCCATTACGTGCCACATTGACATTGTGCCACCTTCTCTATCTGTTAGTACTGTCACCCCAGCTAAAGCCTACTCTTAGTGCTTGATAGCCCTCAAAACCACTCCAACTAATTTGAACCAACTAGCATGAGGCTCAGTGGAGGGTGCTACAAGGTTTGGCATAGTAGTAGTTTCATAGTTTGGTAAGATAATATCTAAAATATTACAGCATGATGTCTCCACTAGAGTCTGTCATCGTGTATCTGCCATTGCATTTTCAATAATAAAACAAATTTGACATCATATATTATATATACAAAAATCTCTAGCATACCCATCACTACTACTTAGCATGTATATTTCTACCTCAAAAAAATGAAAAGTGATAGCATAAATTATACACATTTTTCATATCTATTGTATCCCTATTATCTCTCCTACCTATCATGCCTCTGCCATCATGGCTCTAAGCTAGTGTGAATCCTCTCCATTTACCTTGATAGACTACCAAAACTTGTTGAGATAACCTTTACATCCAACTATATATGGTCCATCTCCCCCGTGAATCCACTTTTAACTCAGGGGCAACCATTGCCTACCTACCTTTGCCATATCCTAATCATACTGCTTCTTGTTATCACCATCATTGCCTTGACATCATACACTGATGGGGTCTCGCTACTGGGACCATAACTATCACACCTCATCCTCTTATCCCAAATGGCTCCCTAGCATGCCTTGACCAATATAACAGAAAAACCAAAGGATCTACTGGGTGTGACAATCCAAATTGCCTAGGTACATAGTCACATGGATGTGGCTCAATCCGCTAGAGGTAGTGTCTTGTGATCTTGCTCTGGATCCTCACTTGCATTATAGTTGGTCATGATGCGTAGACATCTGCCATACCCCTACATGGAATCCATAATATTTTCTCTCTCTTGATAGTCTCCAAAAATGGCACATGAGGAATTGTGTTTACTTCATGATCCTCTGCCCATGCATTGACCCTATGGAGATGGTTATCTATCACATGAGATAGCCCTGTAGGTTTATACATGGGGAACTTCTCATATATCTAACTTGAAAAAAGAATCACGGAGCCCACAGTTTGCTGGCCTTAGATATGTATATCTTAAAAACCATGTACAATTTACATACACACTTTAACTTCCATATCATACAAAGTACCCTAATCCAATGCACACTAACACATATCTATAATGTACATAGGCATGACCCCATCTAACTTATGAGATAGCACACACAATCATAAGTCTAATAATAGCCTTTTGGATATTCAAAATCCCTAACACATACACTTCAAAAATATGTATGATGATCTTATTTTTGTTGTACCGATAAGATCTAGTATCCCATTAGGATAACTCATGTTTCTCAACCACTGTTAGTGGTGCATCACACCCCATTGGAGTTATTGTAACAGGCAACCCCAATATTTCATATACATCCTCTAGGGTGATTGCAACCTCTATGGTATCCATCTCTAGTAACCATATAAATGTGTCCATGATAAATTCTCATTGCCCCAAAAACATGGTGATGAGCTTTGGGTTTATAGGAACACGACACATCTCCATAATACCACCAACACTGAGAGTTATAAGTTGTGCTCTATCTACCACCCTCTTTAGAGGATCTGGTAGACAACTAGTGTCAAAAATCCTCCATAGTCATCTCCACCTCTGAAAAATATCAAAAAAGAAAAATCGATCATACTTTATCCTACAACGAAAAACAAAATCTAACTAATTTCATTTATTTTTCACAAAATGGATTCCTAATTTTCATTGTATAGGCCATTTTTCTATTTTTTATCGTACTGGCCATTTATAGTTGATACTATATCGACCATGTTAGCATTTTATATTGAACTAGCCACTATTATAATGTATCAACCTCATTTACCTTGTATATAGCATCAACCATACTCTATGGTATTGACCAACATCTCTCTTAATAAATTGGCCATACCCTATGGTATTGACCAACATATGTTTTCTACATTATCGACCATACCCTATGAAATTAACTATCACATGTTTTTTATCACATTGGCCATACCCTATTATATTGGCCATGCTTGGAACTTCATATTGTATTGCCCTGCACTCAACAATATTGGTCATGCATAAATTCTTTAATGGTATTGGTCTCTACACTACCATATTGACCATTTTTATATTTCCTATTACACCAACCATAGCCTAAAATATTGGCTAACATATTTTCCATACCGTCACATTTTCCATACTGTATTGGCCATACCCCATGACATCAACCATGATTTTAAAATTATCCTTACAAATTGTATTGGCCTCGCTGATATAGTTTTCCAAGGGTGGTGATTCCTTTCCTTAGCCCTAATAAATGTCTTTGGCCTTATTTTTAACTTTTAGTCAACTACCCAATACACATCTTACTTTTCTCTTCATTTTGATGCTTGTTCAAAAAAATTATGGATTTGCCCTAGGTCCTAGATTTCCTAAATCTAGTTCATTTTATTCAATATAACAAATGGAACATTAATTAAACCACCTCCCTGTATGGCTATGATGGTTGTTTTGATGTGACCACCTACACATCCATCTCCAAGGTCCTTGAGCCATCTTCTCTTGTAGTGTTATTTTTGGATGCTGAGAGTTATGGTTTTCAAAAAATAACAAATGTTCAAATCAAATTGTTTGAACATATTTATGGTAAAATTTCAAATTTTATTTTTTTTAGTTATTTACCATGAGATTATATATTTTGTCCATATATTTGTTTTTGTAGGTCATTTTAACTAATCAAAAGAAACACGGGGATAATAACAAGGTATAAAAGTCTTAGGTGCTAACATATTTTTTAAACACAAATTTAGATTATTATTATTTTTCAAGTTTGTCCTTTGTTCTTCTTGATCAATGCCTTCTATTAGTTGCAACACATGCAACTTCAGATCTTTAGTTAAAAAGGTAAGTGAAGGTATGTATTTTCATTTTATTTACTTTCAGTTCTTTCAACATTTCTTTTCATTTATGCTCTTTTGTATTGCTATGTTTATATCCTAAATCACCAACCCACATAACACTATTGTGACACATGATGAGCTTCAATCAGAGCATATGCATATACCTAATATTTTTATCTTTATCACTTTACTAACAATTTATTTTTTAGAGGATTGTCAGTGCATCAATCTCCTTGACTACACATCTTAAAGGGTGCACCGAGAATGGGGTGATATCAACTCATGGTATTTTATGAGAAATACTTGCATACTATTATACCTTCAATATTATTAGCCTGACCTCCTTTGAGTCTTATTTTATAATACCTCTCCATATACTTTCCATTCATATTTTATTGCTTCCTTATATCTTACTATATTGTATTAGGCTGATACAATTTTTTCTCATGCTTATCCATCCCTGTACTAAATCGGTCTGGCCCATACAATTGTGACTCTGTTTTCTATATTTTGTATTGTATCAACCTAGATGATATAATATTATTCTAGTCGACATCCTCTTCAATTGTATTGGTTTGATTGATATTGCTGGATTAGAATTTATAGTGACTTTTAACTATTGGAGTTGTATATATAGAGGTCATATTTCATTCTTAAATAATATATCACTTTCATACACATTTTGTGCTCACATTTATATTTTAAGTAGTATTTGGAGGACTTATAGATTGGATTCTTACCTTGGAGGTCTTATCTTGCTTATGGTCATTGAATCTCAATAGAAGGAGTTGAATCAATGAGGTGTCATAGTTTTTGGAGTCTTCAAGTAAGGATATATAGGTGTTCTTTTTGTATTTGAAGTTTTCAACCTAAAATTCCTATCACAAAGTGCCACTTGAGACAAAGCAGGGGATTGAGGAGATTGAGGCACCAATGGTCACCTTTATTTACTTAGTAAATTAAATATTGATTGGTTTAATACTTTGTGGATGTATGTGTGTATCCTTGTTTATGATTTTCCTTACACTGAATAATCTATTATAGTTGTAGGGTTGTTTGGGCATTCCATTTATCACCTTAGGTTTCATAGACCCCTATTTGGATGACCATTTCACCTTACCTTCTATTTACTATGTATCCTCTTTATAACCACTTACAACCATTTTTTTTATAATCGATGACTCGAGACTCAAATTGATGATTGATTGTTGCGCCAATGACCTATGCCCTTAGGATAACCACTAAGTGGACCCCATATACCTTAATAAACATGTGTCCTTTTGTTGCTCCCATGCCACATTTGAGTTTAATTTGAACTCGAGACTTGGGCATTATAAGACGTTGTCCCCATCCACCCAAGTCAATTTGTGAGGCTCTTACAACCATTTAATTTACATGTACTTTTAGAACTATTTAATTTACTTGCATCTTTACAACCATTTAATTTACTTGCATTATTACTTATATCACATTGAGCCTTAGTAATAACTATACCCCATGTCATAGGCTTTAGCATTGGAACCTTTTCCTTTTGACATTTGAGTGTAGATTACCCTCTACTAGGTCTACAGTTATTCTAGGTCCCTACTTGCAATCCAAGGATGCATGCAAACTCTATCATTATGATCTTGTTAGTATCCTAGTCTATTAATAGAGGGGATTAATATAGATCATCTTAGTGAATGCATACATTATAATGAACATGATGTGAATATTATCCCACCTCTAGTTGGATCATTTTCATCTTTTTACAATAATCAATCTGTCTTCATATCATCATACATTCCAAACTATAATTCTATCCAGACTACATCGACTAGTCCAATATAGTTCTATATCTCTTGCAAATTGCATCAACTAACCTAATATAATTTTGTGCCTCCTTTTAGCTGTATAAGCCAACCTGATATAATTCCATTCCACCATTTTTACTAACCAAATGCATTGGCTTGCCTAATAGTGTTTGAATGTTTATTTCCTTATTTTATACATTGCATGTTACTATTTTTTGATTTCAATCTAAATAATTTGAAAAAAAAGTATATTGCTATTTTTGTTTTTCAATTTAAATTCATGTTTAAATACTTGTAAAAAAAATTTCATTAGTTTTACCCAAGCTATGGTGTGAGGGATATTGTTCTAATATTCAGGTCATTAGACAACACTATATATAAACTTTATGTTAGAACATTTAATTTCTAAGTGGTACTATTATAGACCCTTAGTATATATTGAGTAATTAAATAATAATGATTTATTATCTATTAACACGAGTTGAAAACTTCATGTAAATAAATAATAAAATATATTTATTTATTATTCACTGATTGTGTAAAATGTTCACAGGGAAAGGTTAGACTCATTGGTTACTACAGTAACCTCCCTTCATTATTATTATAAATAGGGTTTTAGCCCTTTGGTAAAACAATATCGATGCATATTACATGACAATAATGTTTGCATGTGGAAAATATTCATGTGAAGAGCTTTGTGAAGAAGATTTATACATAGAAGAAGTGAGAAGGAAGGATTTATATTAGAAAAATAAGTTTCTCAAATATATGAATAATCAATATTGTGGTTTTTTTAACCTCTTTTGGGGTTTTTTGAGTTAAATTAATGTGTCAATCTATCTGTTTGATTTGTTATTATTCACCAATTTAGATCCATTTTCCTGCATATTATATTTCATATTATATGTATTTTATCATGGTTTTAGAGCTTGTGGTGGGTTGATTATTGGCAAGCGTGATTGGAATTAATTGAAGTACATGTGTAGGCATGGATCTCTAGATCTTAATGTTTTGATCATTAATAAAATTTTTGGAGGAGAGTTGGTGAATGAAATCATTTTTCTCAACAAAAGATCAACCTTTCATGCCATTGTATGTCCCATGGTACGATTAGAGGATTGGGAGAATTTACCTTTCAATTTGTTTGACATTTGGTGAGCCTCTTTCAGTGTTTTAGATCAAATAAGATCAATCAAATGCTCTAGAAACACTCTAAACATCAACATATATTTGCTTGAAATTGATTTTCTCCTTTTGAGACATGGTGTATAGTCTTGGTTCAACCTATAGACTAAAAAAATAATATCAAACACATTTTTTTGATCTAGAGGCTATTTCTTTATATAAACCTATGAGTATTGGTTGTTTTGGTTGACTAAAGCCTTTTATAGAGCCTTAAAGGCAATCATTAATTGTTTTTTGGTTTTTATTTCTACCTAAAAGCCATTAAAATGCCCTTATACAATATGAAGCAATTCAAAACACCAAATTCTCCCATCAAGATTCTTTTTTGAAGGTTTGTTCTATTTTATTGAGTCATTTCAGGGAGATATACAAATTTTCAAAGCTTCTGGTGGCCTATGTGCTTCTCTTTGTCCATCTCTGATCTCACCTATGCACTGACCTACATGAAGATATTAAGGTGAGTAATAGTTGCTTTAAATATTTTTTAAATAATTTATTTAATGTCTATTTTTTCATGCAAGATTAAAAGGGGCCCGCCTTCTAGTTTAGATTGTTTTACTAAAAATCAAAAAATCTAATTTGTTTTTTACATATTCAAATTACATGCATGTTTATATAATTATTTTTATTTTTTATTAAAATAAAAATCAATTTAAAAATAATTTAATTTTAAATTAGTATATGTATAATTTAAAAAAATAGTGGAGAAAGGTTGGTGGTCATTATTTTGCTAAAAACTTGCAAAAAGGAGAGGTCAAGGGTTCAAAACTTGTTACCTTTAATTATTTTAGTCAAATTAGTGATTAAAAAACTTTTTTTTGGTTTGCGTGCAAAATAACTCTCGTGTAAACCTTGTGTAACTTTGATATTTTACGACACTTGACCTAGACTATTCTTTGTTGACCATGGTCATGTGACCAGTCAATTTATATATTTTTGGGTATTTTAGATGCATTGGTGCTGTCCATTTTTTGTTTTGAAACTTTCTATTATAATTTTTAATAACTTTTTTTAATAACAATGTTTAGATAATTGTTCCTCGTGCAACACTTGTGACACTTAAATTAATGCAATTTGTTATAATTTTTTGAATTATTTCACATAAATTTGAATAATTATTATTTGTTTACACTATAAATTTGTTTTATTATCAAATAGAGTACAAATTCATATTAAAAAATTATTTTAAAGCTTTTTTAGTGTCATAGTGTTCAATATAAATGGAAATTATGATTTTGCTTAATTTTGTACTTGATAAATATCAAATAATTAATGGGTCTAAATATAATGTATAGTTTTATTGTATTAAAATAGAATCTATGCCCTGAAATCTATGAAAAATTATTGTTGTGACATAAAAACCCTCGTTAGGATGACATGTTACACCTGAGTTTATAAATGTGTTTCAATAAAAATCACAAGAAGTCATGTCTATTATTCTAAGGAGTGTTAAGGATGATTTACTACTTCATATAAATGAGTCTCCCAATGATGCATGAAAAATCTTTGGGTCTATGCATGAGGGCCTTCGTCTCTCTAGGATTATTAAGCTAATTGTTGAATTACTTATTACAACTATGAAAGGTAATGAAAAAGTCATCATTTTTTTTATAAAATTAAAAACATAAATCTCAGTTAGATGGTTGTTACTATAACCTTATTCAAGATAAGTTTTTATATTTCATTATTCAGTTTAATATTCATTTTTTTTTTGTAATTTTATTTATATTCTTAACTCAAAATGCCAAACAGAGCAAGATATCCATGACCTCACTACTTTATCTACATTATTGATTCAAGAAGAATAAGTAATTTAAAGTTTTGATTCTAAAGATAATGTCATTCAGGGACTTCTCACTTTCAATCTTATTTCTGAGAACAATAAGAACTAGAAATTTAATATTAACTCTGTAAATGATAAAAATATGATAAATAAATCTGGTAATAAAAGTCAGAAACCTTAATTTAGTGGGATTTTTAATATGTATGATAAATTTGGTCATAAAAGAGAAAATTTATATAAAAACAAAGATATAGTTAATCATAAAACCTTTAAAAATAACATAGTGAAGAAATCTAACCAGAACCATCAAAAAAATCAAAACAATAATTATAACCATAGTCACAAATAAAATTTTAATATTATTGATTTATATCTTGCTTTGTTTTCTTCTAATGAGAATGAATAAATTTTAGATAGTGATGCATCACATCATGACTTGTTTATCTCATATTTTATTTGATATTAGAGATATTTTTAAAAATATTTATCTAAGAAATAATTCATTTGTAGAAGCTACTGAACAAGAAAAAGTAAAATTTGTAAATGTATTTATTAAAAATATTTTTTATGTATCTAATCTTAAGAAAAAAACTATTATCATGTTCTCAAATCACTAATGATAATTTCATTATAACTTTGTGTAAGGATAACTAGTCTATTAGAAATCAATCTAGTTCCCTAATTGTTGAAGTTGTTTAGAATAATTGTTTATACATATTTTTTGCTTCTTTTGCATGTTGTCTTTAATAATAAATCACAACTGTAGCATGAAATATTAAGACATAGGACATGCTAATTTTATAAGTTTATATGATGCATTTTCATAATCTTGTTGTTGGTCTTATTTTTGTTTCATCTCATTATAAAACCTATGAGGGATGATTACGTGATAAACAACATACTAACCCATTTTACATGAATAATGATGTGAATTCTACAAAATTTTTAGAGTTAATTTATAATGATGTCACATGACCCCTTGAAGTTACATATTTTAATGGTTCTTTATATGCTTTTATGTTTATAAATAATCATACTAAAATGATTTGATCATATTTTATAAATAATAAATATTAAGTATTATCTAAATTCAAAGAATTTAAATTTTTTATTGAAAATAATTTTAATTTTTCTATTAAGTAATTAAGATTTGAGAATAGTGGTGAATATATTAATAAATAATTTAATTTTTTTTGTATTAGTTATATTCAAAAGAAACTAACCCATTTTACATGAATAATGATGTGAATTATTCAAATTCTTTAGAGTTAATTCATAATGATGTGACATGATCCCTTGAAGTTACATCTTTTAGTGGTTCTTTATATGCTTTTATTTTTATAAATAATCATACCAGAATGATTTGGTCATATTTTGTAAAGAATAAATATAAAGTATTATCTAAATTCAAAGAATTTAATTTTTTTGTTGAAAATATTTCTTATTTTTCTATTAGAAGATTAAGATCTGATAATAGTGTTGAATATATTAGTAAAGAATAAGATTATTTTTGTATTAGTTACAGTATTCAAAATAAACTAACAACTTCCTCTACACCAAAATAGTATTATCAAAAGAAAAATTTACACCATTATTGAAATGGTTAGAACAATGTTACATTATGTAAATAAATCTGTGTTCTTATGAGCCGAAGCTATGAATACTGTTATGCATATTGTGAATAGAGTCCATACTAAAACTTTGCATCTTTCCACCCTTTAAAAATGTGGTGTAAAAAGAAACTTAGTGGGACCCATCTTAAGATATTTGATAGTCTTGATCCATCTTTGTTCTTACAGCTAAAAGAAAGAAACTTGGTTCTACCTCTTATTTATGTATCTTTGTAGGTTACGGAGGTAAAAGTAAAGGATTAAGAGTGTATGATCTATTTAAAAGACAAATAATTGATAATATGAAGTTTTTTATCTTTGAAAAATCTTTCTATAAGCCCTCTAGAGAACCTTCTTACTGTTCTTTTGATGAACTTGACTCTCTTATTTCTCTTTATGAATAAAAAGCTACCCTAGAAAAAGTTTATATAATTCTAGATAATTTAGAGTCTAAAGAACATTCTTAATTTCATTTTTAAATTAAAAAATCTAAATGGGTAGAATGTCTAATTCAACTATGTAGTCTTGATAATCTTAATAAATTGAGTACGAGTAAACATTTTTATCATGTTTTAATGACTATATGAATGCGAATCTCAATTTTTTGAGGAAGTCATTCAAGATGATACATGAAAAGTTGTACCAGTAAAATATGTCTTTATTAAAAATTAGACTTCGGATCTTGTCTCATCTTCACCTAAAAAATATATTATTTATTGTAGATGGTTTTATAAAATTATATATAATTTAATTGATAAAATTGATAAATTTAAAATAAGATTAGTCACTTGTGGTTTTACTAAAAAATTCAAAATTAATTATATTAAAACTTTTGCTCCTGTAGTCAAAATGAGTATTGTTAGATTATTTATTACTCTTACATATCAAAATAGCTGGATTATACACAAAATAGATATAAAAAATACTTTCTTAAATAATGATTTAGAAGAAAAAATCTATATGACTCAACGTAAAGGTTTCATTGATCTCAACAAATAACTTTATGTGTGTAAAATAAATATTTTAATGGGTTAAAATAAGTTTTTTAAGTTTGGTATTCTAAAATCACTAGTTATTTTAAATAATTATGTTCTTTTATATGTTATTCTGATAATGATCGATTTGCTAAAGTTAAAAATTATCATTTAGTGTTAATTGTATTATATGTTGATAATTTTGTAATTATTGTCGATCTAATTAGTTTAATTTTTAAGTATAAATATAAACTAAGTAAAATGTTTGATTTATATATTCTTCATCATTTTTTTGAAATGATTATATTTCAAGATACAAATTCAATTATTGTATCACAATCGTAATATGTACATAGTCTTCTTGTTAAGTTTAATATGTTTGATTGTAAGCCTACATCTAATCTTATTGAAGTCGGTGTTAAGCTTAATATAAAACTTACATGTTCCAAATTAACCCCTCTATATAGATAACTTGTTGGTAATTTTATTTATCTAACCATTATTAAGCTAAATATTTTAAATTTTGTATGTGTCACATCTAAATTCATGCAAGATCTGTATTTAGATCATTGAGAATTAACAAAATAAATATTTTGATATATTAAAAGAACTATAAATTTTAATTTATTTTATTCTTATATTGATAATGTTAAATTATATTATTATTATAATTTTAATCATATTGATGATATTATAGATCTCAAATCTACTTCTAGATATAAGTTTAAGTTTAGTGCAGGTGCTATCATTTGAAAAAATGAAAAATAACCCACTGTCTCTATCTCTTCTATTAAAATAGAGTACATAAGTGCTATAAAAATTATTAAAAAAATCATGTGGTTACAAAGGTTATTAGGATAAATTCATTTGGATGTTTCTCACAATACCACCATTCTATGTGATAACCAAAGTTGTATAGCTCTAGCAAAAAATTCATGACGACACCAAAAAATTAAACATATTGAAGTTTATATATTTTATCTTAGAAAAAGTCCTCAGTGGTAATATTTATTTATAGTTTTATCATCATCATATGAATAAGTGGCATATATCTTGACAAAACCACTTGATGCTATGAAGTTTTGTTAATTTTGTGCAGTGTTAGGCCTGTTAGAGTTACCATTCAAGGCAAGTGTGTATGACAGTGTTATTTTCTAATGACCATGTGTTGATTATTCTCATTGTAAAATATTGTAATATATCACGTTATGTGATTTTAGTAAACTTCACGTGGAAATTTTATTTTTGTACCCCAATACTTAGAAGCATATATTATTATGGAGGTCCTTATATTATAAAAATGTTTCAAATATGTTTCGCTGATTACTTATGAGAAACTATGAGTTGTAGTTTCACGATCATGCTAGTTCAAATTTACTTTAAGTAGTTTATTGATTATAATTCCTTTTGTTTCAAAATGTGATATTTGGTTCGATAAAGGTTTTTAAATCTCTTAAATTTTTATATAGTATAATTATTTTATTAAGGTGATTACGACATTTATTTCTATTTAACATTAAATGAGAGTGTTAAAATATTTAATGTCTAATTGGTGTGATTATAGACCCTTAATACATATTGAGTATTTAAATAACACTGATTAACATGGGTTGAAAATCTTGTGTAAATAAATAATAAAATATATTTATTTATTGTTTATCAATTATGTAAAATATCCACGGAGAAATGTTGGACTTATTAGTTACAATGATTATGTCCCCTTATTTCTATTATAAATAAGATGTTATCCCTTTGGTTAAAAAATATCAATGCATGACAATAATATTTGACATGTGACAAATATTTTTATGAAGAGATTTGTGAAGAAGATTGATATAGAGAAGTGAGAAATAAGGATTTGTATTGGGTAAAATAAGTTTCTAAAAAATATGAATAATCAAGATTAGGGTTTTTTTTACCTATTTTGAATATTTTCACATTAAATTGCTATGTTAACTTATATGTGTGCTTTATTATTATTATTCACCCATCTAGATTCGTATTTTTGCATATTATATGTATTTTATCACTTTAACTTCCACATACTTCATAATATATCAAAATTGAATAAGATTTTAGTTTCAATTAATAGGAAGCCTTTCAACTGTTTGGTTTTGTAGTGCACTGATTAGCAGTTAGCTACAACAAGTCACTCTAAATCTATTTAAGAGATGAGACAAAGTGGCTACGGGATAGTGAAATCCTTTGTAGTCAGTGTCCCTTTGAGTCTTTTTCACTATTTATGCTTGATATCAATATATTTGAGAGTTTATAAATCAAACACATCCAATTTAGTTATATCTTCCATATATAAAATAAATATTTTATTCATTTATTGTTATTTGGTTAGTTTATTAGATTTGATGAAATTGTATTGACCAACTTGATATGGTTTTATCATTTTTTAATCTTTATGAACCAACTCAATATAATTATTTTCCTTCTAGACTATATTGACTAGCTTGATACAATTTGTGTCTTCTATCAATACATCAACCGACCCATTACAATTCTAAGTTTATTTCCAACTATATCAATCAGCTACATACAGGTCTGAGTTTCCTTCCAATTACATTAACCAACTATATAGTATTTATTTTATGATCATGCTATATTGATAAGCTCGATATAACTTTATCTTTCCTATTGTATTAGCCAACCTGATACAATCTATTTCTAACATTCTTATGCAACTAACTACATCGACCAAATAGGTATAGTTGATTCTTTATCTTTCATAATGGAGGGTCCTCTTACAATTTTCACAATAATGTTCGTGTGAGATGATTTTTAACTTTTGCTATCATGAATTTATTTTTGATATTGGTCATCTTGTGCAGATAGGTGGGATATATATCTTGAAAACTATCAACTCTTAAGGCAAGTAATAACATGTAGAATTTCAAAGCTTAAAATGTTTTCTATGTTTTTTTACCATTCTTATTTACCTCTTTCAATCAAAGTATCAAACATTTTTGATAGGTCCTATAGATCACTTTGACCTAAATGATTATAACTTTAAAGTTATTATTTATATCATATATTGTCATGTATATAATTATACATAATCAAATATTATATAATTATATATAATATGTGATTTATCTCTCTCTCTATACATACATACATACATACATACATACATACATATGGATGTGATATGCATAATTCGCTAGTTAGAAGTCATATTATAATTTGAAAAACCACTGTAAAGGTGTTGAACTTTGAAATTAAAATAAAATGAAAACATTATTCAAGAGAGTATTTGTAACACGTGTGATCCTAAATTTTTGCAAAGTTTGGGGTGGAAGCATATCCTGTGAAACTTGGCTAAATATTAAATAAATCCAAAAATAAAATCATTATTTACATTATAGATTTCACATTACCTTATTGCCAAAGTTTTAATAGATAAATTGTGCATGTTTTATCGAGGTTTTTGTCTAATGGTTCAAGTAGGGAATTCAAGTTTGGTATGTTGACACTTTAATTTATCCTCGTTGAAGCAAGTATGTATTTTACAATATTTTTTGATAAAATAAATAAATGTTTAATGATTATATATGTGTGTAAAAGTAGAGAATATCAGAATATTAAAGATATACAATAATTAACAATTCTAATCTTAAAAATATATTAAATATGGAGATGTACATTTTTTGAAAACACTAAGAAAAAATATACTTAACTTGAATACAAATTTATGTTGACTATTCTGAGTGTATGAAATTGAAAATTAGTAAGAGAAGTAATTTTGCATGCTCAAAATTAGGAACAAAATCAAAAACTAACTTTAGACAAGTCTATTTTAAGTGGATGGTAGTGTAGTGAATTTGAGTTTGTTGACTGAGGACTTGTCTCAATTGACTGCGACAAATAATTGACAAAAAAATATAGAGAAAATAGAGTTTTATATATGACAAGTCAAATACAAGGATGCTTATTTTTGGTTGTGACTGTAAAAAGTGGATAACAATGTAATGCATTTAAGTCTATTGAATGCGGACATGTCCATGTTGAATGTGACAAAAATTGATAACTTCACCTTCTACACATGTGTCTATTGAGTAATATCAGATATCAAAATTTAGACTATGTCACACATAATTCATTGTTTGTATTATCTTGCATTTAAAACCATAAGTGCACTTTGATAGCTTGAATGCTTGTAAAAAAGAGAAGAGTGTAATGGGTTGAATTGATCTTAATCACCACCTTGATGATTGATAACTACCTACGTATCCGATACTCCAAGTAGAAAAATAAAACCCACGTAGCTCTCCCACATAGAATGATTATGCCATTATTCTCCTTTGACTATATGTAACAACTAAAAAATGGTTTTGTTACTTGACAATGATAGCCCTTGACTTGGTTTAAAATTCTCTTGACTTGGCTTATGGATACTCCTTGTGAATGATCTTGAATTTGGAGAAGATATGATAGATTTTCTCAATGTGCAATAGTGCAAAGGTTAGAGAGAAGTGAATACCAAGTGTGTAGCATGTGGAGATAATGCGTGACTCTTGATGTGTATTTATAGGTAATACTTTTGATAATTTTCTTTAGCTGATCTTATAAAATATGTAGGAAGACCTAGAATAATGATTTGAATTTGAGAAACTATTATTTAGTGAGGAATGCAGTCAACTTAAGTGGACATAGACGCATAGCATTTATTTTGACTTAACGTAAAATTGTTCAAAAGGATCAGGGACAACTATCTTTTATTGGAGATAGTCCAAAGGTGATTTTAATTAGCTTAGACATTTAACAATAAGAGTTCTATGTAATATTGTTGACAAAAAGGGTTGCAACTACATATAGATAAATACTTTAGAGTAATGATTAATAAAATTGATGTAATTGGGCACAAGTCATATGGTTCAGGATGTGACAAGAATTAATATTGTCAAATAAATGTGACCAACTTTATGTGTCTACATTTCCCTTATTTATTCAAGTAATAAAACTTGTAGAGTAAAGAAGAAAGAATTGAACCTAAGTGTGTACAATACATTTTGTCTTTGATCAAATACTTCAATTGTGTAAGGAACTCAAATTTAGAAAACATTGCAAAGATTTATGAAGTAGTCATTTTGTTTATTATAAAAATTTAAAAAACTTAAAATTTAAAACTTGAAAATTTTGAAAAGATAGCAAGGAAGGAGTACACCTATATATAGGTGAAACCAAATTTCTTTTAATCTATAATTGATGATATGTAAACATATCCCATTATTGTATAACTTAGAGAACTTGAACCAATGGTGAATTAAGAGTGATCAAATCTCAATTTTGAATAATTAATCAAGCTCTTAACTTGGAAAGATACATTATTCCAACCTTCATGAATAAGGAATAAGACTAAATGTACTAATCCAAAAAGGTGGAACCATGATATGTATATTATAAGTGATGTGAATCCTATTGAGTGTCACTTGACTCAAACTTACATCACCCACACAAAATATGGAACCACACAATGGGTTTGCCAAAAGTAATGCCATAGTTGACCACAACATACATTACCCACAAAAATTAAGTCACACAACTGCAGATGGATATAAATTCTATTTTACACAATCAAAAGACAATGAATAATATAAATGATCCCATCATAACCACATTTCTCAAAAAAAATTATTTGAAATGAATATTTTGTCTTTGAATTGTAACTTTAAACTTTGAAAATATGCATGAATAAGCAACATGTTTTTTGCAACTTCAAAATTTCGTACTTTTGTCATATTGAACTTAAATTTATAAATTTAAAGTTTTGAATAAACATGAGCATGAAAGAGTATCGTAAACCCATGAATATATGCTAATGATATAAAATGTTATGCATCTATATGCTCAATTTGTAATTGCATTTTCAACGTGTAACTTTGATCTTGTGATTGTTTTGCATATGCACATGCATATACATTCAAGTGTGTATGATTTTGTACATTTTAAAAAAATTTAGTGCATAATCATGTTATATACCCATAGAATATGTATCAATATTCAAATATTTATCATGTGTTCAATTTCTAAATTACTTTTAATATTTGAAAACTTGTACTTTGTCATAGAATCTGATTTTAAATTACTTTAAATTTTTGAAATTTTTTACAATGTTAATTTTGAAACCTATATTTTGTATGTTTAAACCATGTACCCTATCTTAAATCTAATTTTTGTCTTGTTCATGGAGTCTTGGATATCTAAGAAAATTCCATTCAGACACCCCATTTTGAGATGAAGGGTGTAGCTTGTAAGTCATTCATATCAAAATAAAAGTTAATGGTATCATGTGATAATGATAGAAACATGTAGTAATTATGTCATCATATTAGATAATATTCCACCATATAAATATAATTATCATTGAATCATGCATGTTATAAATTAAATGTGAGTCATACAAGTGTTATAACTAGATAAATTTAGTGATGAAGTATGCAGTAAAGTAATCCTAGTAAAAGTGCATGATATATATCATGGAAATACTAATAAAGTTCAGCAATCATGATAAGCCTAATAAAAAATGTCACACAATGTCATAAAATAAGGCACGATATTGCATAGAAGGGACATGTTTAAATGTCGTGATAAGCAAATATTATGCACGTAGGGCCAAGGGTCATATGTAACTGACATGCCTAATTGTCACACAAATAATGGTTACACACATAGGACCAAGGGCCACAAATAATGAACACATTTAAACATCTCACATATGAAACACAAATATCATAGAGATGTTCAAATAGTTATTGCACATAATATCCAAGGGCCACAATAAATGTCTAACTTATTATGTAGAAAAGTAAACAACATCTAATCAAAATATAAAAAGTAAAAACTACTCTATTTTGTCCATATGTATCAATTTAATATTATAAACAAGAAGCATATACATGTATCACAATGTAAAATATTAGTGACTAGAAAGACACTTTCAATATATCTAGCTCAATATTGCATTTGAGGTCATAGATGAATATAACGTATTATAGTGTAATATTGAGAAGAAGATGCTTCTAGCATAGGCATGGCCATTGGTTAAAAAGGAGTTCAACATCTAAAAATGCATATACAAAGTATGTCATGCATCACACTCACATACCTCATTAGATACATGTGCCTATATAAAAATAATATGCTATCTACCTAAATATATGATAAATAACATATATATATAAGTAACTAACATATCATTTCATGCTTAGGCTTTGATTTTGATATTTTGAAAAAAAATTGGAATTTTTTTGTTTTTTGTAAATTTTATTTTTTATTTTAATCATAGTAAATGATTGGATCATATAGTTGGAGGGTGAATTTTCATGGATGAAAAGTGATACATGTGAATGTATTAGAATCTGAGAAGACATTAGGTATCATAACATAATTGTCATGATCACTACTCATAAATTTTTTTGTAGTATGTGTAACTCAAGAAAGTGAAAGACTTGATGAAGTCTATTGTATAATTGGAGAAGATATTAATGCATGCTTTCAATGTGGAACATGTTGAACTATCTATATAACTACCTTACGATGCATCATAGGAAATTTAATTTTATTTAAACTGTGAGTTACTCTTTGATATAAATTTTGATACTTAATAACATATATCTTTTCCCCTTGAACTGGTTGTATAGAAAGATTATATATAGGTACCATAATTGGCTCTACATTATGCTATTGAATGGGTGCACTTATTATCTTTGTATTTTGCTTTATAATAGGTTCCATAGTTGTCTTATTATAATGCTCTTGAATAAAAGTGCCACAACCTAATGTGGTGGTGGTGGGGAAGGATAATGAGTTACTATTGATTATAGAGGGTACTCATATTGAATGCCTTTAAAATTTACTAATTGATTACCATGGATGTACTCGAAGCATATATAAAATGTAAATGGTAATTTAAAATATTCTATATCCAAGGACCTCCCCATAACATATTAAGAACCCTTGTGCTTGGTAAGACTAGAAATGGAGTTGTCTGTGTTGCTAAACCAACTTGGAGAAGTAACACTATATATTCTAAAGTTTTTTATGTAGGATCATCAAATTCTATGGTTACTCTTGATGTAGTTTTTAAATCATGCTCTATGTATTCAAGACTATGAAGGAGTGTTGTTGTACATGTATTTTCTCTTGACCAATTATTAATCATAAATTTATGTATAGATTGCTTGTTGATATATGATCTAATAAAGAGTGCATATTTATTTGAATCATCATCATTGAGTTAAATATCATCAAATATTATTATTGGACATTGCCATAATGTGCCTATAAATGTAACAATGATTTCATCTATTAGATGTCCATATAACTTAGGAGGAGGATGTACATTGTATGCATGTTGTATTTTTGAATTATTTTTACCCTTTGTTGTACCATGATTTGGGAATAGATTACTAATTTTTTTCATCTTTGCATTGTCTATTTTTTATGGTTTGACTTCCTTTATGGTGTGTTCAACTCAATTGTATTATTATCGATAAGGTGTTGTATCTTATGTCTTAACTTATCACACTTGTTCGTAGAATGCCCAATGCATCTATGGTAAATATGCATTACTATGAAATCACTTAGGTTGAGGCTTGGTCATATCGATCTCAAATAGTGGAGGTAGAGAGATAATATTTCACTCAATTAATTATTATAATAGGATATGAGGAAGTTATGAAATCCTTATAAATTGCCTACTAGGTGGATCTGCCAGTTAAAAATTATCTGTTGGTTGTGCTATTACACTAATTGTTATTTTTGTTTCATTCTTGCTTTCATTAAAATTAACCTTGTGGTTTGGACTTATATGAAACTTGATATTATAAGTAGATGAAACACTTGGTGGGTAATTTATTTTGTTCAATGCTAGGAGATCGACTTCTCCTTATTTAACTCTATGGCATAACTCATCAAAAGATTTTAATTTATCAAATACGATGGACTCATGGAGTGGTGATAGCAAGATTTGGGTGAGGATGTCTTGAGTTATTTATATTCCATAGATTTTTTTTAAAATATTAACTAACATACTTTGTACCAAATAACATATTCACTAATTAGCTCATTTGACACTTGCTTGAGTTTAGCAATTTTTGCATAATATATATTTTCATCAATGTTGATTGAGAAGTCTGTTAGAAATTGACATGAAAATGGATTGAATGCTATAATTGATGGAAGAAGGATATCATATAACCATCTTAAAACATAATATTTGAGGATTTTTGGGAAGATCTCAATGAGAAATTGTCATTGTAAGCAGTCCAAACATGTTGCATGGAATGATCAAAGATGTTTATTAGGATTGCCTTTACCTTCATAGAGTGATAGCTTAGGAACTAAAAATCATACTAGTAATGGGTAAGAGGCTATCTTGGGTGCCAAACTATTTTTAAGTAGAGTATGAGAATCCAAGGATAGCTTTAAATACACCTTGTTCTAATTGCAATACTTTAGCATATAAGGATAGAATAATTGCTCAAAAGAAGATACATTAGGTAAAGTTTTAAGTGGACATTGGGTAGTCATTTAGGAAGGTGTGTATGATGCCCTTGTAGATATAATAATATTAATCCATTATAAATAAGGATATGCCCCCGTACCTAGAGATGTTGGCACATATATAACCATAGGCGTTGAGGCAGGAATATAATTAATAGTGGAAACTAGAATAATTGAAATTAAAGGATGAAGAACTTTGGAAGGCACATCTTGTTATTATGATTGAGATGAAAAAATATTTTCTTGATGTGAAAACTTAGATGCTAAGAGTAGTTGGACAACCTTATCCACTTGTTAGAGACATTATTGAAGTCTTTGATAGGAATTTGACAACTTTTTGGCTTATTCATGATCGACAATTCATTTGGATTAATTATATTAGAGCTTTCAAGATTATCTTATCTTTTATAGTTTCATTATCTTAATTATCATTTTTGTCACTAACATAATCTTAAATATGCATATAGTTTTTAAGAGTTGCCTCATCATATTGATAAAAAGTGTCTATATTATCCATTTTATAAGATATTGAAGGAATTTAATATGCTCTATAGGAGTTTCACTTAATGTAGCACTATGACTTAAATTTTTATAAGATTTAAATTTATTGAGTGGCATTTAAGAAGTAAAATAAAAAGGAAAAAGAAGTACAATTAGATAAGGTGTGTTTGCTTTGTAAGATCTTAGATATATTGATCCTAATCACAAATAGTGAAAATGGCCGTGAAGGAACTAGCTATGGAGGATTTCATCATTCCTATAGCTAAAATATCCTAAGGGTACTTTGATAGTAGCTTCTCACAGCTAACTGTTTACTAGTGCACTATAGTAAAAAAAACTTGAAAGTTTCCTATGGATGGAAAAAAACCATAGGAATTTTAGATATAAAATGAGGTACATGGAAACTAAAATCTACATATAGTGTTGATTAATGGAGTGAGTATTGGGACAATACTCCTCACATCATGAATCAAATAAAACTAAATACTGCTTTGCCCAAAATGAAAAAAATCCTGTGAGTTGTAATACTATAAGAACATAGTTTTTAGGAAGATAAGAGATAAAAAAAAATGAAATTGAAAATAATAAAAAAAAAATTAAGGGATTGAAAAAAAATGCATGAGTTCACCAATATGTTTTACATTATTTTTGATACAAATAATACTTTTCTAATGATTATATATAGGTTTAAATCTATATATCAAATTGCCAAAGATACACAATAATCAAAGTTTTGATTTTGACAAGATGTTAAATATGAAAAATTAATATTTTTTATAAAATACTAAGAAGAGATATAATTAATTTAAACATAAATAAATGAATTATTATGACTGTCTGAAAGTGAAAATTAGTAACATAGGTGATTATGTATGTTAAAAATCATGTACAAAATCAAAAACATAATCTATATAGGTCCACTATAACTAGATGATAGCACATTGCATTTAAATTTGTTGACTGCAGACTTATCTCAGTTGACTATGATAAATAACTAACTAAAAAAGACAAAGAAAGCATAGTTATAGAAATGATAGATAAGATACCAAAAAATAGAATATCTTTGGATACAACCATTAAAAGTGACAATAATGTAGTGCATTCAAGTCCATTGACTACAGACTTATCCTTGTTGACTATGATAAAAATTGATCACTAAGACTTTTACACCTATATCTACTGAGCAATCTGAGATATCACAATTTAAAATATGTCAATGAAAAATTTGTTATTTATTTCTCTTTATTTTAAAACCATGAGGAAAATTTGCTATCTTCAAAACCTAAAAAACATATAAAAGTGTAAGGGCCTGAATTGACTTCAATCACCCCCTTGATGATTTACCATTGTCTATGTATCCAATACTCAAGTAGGGGAATTAAATCCACATAGTTCTCCTACCTAGAGTGATTGTACAATTATGTTCATTTGACTATATGTATGCAACTAGAAAATAGATTTGATACTTAAAAATGATAACATTTAACTTGCATTAGAATGATTTTGACTTGGATTATGACTACTCCTTGTGAATGATTTTGAATATGGAGATAATATGGTATATTTAATCAATGTGCAATAGTGTTAATGCCTGAGATAAATGAATACTGAGTGGGTGGCAAGCGGGGATAATAAGTGACTCTTGATGTGTATTTATAGGTGAACCTTTTGATAATTTATTTTAATCGACCTTATGAAAGGTGTATGAAGACCCCAAAAAATGATTTGAGTTTTAGAAACTAGTCATTATTTGTCATGGCGTGTAGTCAGTCTAAGTAGATAGGGGCATAAAGTGATCTTATTTTCATAATGTGGACTTCTCTAGAAGGATCAAGGATAATTTTCCTTTATTGGAGATAGTCTTAAGGTGATTTTAAGCAGCTTGAACATTTGACATTGAGATTTCTATGTAATAGTGATGGAAAAAAAAGGTTTGATTCCATATATAGATAAATGTCTTAGAAGAATGGGGAATAAGAGTCATTTAATTGGGTCTAAGTCATGTGGTTCAATATGTGTCAACAATTTTCATTTTCAACAACCTATGACCACATTTATGCGTCTATAGTATGTTTCCCATTAAATGTGAAGTCTTAAAACATTAAGTGTTATATAAACATAAGCTAACTAAGTTATAACTTGATAGAATTTACATAATTTCCCAAAAATCATGCCTAATCGATCTATGCCTAAAAAGATGATGAAAAAAATAATTTGATAATTAGTTAAAGTATTGGAGTATTTACGATGATATAACATTATTCAACAAGGAAAACCTAAACTAAAAAAATGAATCAAGTATATTGTCAACCTTTGGAATGATGAAAAATCAAAGATACAAGAAAACTATGTTATCATCAACCCCAAACCTTAGCATATGTCCTACATAAAGTTGTAAGTTTCAAAAATAAAATAATGATCACAAAACTTAGTACTAACTCACATAAGTTGCATAGTGAATCTAGTAGATGGACACTATTAAAAATATTCTCAGAAGAAAATAGACAAAACATTATTCATTTTAACTTATTCATTATCTAATTATATTACATGTATATATGTATATGTTTGCAATAATAACTTTGGTTCATGAAATATTAAACCAAGAAAATCAAATAAAGCTCAAAAATTTTATTTTAAATCTAAATACTCACAAACAATTTAAAAAAAAAGTAAAAATGAGTCTTTGAGAGGTTGTACAAATAAAATTTTAGTTCACAAGATGTTAAAAAAACATCTCTCAAAATTTGTTTATTTACTTAATTTTCTTAATTTTTTCATTGGGCACTTGATAATGCGACATTTATGAAAAGTCAAAGGATAAATAGATACTAAATATTGGAAACAACAAAGACAATTAAAATAATATATTTAAAAATAAAGATAAAGATGAAATACATTGTATAATCTCTTTGATAAGTTGTATAAATCAATTTTGTTTAAAGGAACTTAAAATTCATCATCATATACTATTCATATACATAAATTAATGAAGGCCAACAATTTAGTAGTGACAGTTAGTGAAGATGAGCCAATAATTTTTTTCTAATTACTTTACTATTGAAAACTACTAAAAGTCTATCAATCATAAACATTGTAGTGACAACAATCAATTTTTTCATGCCTTTGAAGCTAATTATTATCATGAGATTGTATATTTATGCCCAAAATATTGCTTGGCCACTTTTGTCATGTCAATGATTGAGTCGAGGGTGTGTAATAGTGATGTCCTAAAGATATCTCATGTAAAAAATATTACAGTTGTTAATCACCTTTGAGTGTACAATGACTGTTATGATACAAATAAGCTTATATTTAAGAGAATTGCAAGAGAAATGGTTGTGATAGATGTGGAATGTTTCCATTATTGGAAAACATATACAATGTTCTAGTGGAGATAAATTCTCAAAAAATGAATATAGGGTTGCATGATAATAAGGTGCATGTTGTTAAAATAATAACAATAAAGAATATTCTTTTCATATTCTAAAAAAATGTTGTATGCAATTGTTTATGGAAGGAGATCACGCTTTGATTCAATGAAATTAAATTTTAAAATGTATGGTATGATATTTTTAGTAATTTAATTTTCTATACACCCATAGATTCATTGGTCACTTCTTAACCCAATCTTGTTTATCTATGTCATGTCTTATATATAATAGTTATTATTGATTTATTTTAGGCCTCAGGGTTTCCATTGATCGAGTAATATACATTAAAATTCTTGTGTTTAACCTTTGAAATTTACATCATTTCCATTATAAATTTTAAATAAAATGTGTGCCTCTATCACTCACTATGCTTATGGGTTAGCCAAAGCTTGTTATAATGTTTTCATACATAAATTTGGCTATGCTATTTGAAATATTACCTACTGAGGCATTGGTTTCAACCCAATTAGTTAAATATTCTCATGTGAGAAATAAGTACCTACACCTTCTTTTTCATAATGGGTGTGTTTATCTTGATTCTAGTTTTACAAAAAATAGGAATAAACTAATTATAATTAAATATACCTAAACATAAATCCATGAGAATGCATAATTCAGATCTATCTAACTAGTTGGGCTCAAGTAAACATGATAAATGCAACAAATGAAAATAGGTTATGAAAAGTAATTACAAGAAGTTAAGAAATGATCTCACCTAATTGTTGTTCTAGAAATATAAATTTATGGAATGACTTTGTAGATTGTCTAGATCCTACTCCTAATATATAGGGTTTTGAAAGTTATCTAAGGTAAACACATGCATATTAGAATCATGCTTATTGAGTATGTCCTACATAGGGTTCCAAAAATTAATTTTTCTATTAATGGTGCACTACATCTTTTTTAATGTTTATGTACTTGTGCTTCATTATTTTTATAGGTGGAATGTATGTCATTAATGTTTTTTATATTTGACCTAACTTGACACTCAAAAATAAACAAATAATTATAGAGTTGGGTAATTATCCAGTCAACATTGAAAATTAGGTAACCCACACACTCAGAATTAGACCTTCACATTGTTCAATGAGTATATGTGATCCACACTATGAGGGCCTAGGACTTAACATGCAAGGGATAATTGATGTTAAAGGTAACTCATAGTTATAATAGTGAATGCACATAGGAGTTTATAATAAAACAAACAAACATAGATTCAATGGAGTAGAAGTATTGTATTGCATAAATGCAACTTCTATTTAATATGTATGAATAGGGAAATTATACAATGTGATACAATACATGTATGGCATAGTAGATATGCAGAGCATGCTATCTATCATTATGACTATGTAAGGCAACAACCCCTTGGCCAACTACATGTGCTACATATTTATACATGAAATACAAGAAATAGTTACAACTACTATCGATTACAAAGGATATGGTTATGAGTTGTGTCATCTTCCCCACTGAGAGATGGTTGGTCTTACATGTACATGGTGAAAATCTATTGACATTTTTCAGGATGAAATGTGCCATTTGAAAAGCCTCACGGTCAGAACAAGATAACACATAGACGTACTGGGATAATTCAAGTGCATGTACATGTAATAAATGACATAATTAACATGAAAATGTGTGCACGGGACTATGATAAAGCATGAGACTATGAACTAGTGTGAGGATGCCACATGAGACTATGAGTAATAATGAGTGTGCAACATGGGACTAAAAATGAGTAAAATGATGGTGTGTAGGACTAAAATTAGGCATGAGTATGTCATATGGAAGTGCGAGAAAAAATACCAAATGAGGTGTGAATAGATTATGCACTATACATTTAAGATAATTGTATGCAACATAGGAATTGTGCACAGAGCATTCTACCTTTTTTGAAGAGCAATGATCTTTATTGCGACCTTATGTAGCTGTAGAAATTACACTTGAAGTTGTTTCACGTTATAATACTTAGTTTGATCAATTTCTTTCCCAACCT
Source organism: Torreya grandis (assembly GCA_037957365.1). Classification (NCBI taxonomy): domain Eukaryota; kingdom Viridiplantae; phylum Streptophyta; class Pinopsida; order Cupressales; family Taxaceae; genus Torreya; species Torreya grandis. The sequence goes on from JARHVA010004190.1 coordinate 982,178, forward strand.
TGAACACTTGAAAGATCCAATGTGTGTCATGGTGGGTACGTGTGTTTACCACTTTAATGATCTAGTCCTTATTTATAGGGTGTAAGTGTTTGGGATCAATATCATAAGGATGTTGTGTCACTACTAACTCAAAAAGTGGAGGAACATAAGGGTGAAATAACTCCATATTGAAAAGTGGATGCATGCCTAAGTATGTAGGCAGATCAAGAATGAATGCATCATCACCTATTACATGCATAATGGTTTAAGGACCATATCACATAGGCTTGATCTTCCTATGTAAACCTTTTAATCACTCCTTATGAAGTTGTAAGCTAGACTTTATCACCAACTTAGGATGCATGAGGTGTGTGATGAACATCATGGTGCTCATAGTACTTTGATTATGTATAATAAGGGATACATTGAACCTATTGATGATTAAATTATATGTGGCACATGAAATTTTAAGCTTTGGATACTTCTCATTATTGTGCGTGTGACTCAATGTTGGCTAGTGCATGGTAGGAGATGTAGGATGAAATCCAAGACATGTATGGAATGGAGTATGGCCTATAGAGCTATGAAATAATCTATTTTAGGAATGTTTAATGTAAAAGAGATTTTCATCTCAAGTGTGAGAATGTATGTGGTTGTACATTTACATAATATGATCAAGTGTATGATTGAAAACATCTATTTATCCATCTATCTATGGATGAAATGTTGTTGACCGATCAAGTTACATTCCTATTAGGTCCCACAATAAATTCTAGAAATGACTCACAAAGTGTGAATATAGATTAGATATTATGGATGTTAGGAGTCTAAAGTGAACCCAAACATGGCTGAAGAAGGCTTGCACAATGCCAACAACACCACTATCATACTTTCAAGCAACCATGATAGCCATTTTTGAAAAATTATGAAATACAAAAAACAAAACATCATGTTCAAGTTTTGTCCTAAGAAGTATAGTCATGAAATCCATGATAATATATTCCCATGATTTAGATGGAACCAACATCATTGTGTAAAGTCCCATCTTTGTGTTCATAGGGTTAGCAATGTAATAAGGAATACAAGACTTGATGTGGTATTCCACATTTGTGTGCATGGGTGGATAGTATAAGTGTGCCAACAATGAAACTAAATTATTTATCACACCAAAGTGTACCAAAGTCTTTGTGTAGTGTCTTTCCCAAATTAATCTTTGGTGAGGTGCACTATTAGGAATATAGAGATGACTGAGCTTGTAGAGAAGCTAGTCAGACAATTATTAATCTTGAATTTGTTTACCTTGTGCAAGGTTGACATAAGTGTCTATGAATTCCTAATCAAATAAGTAGAGAGATACCTAATCTTTGAAGTTATGTCAACATGTGTCCAATACTATGATGAACACATGAGTTGGTAGTTGGATAAGGCAATCTTCTACCTTATTATCCTTCCCTTTCTTGTGATGGATCACACAATGTAATTACTTCAAGTAAGTCATCCATTTCATTTGTTGTGCATTCTGAAGTTTGATTTATGTCTATAATAATTGAAGTGGATTATGATCAGAATGAAAAATTGTCTCCTTCCTAAAGATGTAGTGACACCATTGCTTAAAAAATTACACAATAGAATACAATTTTTTCTCATAGGTGGAGTAAATTTTCACTATGTTGCTAAATGTTTCTGAATGGTATATGACTAAATACCCATGCTATATGAATACTACATTGATTACATAGTTAGAACATTGATGTGAATTTTGAAGGGGTATACATTGTCAGGGATTGTGAGTACATGCACTACACACAGACATTGCTTGAGTGCCTCAAAATTATGTTGTTTCACATGGGTCCATTAAAACTTGGATTTCATGTATGTTATATGCTAGAGTGGCCAAGAGATGTGTGATAAACCAAGGATGAGCCTATGGTAAAAGTTTTTGAGTCTAAGAAAAATCATCAATTCTATGAGATTACACAGAGTTGGCAAATCTTGGGTCGCCTTGATATTTTATGGGTCTACATGTAATCTTATGCAGTCAATGATGTAGCCTAGGTTTTGGATCTACATAACACCAAATTTACACCTTACTAAGTTTAACTGCAACTTGTATTGAATTAAGGTGTCTAAGATTCACATGATTTTTTCCACATGACCCTCCCATGTCTTGTTGAAGATGAGAATGTCATCAAAATAGATGATGACAAAGGAGTTGAGTAATTACATAAGTAAATAATTATTCAAATGCATTAAAGAGGTTGACATGTTAGTTATGTTGAAAGGCATGACTAACCATTTATACAATCCTTACCATGTCTTAAAGGCTATCTTTCAAACATCTTCAAGATGGACTTGAACTTGATGGTAACTTGACTTCAAGTCAATCTTGGTGAATTTTTATGCACCTTGAAGCTAGTTCAGGAGGTCATCAATGCATGGTAGTGGTATTGATTTCACTGTGATTTTGTTGAGTACATGATAGTTTATGTAGAGATACCACAACCCATCCTATTGGGTTGTGAGGACTATTAGCCTGATCTTGCCCTAATCAAGGAACTCTTATATTTGGCACCAAAATTTATCATTATTCAAAATTTATATGTGATATACAAGGTTGTCCAATAGAGGGGATATAGGGACCAAATCAATGTGGTGCTTTACCATGCAATTCATTATAAAGCCTTCAGGTTCTTTGCAGACTTCATCATGTTACTATTGACCAAATTTGACCCTACAGGTCAAATTAGGACCCCTATAGGTAAAAACCTAATTTTTTAGGTGTTTTAGGGGTCTAATATTTTGTCATGATGTGTGTTATAGGTCATTTAATGTCATTTTATGTCACATTAGCCTTGGTCTTGGTCTAATTAGTCATTATGTCATTTTGAGTCATTTAATAGGCATTTAGGGGTCATACATGCAATTAGCATGGTTTTAAAGGTGTTAACGTATCTAATTTTCATTTCAAACATCCAAGATTTTAGATTTATTATCAAGAATGTTAGCCCCATCTAAATCTTGTAGGTTATCTAACTGAAAATCAAGAAATCAACTAAAAAAAGGAAGAGTTTGGCACTTGTATGGCCCATAAAGGAGGGTAACATGTGGAAGAAGGTAATGAAAAATCTATTCATATTACTCAAACTCAATTTAACATTTTAAATGCTTTGAAAGTTCCATATTCAAGCTAAAAATATTTTGCTCCTTCTTTGCCTTTTTAGACACACAAAAGTGATCAACAAGTTTGTGCTTGGTATAAATAGTTGAAGAGGTTTTAGGTCAAACGCATTTGGGAGGTGGTATTAAAATTATATATATCCATTTTCATAACAAGATCTCAAATATTGGTTAACCATGCTTTATGAACCATCTCTAACAAGTTGACTATGTTTTTTTACTCACTATTTCCTGTACCTTATAGGTTTTTCTCTATTTTGGATAGGTCTATACAATCCAATTGGTGATGTTGACTCAAGAGAATGTATTCTCTCTTCTTAGATAATATTAATTCTTGGTTTCATGTATCATGGTGTTTTTATGGGCAATATATCTCATGTTGCAAGGTGTCACCATTATGAAGCTTTAGTCAAGTTCTTCTTTGTTTTAAAATGTTGGTCTTCTACAGAGGTCTCATGTGAAGAGAATATGGTGTTACACATGTATCAAGAACATATTATCACATCTTCCCATTTTTGGTTTCATCACACCATGTTTTGAGCAAATATTCAGTCTTGCCTTTCTCATAATCAATCTTTCACTCACTCTCACTTGCAGTCACATGTATAAGACTTGCCTAACTTGTTCATGGAATGGTAATCAAGGTGTATCAATTTTTAAAGATATTAGGATCTGGGGAGAGTTAATTTTTATGTTTTAGGAAATACAGGTTCCATTTTAAGCTCATGCATCATACCACCTAGTCATTAGATACCCCTACTTGCTCTATTTCAGATATTTTTAAAAGGTTTTTATGTTGGAATAGATGTTATGGATCTTGTATTAAGATGTATTTAATTAAAATAATGAATTTGAAGGATTTAAAATGAGTTGAATTTGTTCATGAGGCCATTCATCCATATATATTACTCCATTTCATGTTTATTGTCTGCATACAACTCGTACACACCTACATGAGTCTCCTTGATGACATCATGCTGAGAAGGAAAGTTTGATAGGTGTTTCAATATTTTAAGATTTATAAGAATGAATTTGAACATTTGGTGAAAGCATATAAGTTATCACAAACCTACACACCTTACATACTACCCAAGTTTGCTTTATTACCTGTATGTGAAAATACTCACCTACGGGTGAATTATAGAGCCTTGAATGTACTTGTATGGAATATTGGAGCATGGTAAGGTTCTATGTAAAGTAATAAAATGTGAGTTGAACATTTAAAACAAATATGAGGTGTCTAATAGACAAATGGAAAGGTAAACCATCTTGGAGGAAGTAAGCACTGAGTTTAGGGAGAGTTTCCCAAAAAAGTGAAAATAGAGGTCCAACCCATTTTGTGAATATCTTATAACAAGGATATTAAGATATTTGAAGCATATAGATAGGTAAAAATTATATCCTATATCATGGAGAATATATATTCCAAATATTAGGTCAATAGGATTAATGAAAAGTGATTGTTGGGGGCCTTAAATATGCCTTTTAAAGCATTAAAATCTTGCATTCATCTCTATAGGAATTCATTTTTAACTGACCTTTGGCATCCTAAAGAGAAAAAAAACATAATATCATGATTAAAATGAAATTATTATTTGAATTTTATAAAAATGAACATTTAAATCATTAATATGATGTTTATTCATAGTTTTTCAAGCTTCATGAACATTTACAGGTGTCCCTTCATAGGAAAATGTTCACCTATAGCTGAGTAGGCAGACAATGACCTAAACATGGTGTCCGGATGATGTTTTAGCCCATAAAAGGTGAATTAAGGTATAATAGATGATATGTGACATAAATTATTCAATTATGGCTTTTACACATCATGATCATATTCTAATTAGGTAAATATACACCTACAAGAATCAAAGAGGCAGGATATCACAGTCAAGAGATAGACTCAGTCTTGTGAGCTCAAGGTGCATGTAAAGGGTATAGGGAAAGTTTAAATGATGAAAAAAACCTATGAGACACTAAATTAATACCATGATGACCTAAATAAGCTCTAAATTTTTTTAAATAATATTTCATAGATTCCTTAAGGTCCTATGAGCACCTACAACCAACCTTAAGAGAGAAAACATAGTCTTGTAGGTCAAGGAAGGAAAGAAGACCTAAAGCCATGTTTTAAAGAAGTTATTAAGTATGGAGCATGATTTTATGAATTATATATTCATTATGGATCTACTCATGACATTTAAATACCTTATTTATAGATAAGGAGGTGGAGACAGTCCATACAAATAGCATAAACATCCACCTATAGTTGACGGTGACTTAGTTGATAACTATTCTAAGTCTTTGGCATAGAAAATACATGGAATGGGTGAATAAATGAATTTTTTGATGGGTTTTTAGGTTTTAATAGGAACCTATATCAATTTTATTATCCTAAAAGTGTGATTTACACATACAAGTAGGGGGAAATATGCAAGCACGGTCAGCTTATCACTCAGGCCTAACTGAGTAGGAATATAGTTCAAGGTGTAAATATGGATGAGAAAGGTTTGTGAGAATATTTAATACATATATAATGATAATTAAAATAATTTAATACCATTATAATGTATAAAAAATCAAATAAAGGATCTTAAATATGTAACACATAGTCCACATGAAAGAACCCTGCATAGTCTGCCTTTTAAAGAGTCTATCTTGGATCTTGAAGAAGTTAGGTGGTCTAGAGACCTGATCAAGGAGTAAAATATTTAATAATTAATCCTCACCACTTGGTTAATATTTTCAAACATTATAATTTTCCAAGTAAATAGGGTAGGTACCCTCTATTTTGTCTCAGACAGAGGGTACTTCCCTTTATGCATAAACTGATAGTTTTAGAAATGGAGACAAAGGGATGAGCTAAGGGGATAATGAGACTTTGAAAGAAGGTGTAGGAAGTTTAAAAACACACAAAGATGTAATTAAACCATATAAAATATGGATTAATCCCAATAGGATGGTCTAAATCCTCAAACTTGCAGGTAGGCCTACTAAGCAAGGTTTAGGACTAGAGTTCAAATGAGAGGTCATTTTCACTTCTAGCTCTTAGTGAGAATTATAACTAGTTAGAACATGTTTATAAGATGAATTAAGAGGTTTTAAAGCTCTTGGTATGTAGATAAACCACAAGGAGAGCCACTTTTAGCTTAGAATCAACCTTAGGCCTACAGGAAATGAGGAAAGAGATCGATAAGACAACTTTGAATGCTTGCATCTTATATGAGGTTGTGTATGGAGGTATAAGAAATTTAGAGAAGTTGATGGAGGTCCTAAATTTTTTTTTATTGGAATTTGTTTAAAACTTCAATTTCAAATTTTTATGAACAAAGTTTAAGAGGGTAAAACATGACTAAACTCACCAAAACCCTTGCTAGTGACCAGTTTGAGAAGAAGGAGAAATTAGTACATATAAATAGAATAGTTTTTCTAGAATGATGATTAGAGGTTGTATAATAATTAGTTAGGATCCATACCATCAGGATTAGCTGTATGAATAGAGTAAAAAAAATGTATTTTTGACTATTTTATGCATTTTTTAGGTTCTAGGAGGTTTTAATAGATGAAATTAACTTTATAATGAATCTTGAGATTTAAGATAAATCTACATGTCAATTTAATGCCTTATAAAAACACTTAAGTGTTAAAATAAAATCTCTCATCTTAGCCAGTTAGAACTGGCATAGTGAACATGGTAGTGAGAAGGGTGAAAAGCTTCAAGTAAAGTGATTTTAAGGTGTGACTGATGCCTCTAATTCCATGGAGGGTATTAACACATGTCATTCACCCCATTGTAAAAATTTTCATGTAAAATTGATGCCTTTTTTGAAGCTAAGTGTGAGGGGTGACTGAAAGAGGAGTTTTATTTGAGTGCAGGTAGTGATAACTCATTTCTAGATGATTATAAATGACTAAGACTACAACCAATCCATAAAGAGACATGTATACAACCCTTCCATCTAAGTCAAATAATTATACATATCCCAAATCAGTTTTGGGATGTTTAAATAGGGATAAATCATGAAGGCAGTTTTTTGAGCCAACAAAAGGAATTCCATGCCACTTTTCATGAGTTTCATGACTTGGAAATCCATTTGTCTCTTCTAACCTTACATGGTACATTTCACATCCTCTTCTCATGCACAAGTAACTCATTCTCTCAACATGACAAGTTTCCTTGTGACCTTTGGATTTCTTTCTTCTCCTCTCTCTCTCAAGTTCTATAAGAACTAGCCATTTTGGCTTTTTAAAACTATGCTCCACTTGAGTATGGTGAAGTTCTGCTCATTTGAATACCATGGATCAACAAAGACTATTTATTTTTACCTCTTCCATGACTATTCATAGTGTGTTCACTTGAATGATTGATCTTGCTTATGTGATGACTGTTATTTCCTTAGCATTGTTTTCTCATTCTCTCACCTATTGGCAGTTGGAAAGATTTTTCTTACATGTCATGCAAAGTTTTTTATGACGTGTAAAGGTTGTGTGAGTTAGTCTATTAAAATAGTTCCATTATAGACCTCTTGTCTAGTCTTCCTAGCCTAAATATTCATCACAACCTCATAATGAAATATTGATGTGAGAAGATGCGGATTAGAGAAGTGTGTATTTGGTTAGTCCCTTATTCCCATGTGTAACATGTAGCTAGTTGGTATTCATCAACTAATTTGGTTTATCACCTCATTTATGATAGTTTACTTTCAATTTTATCTCCCTTTTCCCTCACAAATTTAGGTGTAGTAGTGATTTACAAGTGGTACATCAAGGGAGCTAGCCCTATCTAGAGATTCACCTCACTCTTAGGCTACCTACAACCTAGAAGTGTTTCAATTGTGTCACTTGGATGAGGAGAGTTGAGACATGTCCTCAAAGGATAAAAATCCAAGTGACAATAATTTTTTGGCATGCCTGGTGGGACTCTCAGTCTAAGAAGTTAAAACATTTTTGGTGTTGTCTTTCAACACAAACCTTTGGAGGCATCTATCTAAGCATCAATGGTGACTCTGAAGTTACATCAGCTGGTCAAGTAGCCTAGGTATTTATTTTTAATATTGTTGATAATAATTCATTGTGTTCTTGCTTTAAAATGAAGTTTAATGTCTGATTTTGGTGTTGAGTATTGTTTTACACAAGTTGGTGAGGTATATCAAGCTTATGGCATTCCCTATCAACCTTTGTGTGATTTTTACAAGCCTTGTTATGATCCCTATCAACTCTAACATGAACCTTATCATCCCTCTTATGCTCCTTATCCTCATGAATATTCCCATCAAATTCAAGAGAGACTTTTCCAAAAGAACCTAGCTAAGAAAATTGAGGAGTTAGAGTTGATAGTGAAATTGTTAAGTCAAGGTGTGATGGAAGGTTTAGAGCCAAAATAAGATCCTATGCTCAAACACACCCCACCTAACCTCCCTAAAAAATTTCCTCAAGATAAATTAGATTTAAATGAAGAGATTACCAAATGAAAGGAAGAAAACTAAACTATTTTAGCCCTAGGTCTGCCTCCCCTTCCTCAAGAGTTTCCAAAAGGATCCCCTACAATTCATTCTCAATCTAATTTTTAGTTCTATGTTCCACCTCTACCAACTAATTCATCTTGTCCTCACCCTATCACCATTTACCCTAATTGAAATATGGTGTGGGAACCTAAAGAAAAGCATTTGGTTAAGAGAGATTTAAAACTCTTTCTTGAAGAAAGCGTAGCTCCTTAGTAGACTCATTGGGCTAAGTCACTTGATTTCAAGATGTCTAGTCTTGGCATCACCAAGAAAGAGAAGGAGATTGAAGATATTTCAGCCATTGAGAATCAAATTCAAGTTATGACACTTGATATACAACTTGAAATCCCTCAAGAGGTCCTAAATGCTAAAGAAGAGGTGAGTCCTTGTGTTGAGTCTTCTAGTTGTGTTGATAATGAAAAATACCTTCCTTGTGTCAAAGAAGAAATCTTGGATAAAGTCATTTTGGATTATAAATAAGTTGATGAAAGAGATTATCTTTTTATTACCCTTCATGATGCTGATCAAAGAGAAGATGAGGACTTGTGGTAGTAGTTTTTAATCATTTGCAATGAGTTTGAGTCTCTCAAGGGGTCTACAACTTCCTTAAAGCTGATTGGAAGTAAGGGTAAGCAAGATGACATATTTCAAAATGTCATAGATGAGAAAGAAAATGACTCTAATCAGCCTTAAGATGACTTGTTTGAAATAATTAGAGTAGGTTACACTCCTCTTCAAGGATAATATGATCTACTCAAAAATGGAGAAGGCAACCTTGACACTTAAGTGAGTATGCAAGGAAAAAGTAATTTATCAAATATATCCTTTCAAGAGGCATATCCATTCCATGATGACATGTTTAGAATCATAAAAATGGGATATCATCCTCTAAACAAATTGGGGGAAACACATTAGCTCTTGAAGTATGGAACAAGCTTCTATTGCCCTCAATCTTCTAAGGAACAAAAAACTACTCCTCTTGAGATCATGCCTATAAAGAAGATGCAAGTTGATCATGAGATGAAGAGTGGGCAGAAATATTAGGTATGTGTACAAGGCCAAGATGAATACTTTTACATTAGAGACCTATTTAAATATGGTCTACTTGAGAGCATAGCAAGTGAAGCGCCAAGGAATATGTTTGATCTATCAAGTGTCCAATCCGAAGAGCAACATGCTTGGCACTATCATTTATCACATGAAGAAGGAGATGTAAGGAATTTTCCTTTTAATATTTGAAAGGGAGGTATGCTTAGTTTCTAGTTGTGAATAGTTTTTTGATTTTTGATTTTCCTAATTAATTTGAGCACATGTGTGTCTTGTTAGTGTGTTTGCTTTGCTTTGTGTGTGTCATTTATTTTGTGTGGTTGAGGTAATTAGTTATCTTGTCTTGGTCAAATCTTGTTATCAATTTTCAAAGTTTTTTTTTTGTGTTTCAAACTTTATATGACTCCATAATCCCAATGGATTGATAAGGCTATTGATCTTTAGTATAGAAAGCATACTACCCCTATGAGTTACCAATTTGTTGACCAAATTTGACCCTATAGGTCAAATTGGAACCCCTATAAGTAAAAACCTAATTTTTAAAGATATTTTATGGGTATAATATTTTGTTATGAGGTATGTTATAGGTCATTTCATGTCACATTAGCCTTGGTCTTGGTCTAATTAGTCAATATGCCATTTTGAGGCATTTAGGGGTCATAAATGTAAGTGGCATGGGTTTCAAGGTGTCCAAGATTCTTATTTTCATTTAAAACATAAAATAGGTCAGATTACATATCAATAATATTAGTCCCATATAAATCTTGTAGGTTATCTAACTGAAAATCAAGAAATCAACTTAAAAAAGAAGAGTTTGGCACTTGTACGGCCCATAAAGGAGCGTGACACATGGAAGAATGGAATGAAACATCTATTAATCTTAATTAAACTAAAATAGACATTTTAAATTCTCTTTAAGTGGCAAATTTTATTTAAAACCATTATGCTCTTTCTTTGCCTTTCTCGACACATAGAAGTGGTCAATAGGTTTATGATTGGTATGGATAATTGAAGAGGTTTTAGGTAAAAATAATTTGAGAGGTGGTATTAAACTAATATATATCCATTTACATAATTATATTTTGAATATTTTTCATTCTTACTTTATGAAGCATCTCTAACAAGTTGATTGCATTTTTCTACTTACTATTTCCTATACCCTACGGGTTTTGCTCTATTTTGGATAGGTCTATACAATCCATTTCATGATGTTGAATCCATAGTATGTTTCATTTATTATAATATTATCTTCATGTTTATTTTTATGTATCATGGTGTTTTTATGGGAAATTTATTTCATGTTGCAGGAAGGTGACACTATTATGAAGCTTCATTTAAGTTATTCTTTGTTTCAAAATGTTGTTATTATATAAAGGTCTCATGTGAATATAATATGGTGTTACACATGTCTTAAGGTAATATTATCACCTATTTCCATGTTTTTTTCATCACACCATGTTTTGAGCAAATATTCAGTCTTGCCTTTCTCATAGTCAATCCTTCACTCACTCTCACTTGCAGTCACATATATAAGACTTGCCTAGATTATTCATGGAATGGTAATTAGGGTGTATCAATTTATTCAAGACATTAGGATATTTGTATATTTAATTAGGATGTTTGATAAAATTCAAGGTTGGTTACAAGCTAATGCATCACACCAACTAGTCATTAGATACCCCTGCCTGCTCTGTTCTAGATGTTTGCAAGAGGTTTTCACAATGGAATAGATGTTATGGGGATTGTATTAATATATATTTAATTAAAATAATGAATTTTAAGGATTTTAAATTAGTTTAAGTTGTTCATGATGCCATTCATTCATACATATTGCTCCTTTTCATGTTCACTGTCTTCATACAACTCATACACACCTACAGGAGTCTCTTTGATGGCATGTTGAGAAGGAAAATTTGATAGGTGTTTCAATATTTTAATATTGATAAGAATTCATTTGAATTTTTTTTTAAAGCATATAATTGATCACAAACCTACACACCTTACATACTACCCAAGTTTGCTTTATTACCTGTATGTGAAAATACTCACCTATAGGTGACATTACAGAGCTTTGAAGGTACCTATATAGAATATTAGAGCATGGTAAGGTTATATTTCAATTCCTAACATGTTATTTGACCATTTAAAACATATATGAAGTGTCTAATTTACAAATTTAAAGTTAAACCATATTGAAGGAAGCAAGGACTGAGTTCAAGGAGAGTTTCCCAAAAAAGTGAAAACAGAGGTCTAGCCCATTTTGTGAATATATTATAACAAGGATATTAAGAGGTTTGAAGCATATATATAGGTAAAACTTGTAGCCTCTATCATGGAGAATATCTATTCTAAATATGATCTCAATAGGATTGATGAAAAGTGATTGTTGGGGGCCTCAAATATGCCTTTTAAAGCACTAAAAACCTACATTCATATCTACAAGAATTTGCTTTTAGGTGACCTTTGGCATCCTAAAGAGCAAACAAAAAATATTATCATGGATAAAATGACATAATTTTTTTAATTTTTTACCAATAAAAATGGAAATAATTAATATGATGTTTATGTATAGTGTTTCAAGCTTCATGGACACCTATAGGTGTCCCTTCATTGGAAAATGTTCACCTACAACTACGTATGCAAGCAGTGCCCTAAGCATGGTGTCTTGATGATGTTTTAGAACATAAAAGGTGAATTCAGGTATAATAGATGATATTTAACCTCAAGGATTCAAGGATGTCCTTTAAAAATCATGGCCATAGTCCAATTAGGTAAATATGCACCTATAAGAATCAAAGAGGCAGGGTATCATAGTCAAGAGATAGACTCAGTCTTGTGAGCTCAAAGTACATGTAAAGGGTATAGGGAAAGTTGAAATTATGAAAAAACCTATGATAACCTCCATTAATACAATTATTACCTCCATAATATCCAAAAAATGTGAAACAAGATTGCATAGACTCCTTAAGGTCCTATGAGCACCTACAACCAAGCTTATGAGAGAAAACACAATCTTGTAGGTCAAGGAAGGAAAGAAGACCTAAAGCCATGTTTTTAAGAAGTGATTAAGTATGGATCATGATTGTATGAATTTAATATGCATAATTAATCTAATAATTAAATTTCAAGACCTTATTTCCACATAAGGAGGTGGAGACATTCTGTACAAATAGCTTAAACATCCACCTACAACTGACAATTACTTAGTTGATAAATAGTCTAAGTCTTTGGCATAAAAAATACATGGAATGGGTGACTCAGGGAACCATGTGATGGATTTATAGGTTTTAAGAGGACCATATATCAATTTAAGTATCCTAAAAGTGTGATTTACACATACAGGCAAAGGGAAATATGCAAGCAGGGTCAACTTATCACTCAAGCCTAATTGAGTAAGAGTACAATTCAAGTTGTAAATATGGATGAGAAAGGTTTATGAAAATATTGAATACCTAGATAATTATAATTAAAATTATTTCATACATTCATGACATATAAATAATCAAATAAATAATCTTAAAAATGTAACACGTAATCCATATGAAAGAACCCTGCACAGTCTGCATTTTAAAGAGTTTGTCTTGGATCTTGAAGAAGTTAGGGGGTATAGAGACCTGATAAAGGATTAAAATATTTAATAGATAATCCTAAACACTTTTATATTATTTTACAACATTCAATTTTTTTGAGTAAACATGGGAAGTACCCTCTATTTTGTCTTAGACAGAGGGTACTTCCCTATATGCACAAACTGGTAGTTTTATAAAATGCAGACAAAGGGATGAGCTAAGGGGATAATGAGACTTTTAAATAAGGTTTATGAAGTTTAAAAAAACCTATGGAAATAATGTAAACATATCACAAAGGGATTAATCCCAATATGATGGTCTATACCTTCAAACTTGCAGGTAGGCCTACTAGGCAAGGTTTAGGACTAGAGTTCAAATGAGAGGTCATTTTCACTTCTATCTCTTAGTGATCCTTATAACTAGTTGGAACATGTTTATAGGATTAATTAAAAGGTGTTTAAGTTATTGGTATGTATAAAACTAGAAGGAGATACACTTTTATCTTAGAATCAACATTAGGCCTAGAGGAAATGAGGAAAGAGCTCAATAAGACAACTTTGAATGCTTGCATCTTATCTGAGGTTGTGCATGGATGTATAAGGAATTTATAGAAGTTGATGGAGGTCCTAAAATTTTATTTAGTTTAATTTTTTTGCAACTTCAACATAAATTTTTTATGAACAAATATTAAGGGGGTAAAACAGGCCTAAAATCACTAAAACCCTTGCTAGTGACCAGTTTGAGAAGATGGAGCAGTTAGTGCATTTAAATGGAATATTTTGTCTATAATGATAATTGGAAGTTATAAAAGACTTAGTCAGGATCCCTACCATCAGGATTAGTTGTATGGATTGAGTATAAAATAGGGTTTTTTAATTATTTTATGCATTGTGCAGGTTCTAAGAGGTTTCAAGAGATGAAATCAACTTTGGAAGGAAGCTTGAGACTTAAACTAACTCCCCATGTCCATTTCATGTCTTGAAAAAACTCTCAAGTGTTCCAAAAAAATTTCTCATCTTAGCCAATTAGAAAGGGTTAAATCCTTCAAGTAAAGTGATTTTAAGGTGAGCCTAATGCCTCTAAGGCCATGGAGGGTCTTGACACATGTAATTCACCCTTGCATGAATTTTCATGGAAAACTAATACCATTTTGGAATCAAAGTGTGAGGGGTGACTAAAAGAGGAGTTTTATTTGAGTGCAAGTAGTGATAGATCATTTTTAGATGATTCTAGATGACTAATATTGCAATCAATGCATGGAGATAAATATCTACAACCCTGTCTTCTCAGTCAAATCATTATACCTATCACTAATCAGTTTTGGGATGTTCAAATAAGGATAAATCATTAAGGTAGTTTTTAAATCTATCAAAGGGAATTCCTCACCATTTTTTATGATTTTCATGACCTGAAAATCCACTTATCTCTTATGAATTTGCATCATTATTACAGCCTCTTATCATGCACAAGTAACTCATTCTCTTATCATGACAAGTGTCCTTGTGACCTTTGGACTTCTTTCTTCTACTCTCTCTCTCAAGTTCTATAATAACTAGCAATTTTGGCCATTGTAAATTATGATCCACCTAAGTATGGTGAAGCCCTGTTTATTTTCATACCATGGATCAATAAAGACTATTGATATTTACCTCTTCCATGACTATTCATAGTGTGTTCACTTGAATGATTGATCTTGCTTATGTGATGATTATTGTTTCCTTAACATTTTTGTCTCATTCTCTCACCTATTGGTAGTTAGAAAGATTTTTCTTATAGGTCATGTGAAGTGTTTTATGATGTGTCAAGGTTTAGTGAGTTGGTGTATTCAAATAGTGCCATTCTAGGCCTCTTGTCTAGTCCTCCTAGCCTAAACATTCATTACAACATCATAATGAAATATTGATGTGAGAAGATGTAGATTAGAGAAGTGTATGTTTGGTTAGTCCCTTGTTTTCATGTGTAACATGTAGTTGGTTGGTAGTCATCAATTAATTTGGCATATCACCTCCTTTAGGATAGTTTAATTTTAGTTTTCTCTCCCTTTCCCTCACAAATCTAGGTGTAGTAGTGATTTACAAGTGGTACATCTAGGGAGATAGCCTTATCTAGAGATTCACCTCATTCTTAGGCTACCCACAGCCTAGAGGTGTTTCAATTATGCCACTTGGATGAGGAGAGCTGAGACATCTCCTCAAAGGGTAAAAATCCAAGTGACAATAATTACTTCAATAACTTTTCAAGTTGAAACTGATGTGATGTTAAGTGCACGGTGCATGTTATCAAAGATTGATTTATCTCATGCATAAGTGTGTTAGGGAAATCCATGAGTAAAACAAAATTCTATGTGTTCGAATTGAGTTTGTAGAATTGCATGGTAGAGACCAAGTTGACTTTATTTGTGGGCATTGACTTAATGAGGTTGAAGAAACAATATTGTGCATAAATAGTCCAACATTATGGATTTGATTGATATGTAGCTTCATGGTCATATAAATATGGTCTTCCCAACAAGATTTTTAGACCTCCAAAGGTGTGATCTCACAAGTGATGGTGTCCTCCACAAGCTTGAATTTGTATTAGAAGGGGTATTGTCATTGGACATATATATCTTTCTCTTGTTCAAGCCACCGTTGTGAGTATGGATTAAGATGCACAATAGTGGCAAGGCCAATGCACTGTGTAGTGGATTTAAAGATGATGTTCTTATAACTACCACTATTAATAATGACATGAAGTTGCTAACCCTTCACCTAGAATTTGGTGTGGAATAGGAATTCATATTCCTTAGAGACATCTATTATAATCTTATTTGTGGATTATAGTCTTATGATAGTGCGTGACCTAATGTAGATGAAGAAATCAAGGATTTTTGCACGTGACATTCAAAGTTATCATGGGTGTGAAAGTGATGAAGATGGTACCACTTGTCACCGGACTTATTCTTGCCTTTGTTTGAACTAGAAGACACATGAGCCTTCAAGATCTATGCAATTATCTTAGGCTACTCTCCTTTTTAAGAAGTTATTTGATTTTATGTAGAAGGCTATGTCAAGGAATTATGTACATGCTAACCCTTATGTATTGAATTAGATGAAGAGGTGAGACACTCCATCTTTTCCTTGGATTTAATTTTGGTAGCATTGTAATAGGCTTGCCCTAGAGTGTTATAAATCAATAATTCCATATTTTAATGAATATAAGGTGAAAGTTTATTTATGTACCTCATCACCTTATGTTTTTTGATCAATTTTTCCATCAAATACATGATCGCAGAGTATTCATGGAACACATTGGTGTAGTCTTGCACTGACTGATCCTTGTACTGGCACAATTTTTAAAACATGATGTATTCATCCTCAAAGTGATGGAGCGGGTAGTACTCATCCTTCAACACATCGATCAAGGTCTTCCTAGAATCAATTAGGACACAATCATGTGCACGTTTCACACTGAAGTTATCCCATTAGTGAAAAAATGGAATAGACATCTTCAACACTATGAAGATGATCTTCTCAACATCTGTTAAATGGTTGATAGAGAAGTATGCCTCAAGATGTTAAATCCAATCATCTAATGATGTAGCATCTATTTTGACTTATAAAAAAAGAATGTTGAGATTGATTTTCACCTTGAATGGGGTTTGATATTGAAATTTCTATTGAGTGAATTACAAAGGTGTGTTGGAAGACATCAGGTTAAGTTGCATAATCAACTCGTAGGATTGGCCAAAAAAGTTTGATGTGATGTGCCTCTAGTGCATCAATAATAAGACTTTTAACATTTGGGGTTGCCTCAAATTACTTTTAGGTGTCAACCATATTAATTTTATTATGTCATTCCTCTAGGTATTATACAATAAATCCAACTGATATACCTTATTTCTCTCATTGCACTTACATATTCACATGAGTATAAAAAGCTAAGCTCGGATACTAATGATCCATGCCATGGGGATCCAAAACTAGGTACGTGGGGATAATTATCATTAGAGGTAACTCACAGTTATAATAGAGAATGCATACAAGAGTTCCAAATAAAAAACAAACATACATTTAATGGAGTAAAAGTATTGTATTACTAAAATGCAACTTCTATTCAATATGTATGAATTGGGAAATGGTACAATGTGATACAATGTATGTATGATAGAGTACATATGCATAGCATGTTATCTATCATTACAACTATGTAAGGCATTGACCCCTTATGGATGCATATGAAACATATTTATACATGAATATAAGAAGTAGTTACACTACTACCGATTACAAAGGAGATGATTACGAGTCATGTCATCTTCCTTGTTGAGTGATGGTTTGTCTTTTAGGTAGATGGTAATGAGTCATTGACATGTTCCAAGCTATAAGGTTCCACTTAGAAATCTCCATGGTTGAAGAAATATGACACATGGACATACTAGGATAAGGAAAGTGTATGCATGCGTAAACAATGACATGCTTAGCATGGAATTATGTGCACAAGACTGCGAGCAAGAATGAGACTGTTAAGTAGTGCTAGTGTGGTGCAAGAGTTTGTGAACAAGCATG